>JAVIAB010000101.1:68898338-69263338 GCA_032433765.1 Megaustenia siamemsis
GTTAGTATCTCCCACAGTTGTTCTCTGTTAAATGTTGGCTTACTCCATATATTGTTAGTATCTCCCACAGTTGTTCTCTGTTAAATGTTGGCTTACTCCATATATTGTTAGTATCTCCCACAGTTGTTCTCTGTTAAATGTTGGCTTACTCCATATATTGTTAGTATCTCCCATAGTTGTTCTCTGTTAAATGTTGGCTTACGCCATATATTGTTAGTATCTCCCACAGTTGTTCTCTGTTAGATGTTGTCTTACTTCTTATGTTGTTAGTATCTCCTGCAGTTGTTCTCTATTTACTCTGTCGAATGCTTTAATCATGGTCAATGAAAGCTATGAAGACATGTTGATTGTTTTTTTCTGTCGTTTCCTTTTTGCTGCAAGCTGTTTGAAGGTTAATATAAGGTCAGGACATCCTCTGTTTGATTCAGGACTCAATTTGTGAATCGCTTAACTGTATTTCTCTTATGAGTCTCAGCTTTCTTTCCACAAATTTGGCGTATAACTTTCCTAATTGGCTGAGATGAGATATACCTCATTATTTATTACAGTCTCTTTCGTTACCTATCTTTTACCATATTGGTACGATGATTGACTGCAGATTGCAATGCTTATGTGTACATGTTTTCCGAAACTATCGTAATATTTACAACTTGTAGAAGTGCAGTGTTGAGGAAAAAATACAGCTTCTTACATACTGGTTTAAAAAATGGCACTTCGGAAATAACGCAATGTAAAAATAATACAAAAATTAAGGATCACAGTCGGTAAAAGGGTGGACAAATAGCCCTATAACAAGCAACAAAAAAGTTTGTTTAACATTAGGGTAAGTCACGGTAGTGAAACTAAATTGATCAAATAAAAACCAAGCATAACTTGGATAAATAATAGTTGTATTCACATTTTGACACAAATCTTTGGAGCTCGCTGAACTATATCAGCTTTCCGTATCTATCTTTCTTTGATAAAGTTAAAGACACTCTAAGAGTAAAAGGGTAGCCAGCGAGTACAAAACCAATCATATTCACTGGGATACGCCTTTGAATGTAGTCAGGTTCAGTAACACGTAGCGTTATGCAATAATTGATAGCTTAACCTATAGCCGCCAAACCAAATGTTCGGAAACACTGGGAAGTCCAGACATGACCTGTTATATGTATTATTATTTGTTTCGTTTAAACCCCTGGAAACTACTATTTTTCTTTTTCGTCCTGTAACTATTTGTCCGCAACGCAATTATTCAGCCTATGGGAGATACTTTTCTAAAAAGGAAAATACACAGATATACAATGTATTCCCGAGTTGTGTTTGTAACCCCATGCTATAGTCTTGAGTACACATGCGTGAACGACACCGCCAACGATAGCTATCTGTTTAATTAGTTGAGTTGGACGTTTGCTCCAGCGTTTAGTTTCTCTTGGCAAGGAGATGTGTCGATGAATTCGGGTTTGATTCTGCTTCGGACCATCTATTGTTGTTTGTTTGTTTGTTTTTTCTATTGGTGATTATTTGTTATTGTTTTCAGAGTATTGTAAATATAACCCTGAAACTATTTGCAGTCAGTTTTATTATTTGATTGTCATTGAGTCTGATGTGCAGGAAATCGGTGTTGTATTCATTTTACCGACGTCCGAATCTTGTTTGTTAGGAAGTATATGGTCAATTGTTATTTATTTAATAATGCCATTATAACAATTTTTTGTTTCAGTAAAATTACTCTTGTATTAAATATATGTATGTATAATATCATTATCATCAAGTACCACGGATGCAGGCGTAGGTGATCATGTCTCTCCACAACTTTCGATCACGACAGTTATTTATCATTTCTGTTGTTGACCTTCTAACAAAGCCAATCTCTTAAGCTGTCTGGTATCTTTTCTCTTCGCTTCCATCTATCACTTCGTCCCTCAATTTTTCCAGTTGTTACAATATATCCCAGCTGTTCTCTTTTTATTGGATGGCCAAAAATGATGGTTGTTTCTTCCTAATATTACAAATTAGCTCTCTCTTTGCTTTGGCCACTTTCAGAACAATTTCATTACTCTTCTTACCTGTTCATGGTATTCTCAACATTCTTCTGTAAAACCACATTTGTACACAGACTCCAGTTATTTTCTTCTCTGGTGTCCTATTGTCCATGATTCACACCCATCAGTTAAAACATGTTCTACATGTCATGTATGAACTCTTTATCTTGTTTCTATTGTCCCAAATGGATTGCATAGTATCTTCCTCATATTTTGGAAATCTACTTTTGCCGGAGCAACTCAGCATCTCACCTTGGTTGTACACATACCATCTGAGGTTAACATTTTGTATCACATATATATGTTATGTGTGTGTGTGTGTGTGTGTGAAAGAGAAAGAATGAGAAATGTGTGTAAATGCAAGATATTTGAGCAGGATAAAACTTTGCCACAACACATAAATCAATACTTAATCGTAAAGAGCAGATTAAATTATGTAGAGAAGACACTATCTAGAGAGATGAAACAATTACAAATGGTGATGGACCACACTGTGTAACATGATATGTTTCCGTTTCTAAGTCATCAGACAAACCGCAAATTGAGTGTCTTTTTTACAAAATATACACACATAAACAACACATATAAAGATATAGCAAAACAATCACACGAGCAACTTTGTCCAAACGATCATACCACACAATGTCGGATTATGATGGCGATTTTATGCCAGAATGTGAAAGTCTTACGGTAGACGAGTGAGAGATTGTACAGGAAGACACACACAAACATGCATATTCACATAACAAAATGGGTATCAAATATCGAGACTGGCTCTTGAACTCCCAGCCCACAATCTAAAACAAGAACGTTCGTTTAAAATGTTTCCATTATGCGACCCTTAGGGAGGAGGATGAAATGATCACCATGTTATTCCTGCAGGAAGTAATCAGTAAATTATGTCATCAGCGCTAGAACTAATTATTTTCAGCTCTCTAATGCAAATGTATGTGTTAAAGTCAACCAGATGTTCCACTTACAGATTTCTCGCCCCTACTATTAAGTAGTGCACATGGTAGCGAACCTCATCGGCAACTTAAGTATTGTGAACGCGAACTTCCCCTGCCTTACATACGATATGTAATTGTTGTCATCACATTCAAAGCTGTCCAATAATTCGTTGTTAGATGTGTCCGCTGCCACTTATTCCCGGTTCTTTAATCTTGTCTGCTCTGACAAGTTACAATCAAGAAAGTTTCACTTTATGTATTTTTCGCCATCGCTACGGTGTGAGAGGTGCGCGTGGCCGATGCGGCCAAAACCACACGGCTGAACAGTCGGCGTACAGTGTTCGGAAGAATGAAATATTTGTATCGTGAGTGAAATAACAATTCTGAATTTAACACATCGTGATGACTACTTTGACCAAGCAGCCTTTATGTTTATATTGTAGTCCCCACCATCTACCCCTCCCGACATACACCAGCAATGACAATATATGACGTAAGGAAAGTTTTTTTTTTCTTTTTTCTAAGGTGTTTCGTATGTTCTTTGCTAAAATCCTTGAATTGATCGGACAACTGTGAACGCATCCTTTGTTATGTGTGCTACGTCATCATGATGTAAGTTCATATAGTATATCCCTAAACCGGCCGTATGTTCGATATGAAGGTAGAGATGATGGAGTTTTGTTCCTGACTTTGCTGTCCTGGTGTGACTACCGTTGATAGTCAGGAAGGATGTTGCCTGGATTCAGGAAAGTTGGTAGGAGGTCGGGGATAGACTTGTGAACCAGTTTATCGTTTCATTTTAGGGGTCTTCCTAGGTAGGAGATCTGAGCGCTTATTAACCGTTGTTCGATGAGCAATGAAGATAATCCAACGACTAAATAACTAATGGCTAAATAGTGGGGTAGTTTTATTAAATCTAAATAACAAGAACTCGTGAATTTCTATCATTAAGATGGCGTCCTAGTAAACGAGGCTGTAAAAGTTGGTGGATATTTGGCCAATTCTATTTTCCCTTGACAAATACGCAATGATTGAGATAAAGAAACACAATTTTAACAATTCCTATATGTAATAAAAATTATTGTTTAATTATATTGTCTATAATATATATATATATATATATATATATATATATATATATATAATAAATAATTCAATATTTCATCACTTACAAACTTAGTTAATTCAGTATCCTAAATAAGTAGACAGGAAACATTAGATACAAAACCTTAATCTCGTTATCATCATCATATTGCACACCCCGTAATATCCTTGAGAAGTGACTTTAAAATGAGCTATACTGATATCTCTCTCTCTCTCTCTCTCTCTCTCTCTCTCTGCGTTCAGGACTCAATCAGAGTAAGGATTCCAGACTCTCATATGAAGTCAGCTGTCAGGCTACGTGTGTATTGATCGCCCCCACAGACAGAACATCACATTTAGAGTCGGTCAGATCCACTCTGATTGAACACCCGTTAATACGTTGCACTGTGTTCTGCGCCAGTGGTCCAGTGCATCCGATTTCAGCCACCATTTTATTCGGGTTTGCTTTCCCTAGCCATTGATTGTCCCCAATCTTGCGGCAAGGCAGCAGATTGTCTTTTCTGTAGGGGGATTCTGCCCTTAGATGGTCGGCCCTCTCAGGTTTACGAGCACCATCTGCCCGAGTTACTAGAGGTGACTAACACAGACATGCACACACAAAGATATGAGATGTGACTAACACAGACACGGACACACAAAGATATGAGATGTGACTAACACAGACATGCACACACAAAGATGTGAGATGTGACTAACACAGACATGCACACACACACACACAAAGATATGAGATGTGACTAATACAGACACGCACACAGCGATACGAGGCATGACTAACACTGATACACATCAAGATATATGACACATGACTAACATAAACATGCACATAAAGAAATGAGATATTACTGACATAGACATGCACACACAAAGATATGACACATGCCTAACATAGACATGCACACAGAGATAAGAGATATGACTAACATAGATATGCACACACAAGGATATGAGATGTGACAAACACAGACATGCACAGACAAAGATATGAAATATGACTAACATAAACATGCACACAAAGATATGAGATATAACTAACCCAGACATGCACACACAAAGATATGACATATGACTAACACTGGTACACACTAAGATATGAGATATGACTAAACACATACACACATAAAGATATGAGACATGATTAACACGGACACACCGAGATATGAGTTATGACTAACATGACACACACCAAGATATGAGCCATGGCCAGCACACAAGCTAAGATATGAGCCATGGATAGGACAGAAACACAGCAAGAAATGAGCCATGGCTTCACTAAAAAACACCAAAAAACGAATCATGTCTAGCACAGAAACACATTAGAGTGCCCATATGCTTGGGCTTGTTGTAGTCGGCAGACTCTTCTGAACGTGGGAATCACATGTTTCGTTAAACAGTTGTCCGGAGATTTGAGAGTGCAGTCTGACCCATAGAACGTTCTCTTGCATGTACAGATTCCCGATCGACTGTTGAAAGGTGTCGTTGAAACAGTTGTCCGGACATTTGAGAGTGCATATGATGTCACAACCATCAGAACACATCTGTTCGCACTGTAGCCCAAAATTACCACCGGGACAAGTGTCATTACAGGTATAGCCAAGATGTTTACATTGTAGGCATTTTTCAGATTTTTCCTCAAATAAAGGACAAACACCGAGACAAGACCCGGAACAGTCGTGTCCATAGATCCCATGTGAACAGTTGCCGTGACAAGTACATATGATGACATTGCAGCCTTTACTACACCCACTACACACTGCACAAAACGACCAAGAATGCTCGTAATGACAATAGGTGTTTGTAAATGTTTGCACCTCACATACCGTCAGTGCACTGTCGGCCTGCGAAATGGTCGGTGAGAACTCCATCTTAATGTGTGCCATTGACGTTTGTGTTTTGACTACAATAGGTTTCACAGATAAATTAGGGTACGATATATCATTATACTGGAACACTACTCCGCCACTGTCAGAGAAAGCCTTTAGAGTGGCATTCTTTACCCGAATCATAGTGCTAGCTCGATGATAGATTCGAATGATGTGAGTCTTCTTGGGCGTTGCAAAGTTCAGATACCAGTAAACAGAATTGGTTCCACTTCTCCAGTGTGTGTGTGTGTGTGCAGTCATTGTCATAGAGTTTGGTCTTTGTTTTGCTATTAACTGCGGCCTCTGGTCCACATCCCTCTCCTGTATAACAAGCATCAAATGTATCGGTCTGGTTTGTGATCTGTTTGAGAGCCACTTTCCGATGTATATGGAGCAGATATTTGCAACTATCGCCCTTTCAATCCGTAACTTGTTGATCAGACCAGCCCCAGAGCAGAAGACATCAATCTCGTGCGGACTAACTACAAACCTTGATACATTGTTACATGAGGCAGAACCATTCAGTTTTACCGTGAAACTGTCCGGATAATTTAAGTCATTCGCATAAATCCGAAACCAGGAGCACGGCAAAGATTGATTGAGAGTTGCCTCAACTGATGTAGAATCTGTGTCCGGATTTCATGAGGTGTCGTTATCAAACAGGAAAGTAGGTTCAGATTTTTGAGCATATTTGCAAATAAAATCCAAGTACTGACACTGGGGCCCGAACATTTTGTGCTGACAACTGTCATTGTTTGGGCATGTCCCTGTAGTTTTGTTACAAACTAAGCCATTATAGCAGTGACATTGTAACGTACAATTTGCCCCAAACCAACCGTCGGCACAAGTAATGTCATTAGCTTCCATGGTTCCTAACGAAGCCAGCGAATAAAGACTTGATCTACAGCGATGGTTAACGAACTGTGTACACACATTTATTATCAAACCCGTGATTACATTTTTTTAAAAATCCGCCATCTCACTGTGGTAACAGATAGCGTGAAATTCTCTAATAGAATGAGATAAACCGTTGGAGACAAGGAAAGTCAACATTGTTTACATGGCTTGGACGCAAGAAGCGTCCATTTTGGTGCGTCCCATGACGTCAATCCTCATACTGATATAAAATGCCTTATTTTTACGGCTATACACTTAAGCCTGAGAACAATGACTTTCCGTACAAGCATTTATTTCTGAGTCTGAAGTGTTCTGTTTGTGTACACATTTCAACTACCAACATGGATTCCTCTTTTACTACTTTGTGAATATATATATATATATATATATATATATATATATATATATATACACACACAATTGTATCTGTTACCAAAAGACGATTATAGTAATACATACTTGCTCTTGCTAATAGATATATCGCCACCATCTTTAGTATTCTCACAACTCAGTGAGCGAGCTAGGTATGAAAGCCAGTCCCCGAAATAGTGGCAGTACAGTAATACAATCGATGACCAATAGCCGATGGCACACCAAACATAAGATTTATGCCACATGAACTAATATCATCAGTTTGTTTTGCATTTTCTTTCATTCCCAAGAAGACTTGGTGGTCCGACGTATAATGAACAATAGAATAAGAAGTTTGATGAGCATTGTAGGAAAATGGTTAAAGTTATACCGTAAAGTTATACCGTGTTTTATACAAATAAATTGCATGTGGAGTTAACAGAACAACCATATTAATTTAGAAAAGAAAACAATGAGACAAGAGAAGTCATATTTTCCATGAGTATGTGAATAGAAACGTTTGCATAGGTAAACAAACCAACATAAAACCAACAACAATATACAACCTTCATAGAGTAAACCAAAGATTTTAAGAAAATACTTCTCAAACAACTAAAGGATCACCTGAAAGAATATACATCTCAATAATTATAACTTTTGCTGATGCCATTCTGGAATGTCCATAGGGAGGAGATAGACGGATAATTACTTCTACACTTAAAACGAACTCAATTACATATGTTCGTGGTGTGAATCATCAAATGCCTTAATTAATCCAAATAAAACTTCAGTGGTGATTGTTAAGGATTCATTAAACCAGGTGGCCAAACCATTTAAGTTGTTGTTCTATATATTCTTGGCAGGGTATTGTTCCTACCATTTTTCTTATGGTTTCATTTGATATTATATCTCTTCTTATGTTGTTTATTACTTTTCTCAAGCATCGTATCTCACATACGTAGGGAGGTCAAAAAGTAATGCACACCAATTTTTTTTCTCGGAAACTATTCGGGCAAAATGTGTGAAATTTTCACAGATTGTAGCTGAACATCCCTTTACACTACCTATTTTTCAACATAATCTCCGTCCAAGCGTATTGCATTACGCCAACGCGAAACTAGGTCATGAATGCCTCGTTTGTATCAAGTTTTTCCTGCTCGCGTAGCCATTTTTTAACTGCACGGATCACATCCTCATCATTGTCAAAGTGTGTCCCTCGCAGGAATTTTTTGAGTGGTCCAAACAGATGGAAATCTGAGGGAGCCAGATCAGGGCTGTAAGGAGGATGGGGCAGTACAGTCCAACCAAATTTGTTCATTGCTTCCCGTGTTACCAGACTTGTGTGAGGGCGTGCATTGTCATGTTGAAGCAACAAATCTGCAGATGGCTTATTAGGCCGAACTCTGTGGAACCGATTTTTGAGTTTTGTCAGCGTATTGATGTAAGCTGTCGAGTTGATTGTCTCACCTCTTCTCATTACATCAACAAGAATCACACCATCAATGTCCCAGAAGACAGTGATCATCACCTTTCCGGCTGATGGAGATGTTTTGAATTTTTTTCTTTTTGGTGACTGCGGATGATGCCATTCCATTGACTGCATTTTTGTTTCAGGTTCATAATAATGTGCCCACGTTTCGTCACCGGTAACAATTTTTTGACAAAAACATTTCTCATTCAACACCGAAACGCTCCAACAATTCAGAACAGAATGTTTTCCTTTGAACTCTGTGATCATTTGTTAGGCACCGAGGAACCCATCGAGCGCAAATCTTTGAATATCCGAGAGTTTTAAAAATTGCGATTGCACTTCCCTTGCTGACTGTAAGCTGCAATGCCAATTGCTGACTAGTGATACACCTATCCTTACGAATAATGGCATCAGCCCGTTTAACATGTCTGTGCTGGTAGCCGAGGCAACACGTCCAGAACGCGGTAAATCATGCAGCTCCACTCGTACACTTTCTGCAGCTTTAATTCTCTGAACCCAGCGACTAACTGTGCTCCTATCGACTGCAGAACATTTGTACACTGCACACAGTCGTGTATGAATGTTTGCCACAGTTTCTTTTTCCGCAACCAGAAATTCTATGACAATTCGCTGTTTGTAACGGACATTGTTGACAAGCTCCATTTTAACGGTTCATAGATTGCGTAATATTTATCAGAATGCTGTGCAATTTGGTACACATAATTGGAACATGTCATATTCCAAGTGTGCAAAATTTCATATTCCTATCTTTATTATTAGCCGAGAAAAAAATGTGTGTGCATTACTTTTTGACCTCCCGTATTATATTGATCTTTCTTAAATGCGAAGTGTCACTTTCTTAAGTGTTCTTATTGACGTGAAGAATATCACCTTTAACATTCTCTCACAAGCGAACTGGTGCCGCTATTTAAAACATGTTATTTATTATTAATGAATTTAAGAAAAAAAACAGTAGTTTGTGCCGACTTTTATATTTCAGGCCCTTAATTCTAATATCAATCGGTTCATTCAGACAAAGTTACCTGACTAATCGGGCCCACAAGTGGATTGTTCATAATCTAGGAATACAGAAAATGAATGTTTAATAACATTAGTTGCACGATCTATCGAATACAAATTTCAAACAATTTCTAGATGCTCGATTTGTCGTGTAACCAATATCTTCGCGCCATCATCTCATGCTATAATACCCAATATTCTGCGACGGCCTTTGATAATAGTCAAATAGCCTAGAAAGAGATTTTTTTTTTTTTAAATCGGGAAGTAGAACGTGATGCCCTTCTAAAAGGACAGGTAGACTACAATACTTTATTATAGTAGGCAGGTAACCTGAGACCACTTGTTATAATACTCAATGAAACTGGGACTCCACGTTTTTAATAACAACCATTTATAATCTTCAACCAATGTCCAAAGGTCTTTATAAAAGCCCTTAACCTGTAACATAATTTCATAATGTACTGACCATATTTCTTTACGGCAAAATCAGAACGGTTGGATCACAGTGGGGAAAGCTCTTGTTGTTTGATAATAATCTTCATTCTTAAAATATATATATATATATATATATATAATTCGAGGTGAGCTGTATTTCGTCACGATCTTATTCTACAATAACTTTTAGAAATTAATGAAACGGTGTGGAAAACATTCGTCATGGCATTTTCAGCTAAATAATTATAGATACAAATAGATATCACGAGCTCATAATATTATGTGCCGTTTGTCCCAGAAGTTGAAACACGTGACCGTGATTCTAGAAAGTAAAATAAAACAAGGAAGACGTAAAGTCATTACCAAGAATTAGTGAGCGAAACAAAGACCTACATAAAGTGTTATCAAAATAGAGTCAAGAGTTTTGCTGGAAATACAATCTGAGAGATGGTTATGGGCATGCATGAAAAGAATCAACACATTTTTTCAAGAAACACTACCAGATACAAAAGGAAATACTAGCATATACCAATTCTTCTTCTCCTTTCCTTCCTCATTTGCCTTTCAGCGTCGAGGAGAGATATAATTTGCGGTCTTGTGCTGTTCTGTTGCTATTATGTTTCCTTGTGCTTCTAGTATTCCATCGATCCATCTTTTTCGTGGTCGACCTTTCAGTCTGGTGTTCTCGCAACACTTATTGAGGGTTCGCTGTGTTGTAATTTGATCACTCTGTCTTGTCATGTGGCCAAATCGTTTTCTCTGTTGTTTCTTTATATGGTGTATGGAGGTGGCTATTCCTATATGTTTTCTTAGTTCTTCAATTCTGATATTGTCTCTCAAGCTGTTTCATATCATTCGTCTAACACATTTCATCTCAGCAGAGCTTATTTTTTCTTATTGTTCTTATATCTAAGGCTCAAGTGTCGCTGTGATAGGACAACGATGGGATGAAGATTGTGTTCCAGAGTGCCCATTTTGCCTCTAGCGTTATTTCCTCTTTGGACAAAGTGATGATAGTTGTCTAATGATTTTACAAGCTTTGATGCATCTTGAGTCTATCTCTGCTATTTGTGAATTGTCGTTTGTCTCTAAACTTCCTAGGTATTTGATTTCCTCTACCTTTTTTTAGCAGTCCTACTTCTATAATTATGTTATGTTCAGTTTCTCTTTTCGACATTCCGTCTCGTTGATATTGATTTTCATGTTGTATGTTGTGCCAGTGCTGTTGAATTTATTTAAGTGTACTTGTAAGTCGTTTATCTTTTCCATGTATTAGTGTCTGATCGTCTGTAAATATGAGATTGTTGATCTCATCTGTCTGTGATAGGTTGACTAACTTGCATATATAGTCCATATATGTAATAAACATTATGGGGGATAGTACGCACCCATGTCTAACACATGATGTAACTTCGAAGTGGTCTGTGTAGTCTGCTGCTTTTCTGACTGTGCATGTACTGTAAATGTAGAGACTGTTAATTAGGTTGGTTAAATGTTGGCTTACTCCGTAAGTTGTTAGTATATCATACGGTGGTTCTCTATTCACTCTGTCGAATATGTTTTTCCTGGTCAATGAAAGCTATGAACACATGTTGATTGTGTCGTTTTCTTTTCCTGCAAGCTTTTTGAAGGTTAATAGAAGGTCAGGACATCCTCTGTTTGTTTGAGGACCCAATTTGTGAATCTCTTAACGTAGTTCTGTTATTGGCCTCAGCCTTCTTTCCACAAATTTGGCGTACAACTTTCCGAAATGGCTGAGAAGAAATATACCTCTATATTGATTATAGTCTCTTATGCTACCTTTCTATTACAATATTGGTACGATGATTGCATGTAGATTACAATGCTTTTTGGGACATGTAAACTATCGCAACATTTCGTTTAAAAAAGTGCAATTTTGTGGAAAAAATATAGTTTCTTACACATATGCTTAAAAAATGGCACTTCGAAATTAATGCATTTACAAATAATGCAAACAATTAAAGATCACAGTCTGTAAAAATGTGGTCCACGACAAATATCTCTATAACAAGCAACACACAAGTTTGTGTCAATTATTCTTTCTTTTGATGGGCACAGAAAACAACCTGATCACGATGGGCCAGCATGAGTTGTGTCAGCAACCTGTTTAATCCGTAGAGTTTCTCTTCCGTAAATAGCTTCTCTGATGTCGTGTTGCTATGTCGGGATGTTGAATCTTTCAAGCAAAAATAACATCATGTGTTCTTATGACACTTTCCTGAGATTACGAAACCTCTCTGTGAGTCTCTTCATTAAAATTGATTCATCAAATACAAACCAAGCAAAACTTGGAGAAATAATAGTTGTATTGACATTTTGACACAAATCTTTGGAACTCATTTAACTATGACAGCTTTCCGAATCTATTGTAGAATTGCTTCAATAAAGTCTACCACATTGAAATAGTAAAAGGGCAGCCTGCGAGTACAAAATCGATCATATTCACTGGGATTCGCCTTTGAATGTAGTCAGGTTCAGTAACACGTAGCGTTATGCAATAATTGATAGCTTAACCTATAGGTGCCAAACCACGTGTTCGGGTACACTGGAAAGTCCAGACATGACCGGTTATATTTATTATTTGTCTCGTTTAAACCCCTGGAAAGTAATATTCGACCTGTTTCGTCCTGTAACTATTTGTCTGCAACGCAAATATTGAGCCCTATGGGAGATACTTTTCTAAAAAGGAAAATACACAAATATACAATGTATTCCCGAGTTGTGTTTGTTACCCTATGCTATAGTCATGAGAACACATGCGTGAACGACACCGCCAACGATAGCTATCTGTTTAATTAGTTGAGTTGGACGTTTGCTCCAGCGTTTAGTTTCTCTTGGCAAGGAGATGTGTCGATGAATTCGGGTTTGATTCGGCTTCGGACCTTCTATTGTTGTTTGTTTTTCTGTTGATGATTATTTGTGATTGTTCACATAGTGTTTTAAACATAAGGGGTTAAGGCAAAGAAATGCAAGTGAATGCATAAAAATGCGAAGCTGCAGTAAAGCTGAATGCGAGGAAAAATTGTAAAAAAAAAGAAAAAATAGTATGTTAGAAGCTTTACGTGATTAGTAGACGACACAGATTCGAACGACGTTTCGGCTCAATAGGCCTTCAGCAGGAACAAACAAACCAGATATGGTATACCAGAGGGTATAAATTACAGCTATACCCTTGAGAAATTCCTTTCCCAGCCTGACCACAGTCCACGACACACAGGGAAGTCAACATATTTCGATTATTTTGTTTTTGATGTTTCATTACTAGTTAGCTATGTAGGATTAGTTTTATTTATTCACATATCTGTGTGTGTATGTTGTTTGTTTGTTCCTGCTGAAGGCCCATTGAGCCGAAACGTCGTTCGATTCTGTGTCGTCTAATAATCACGTATTGCTTCTAACATACCATTTTTCTTCTTTTTTCAATTTTCCTGTTTTAAACATAATCCTGAAGTTAGTTGCAGTAATTGTTGTTATTTTATTGTATCAGTGAGTCTGATATGTAGGAAATCGGTGATGTCTCCATTTCACCGACGTCCCAATCTTGTTCTCTAGGAAGCGCGTGACCAGTTGTTATTCATTTAATATTGTCATTATAAGCAATTGTTGTTTCATTCAAATTACTCTTGTAGTAAATATATGTATGTATAATATCATCATCATCATCAAGTACCAAGGATGCAGGCGTAGGTGATCATGTCTCTCCACAACTTTCGATCACGACACTTATTTATCATGTGTGTTGTTGATCTTCTGCCAAAGTCATTCTCTTAAGCTTTCTGGTATATTTTCTCTTCGCTTCCATCTATCACTTCGTCCCTCAATTTTTCCAGTTGTTACAATATATTCCAGTTGTTACAATATATTCCAGTTGTTACAATATACAATATATTCCAGTTGTTACAATATATTCCAGTTGTTACAATATATTCCAGTTGTTACAATATATTCCAGTTGTTACAATATATTCCAGTTGTTACAATATATTCCAGTTGTTACAATATATTCCAGTTGTTACAATATATTCCAGTTGTTCTCTTCTCATTACATGGTAAACAATGGATCATTGTTTCTTCCTAATATTGGAAATTAGCTCTATTTTTGCTTTGTCCTCTCTCAGAACATCTTCATTACTCTCCTTAGCTGTCCTTGGTATTCTCAACATTCTTCTGTAAAACCACATTTCTACAGACTCAAGTTATTTCCTTGTCTGTTGTCCTATCGCCCATGATTCACATCCATATGTTAAAACTGGCTCTACATAACATTTAAGAACTCTTTATCTTGTTTCTATTGTCCAAAAGGGATTGCATAGTATCTTCCTCATTTTTCTGAAAGCTGATTTTGCATGAGCCATTCTACATCTCACACCGATTGTACACCTACCATCTGAGGTTAACATTTTGTATAATATGTATAACATGTGTATATATATATATATATATATATATATATATATATATATATATGCGTGTATGTGAAAGAGAAAGAATGAATGAGAAATGTGTGTAAATGCAGGATAGTTGAGCAGGATAGAACTTTGCCCCAACACAAAAATCAATACTTAATCGTAAAGACCATATTGAATTATGTAGAGAAGACGTTATCTAGAGATATCAAAACTACAAAGGCTGATGGACCACACTGAGTGACATGATATGTTTCTGTTTCTAAGTCATCAGACACACCACAAATAGAATGTTTTTTTTACAAAATATACATCAATAAACAACAAATATGAAGACATAACAAACAATCACACGAGCAACTTTGTCCAAACGATCATATCACACAATGTCGGCTTGTGATGGCGATTTTATTCCAGAATGTGAAAGTCTTACGGGTAGACGCGGGAGAGATTGTATAGGAAGACACACACAAACATGCATATTCACATAACAAAATGGGTATCAAATATCGTAACTGACTCTTGAACTCCCAGCGCACAATCTAAAACAAGAATGTTGGAGTGTTGGATGTTTCCATTATGCGACCCTTAGTTAGGAGGATAACAATTAGCGCCATGTTATTTGTGCAGGAAGTAATCAGGAAAACAGCGCTCGAACTAACTATTTTCAGCTCTCTAATGCAAATTTCTGCGTTAAAGTCAACCAGAAGTTCTACTTACAGATTTCTTGCCCCTGCTAATAAGTAGTGCCCATGGTAGCGAACCTCATTGGCAACTTAAGTATTGTGAACGCGAACTTCCTCTGTCTTAGAGTCGATATGTAATTTTTGTCATCACATTCAAAGCTGTCCGATAATTCATTGTTAGATGTGTCCGCTGCCACTTATTCCAGATTCTTTAATGTTGTCTGCTCTGACAAGTTACAATCAACAAAGTTTTACTTTATGTATTTTTCACCATCGCTACGGTGTGAGAGGTGCGCGTGGTCGATGAGGCCAAAACCACCTGGCTGAACAGCCGGCATACAGTGTTCGGAAGAATGGAATTTTTCTATAGGTGTTAAAATAAAAATCATGAGTCTCACACGTAGTGACGACTGCTTTGAACAAGCGGCATTTATCCCTCTGTTTATATCGTGACACAACACAACGAGCCTTCAACAAACGTTGTGAGAACACCAGACCCAAGGGTCGACCACAAAAAAGATGGGTCGATGGAATAGAAGCACTAGGATACATAATATCAGCAGAGACGTACAGAAGAGCAAAAGACCGCAAATTATATATCCCCTCGACGCTGCAAGGCAGATGAGGAAGGAAAGAAGAAGATTATATCGTGTGCACGCCCCCCCCCACCCCCAGACATACATACCAGAAATGGTAATATATGTCGTAAACCTTTTTTTTTCATCATATGTTTCGTACATTCTTTGCTGAAATCCTTGAACAGATCGGATTATTGTGAACGCATCCTTTGTTGTGTGTGTTACGTCATCATGATGTACGTTCATATAGTATATCCCTAAACCGGTCCTGTTTGCACGATATGAAGGTCGAGATGATGGAGCTTTGTTCCTGACTTTGCTGTCCTGATGTGACTACCGTTGATAGTCAGGAAGGATGTGGCCTGGATTCAGGAAAGCTGGTAGGAGGTCGGGGATAGACTTGTGAACCAGTTTATCGTTTTATTTTAGGGGTCTTGCTAGGGAGGAGATCTGAGCGCTTATTAACCGTTGTTCGATGAGCAATGAAGATAATCCAACGACTAAATAACTAATGGCTAAATAGTGGGGTAGTTTTATTAATCTAAATAACAAGAACTCGTGAATTTCTATCATTAAGATGGCGTCCTAGTAAACGAGGCTGTAAAAGTTGGTGGATATTTGCACAATTCTATTTTCTATTTGTATTAAATATGTAATGATTGTGATAAATAAACACAATTTTAAGAATTGCTATATGTAATAAAAAATATTGTTTATTTATATTGTCTATCTTCTTCTTCATTCGCTTTTCTCTTTTCACTGGTACCTAAAAGGTGTCGTGGTTTATATCATTTGTCGTTCTTGTGCTGCTCGAATTGTCTGAATTAGTGATTTTCCTTTGTTGTTACATGTCTCTGTCACTGCATCTATCCATATTCTTCTGGGTCTTCCTCTTGGTCTTTTTTCCATGCATTCTCGAGAAGAACGATGGTGATTGGTAAGGGTTAATTCTGACCAGGTGGCCAAACCATTTAAGTTGTTGTTATATTGTCTATAATATATATATATATATATATATATATATGTATATATATATATATATATATATATATATATATATATACATATAATTCAATAGTTCGTTACTTACAAACTTAGTAATTTCAGAATCCTGAATAAGTAGATATGAAACATCAGTTACAAAAACATAATCTCATCATCATCATCATAGTGCACACCCCGTAATCTCCTTGAGATGTGACTTAAAAATGAGCTACACTGATAAGAAATGATTTATTTATATAGCTATACACTTCAGAAAATAAAGGACTCAGCCTTAATAGCAAAATGACAGAGGTAATGGTAACAACAAAGACAAAGACATCACCTCAGTGCAAAATAAAGACAAGTGGAACAATATTAAAACAGGTAAATGAATTTAAATATTTGGGAACTTTGTTAACATCAGACGAAATATGTACACAAGAGGTGAGATGCAGAATGGCTCAGGCAAAAGCAGCTTTCCAAAAAATTAACTATGAAATCCATTTTTGACAATAGAAACAGGAAAAAGAGTTCTTAAATGTTATGTAGAGCCAGTCTTAACATATGGATGCGAACCATGGTCAATAGGACAAACATACAAGAAAATCACTGGATTCTGTATAAATGTGGTTTTACAGAAGAATGTTGAAAGTACCATGGGCAGCTAAGAAGAGTAATGGAGATATTCTGAGAGAGGTCATAGCAAAAAGAGAGCTAATTTCCAATATTAGGAAGAGATAATCATCATTTTTTGGCCTTGTAATGAGAAGAGAACAACTTGAATATATTGTAATAACAGGAAAAAACAGAGGGACGAAGAGATAGAGGGAAGTAAAGAGAAAAAAATAACAGACAGCTTAAGAGAATGGCTTGGAAGAAGGTCAACAACAGAAATGATAAATAGCTGACGAGATCGAACGTTGTGGAGAGACATGATCACCTACGCCAGTAGGCCCGGTACTTGATGATGATGAAGAAGATACACTTCAGTCTGGGAACAATGACTTTCCGTATGACCCAAGCATTTGTTTTTGACTCTAAAAGTGTTCTGTTTGTTTACACATTTCATCTACCAACATTGATTCCGCTTTTACTTCTCTATGAATATATATATATTATATTCTCTATATATAAATATATTATATTCTATATATATATATATATATATTTTCTTCTGTATTCAGAAAGACTATAATAGTAATACATACTTCCTCTTGCTAATAGTTATATCGCCATCATCTTTAGTATTCTCACAACTCAGTGAGCGAGCTAGGTTGGAAAGCTAGTCCCCGAAATAGTGGCAGTACAGCAATAAAATCGATGACCAATCGCCGATGGCACACCAAACACAAGATTTATGCCACATGAACTAATATCATCAGTTTGTTTTGCATTTTCTTTCATTCCTAAGAAGACTTGGTGCTCCGACGTATAAATAGAAATAAAACAAATATAGATAAGAAAAGAAAATATATATATAATGATCACAACAATGAATAATCACGACGAGATCACCAAGTCAATAGCTACTGAAAAATTCTCAAACAACTTTAAACCAGAAACTGAGGCCATCAGAGATACTGCAACACTGACTTCTCGACACAAAAATAACATGAACAATAAATTGATGATTCTGACTGATGCGCTGTCAGTATTATCAGCTCCAAGAAGCCCCAAGAACAATGAACTAGATGACTTGAGAACAACTCTGGACCAACTATGCAATAACTTCCAGAGAGTAGTCATTCAGTGGATACCATCACACTGTAATATACACGGGAACGAACGCGCATACAAATTAGCTAAAGCGGGAGGATGATTACCACAAGCGAACCATCAGCTCAGTTATAATGAAGCTAAATCCATCCTCAAAGGTTCTCTTGCTGCGCTGTCGTCGAAGACAGCCAATTACGTCATTAATGTCCATCGAGATGCAGGAAGGGTACATGACTTCAACAACCATAAATCCACGTCACTAAAAATGACACAGTAAAGATGAGTACATCCATAAACTAGAGGCTTACTGGTTCTATAAGACAAATTATCAACCAACACACCGTTGGAGACGTCAGTCGCTTGACGCTGCTGGACAAGCTGAGGAGAAAACCCTAGCACCTTTCAACATGTTGGGAGTTCAGTGATGATAACTTATACACAATTCATTAAATCATTATATACTTACAGTTTTTGCCATGTGTGCAATCTGAAAGAAAGTATTTCCTTGGTATTTTTGAATCATAGTTTATGATGTTTGTATGTTCACATATTAATGTGTCTTTATAACAATTTATTCTGAGGCATCTATATTTACTTGCTTCGCACTTTTTCACTTGTATTTATGAACATACATCTGTATAGAAATTTGAACTTGCCAAGACACTGGGTAGCTCATAGGTCTAATCAACATGTTCATTCTGTCCAAACTAAGCAGAAGCTACTTACAAGTTTTGTGCGGAATTAATGTGTAATGATTTAAGTAAAAAAAAAAAAAAACAAACAAACAAAAAAAACGCACGTTTGTCTATAAAAAATGTGTCGATGTTAAATATCCCTTCAATTCTTCATTACAAATAAGTGATATTATGCGCTTCGGATAACGTCTAAAAAGTTCTTTATCTGTTATGATACCAATTAGTGAAAAAAAATAGCAATGATTCATAAATGTTATTCTTATCAAAATATGTTATGGGACTAATCTACACTTATCTATTCACACTGATGTTTTTGACTTCATTAGTTTCTTCTACCTTTCAACTCTCTGTCGGACATGAGTCTTAAACACTTTCCAAGCTGTATTGTTTGGTGCCGTTCATCGCCATCTCTCTCTCTTTCTCTCTCTCTCTCTCTCCTCACGTCTTCTTGTTCTCTGCTTCATCATGTGTTTTGCTAGTTTACTTTAGCCTATCACATTGACTTCCAGAGTTTCATAACAAAATTGTAATGTTCACTTCGTAAAACTCTTACAAATAATGTAGTTTTAAAAGAGACACTTTTAGCATTGTCAATTATACGAATGCATTAGATTTAATATAACAACATTGTCTACACGAATACTATAACATGTTGTTGAAAATGAAATAGAAAGATATGCACGACAACAACATAACTTCAGCATCAAGGAAGTAATATTTTTGTTTCTGCCTCGACGTTAGTCTCTAGACAATAGAAGCGCCTTTTCGAACATAGAACATGTAAAGTCTCAATAACCACATCCTTAGAGAGTCTGACAAATGAAATAGCATTCAAATAATCAAAACCAAAATCGCTGAATACAGGAACAAAGCATACCCTAGTCTATGTCAGAAACTCATGAACTATGCTCACTGGTCATGAGAAATGAATAGACTGATCTTTCTGGTTCTGCATATTAAATAAATGTCGTGATCGAAAGTTGTGGAGAGACATGATCACCTACGCCAGCAGGTCCCGTACTTTATGATGATGACGGTATTATAAGGGAATACCCTTGAACAAATAAAGTTACTCACATTAATGGTGTTTTATGATACACGAGTTTCAAAGATGTGTGCCGCTCTCTAGCAGCGCAATTGCGATCCCTGGTTGTATGAACAATTTAGAATTAAGAAATCAAGAGAATGTCCACCATAGAATGTCCATCAAGAGAAAAATTATCGTTATGGTTAGTCGAAGGTCCTTGTATTACTGCAAACGAATTAAAATCAATAATTGCTCAACCGCCCGTTCCAGTGGAAACATCCAAAACAAAACTCATCTCATTGAATGATTGAAACAAAGAAAGACAGCTGCAGTCCATGTAATAGCAGCCACATCACACGCCAAAAGACGTAAGGACAAGCGGCACTGAAAGTGACCGCAGCTACAATGATCTTCGTGATACGATTTTGTCATATATCTTTGCAATCGGAATATCGAAACACGATCTATTTGCAATTTCTGCAATTTTCGCTATGTGAGATTGTTCTTTCAGCTATTGCGCTAAATGAAAACAATTGTAAAAGCATTGAGTTATTGACTTATTAGCGGGTCATATTCATGGCACTCCGAAGATATCCATAAGTGCATACAATTGCATTATACTATCTTATTTATTTGTATCATACATTTTTATAAAAACACGGTTTTGCTGGCACAACTTTTACAGTATCGTATAACTTTTCTTTAATATGAAAACGTATTCCTATAATTCTTACAGGATGCGCAAGACAGGTCTACCGCCAATTAGATCTATTTCTATATGTTTTGATAACGATATAGGACGCAATTTGTGTTATTCGTTATTAGGTTGTCATGGCAACGCGGAACTGTTTGCTAAAATGGCCTACCTAATTCTCATTCACAGTGCTAGGTCGATAGTTGCCGTTGTACATGTGTGGTTGGTTTGATCTCCGTACACATTGAAGTCTGTTAATTAGTAACAGCCTGAGATATTTGAACTGTATCACGGCTGTACTAAGGAATATGGTGGCTGGTTCTACACTGACACTTATCTCATTGAGCTGAAATGTGATCATGTTATGCATTCAGAAACAATTTTAGAGAAGTCGTGGCCTCTGTTGCCTTCTCTGATTATCTGTCGATGGCCAGACACAAATGTATGCCCTAACTCGTTAATTCATCAACCAGTATACATTGTGTTTAAAATATCCGCTACTGAAATACAAATTGGAGGCCTCGGTAGCCTAGTTGGAAAAACAAATCTCGACTAGACTACCGACGTTCGGACAACTATGTTCGATTCACGCTGGAAGCAGTGTGAATGTTACTAGTTGTTTGAGAAAAACATACCCCCGTGGTCGACCCAGCAGCTGACAGAAATATGTACCAGAGTTAGTACTCTAGGAAGGTGAAGAATACCGCCTCGCATCGCGAGTTTCGATGCTGGAAGCGACACTATACAGAAGTCTCCGAACAATTCTGGATAGGCGGCCGAGCACATATGGGTGAGAACTCGCGTGCCAAGACGCAGATTCAAGTCTTGTCCGTTTACCTTTAAAATACCCACACTATTTTATTGTTTTATGTTTGCAACCACATCGTCTATATAAATATATATTATTTTACTTACTTTTTCAGCGAATAAAAATATCTGAAAATGTAGAAATACAATGTTAAAGTACGTTTCATACCACACACATGCACCACACATTCTCCTTATTGATGAGCTCTGCTTGTGTCAGTTCATGTGCAGCTAGAAAACCAGTTCTTTCTTGTTGCTTTTGTGATGTTTGTGTGTAAATTATCTTATTCTTGACTTGTCACCAGTTACAGCTAGAACTTTATTACGATACATCAACATTGCCACGTGACGTCAAAAGGAATCCAATAAATAAACTAATCACACACACACACACACACACACACACATTATATACAATATCAAAATTATAGAAGATGTTTTAAATAGAATAAGAGGAATAAAAATTGATAAAAAAATCAAACATGCATTATCTTTTAGAGCTTCATAATTTATATACATTGTATATGCATATTAGCCGCGATAGCTCGGTGGTTAGTGAACAGGATTACAAAGGACAAGAGGTAGGGTTCGAATCTCAATAGACGACTCCGGGTTCACCCAGCCTTAAATGGGTACCGGATTTTTTCAGGGAAAGTAAAGCGGCAAGGGCGTAAAACAGACCACATTACTCGAAAATTCAGGTGCTGAAGTTATGTAAAATGTATGGTTACTAACACCATATTCCCTATACGCCACTTGGCGTGATGGGGTTTCTCTTTGCTTTTTTACTATATTTGCATATTCCGGATGTATATAGATTATTCATAAATTAACGCCATTCTAGTGTTATTAGAGAAACACATTTTTTCACAGTAAATGAAAAACGTTAATTTTAACAACCCTTTATTGTTCTGCAAGATTGCACCGCGAGCAAACACTTGCATTTATATAATTGATTCAATCCTAGACTTGAGAAGCAACCATTGACATTGTTCGAAACAATATAAATTATGTAAATTTTTTCTCGATATATTTTGTGGTAGATTACTTACTTCCAATACACGTTTGCAAGTAACCATAACCTAAAGATTTGAAAAACACTTCCATTAAAAATATATATTAATAGATATTGCACAAGTTTAGGTCTTTACTTGGATCGTTTTGAAGCGGCAGATTGTGTCATGTACCTAGGTATCGGGGCTGACTGTGATAACCCTATAGACTGCCGTTGATAAAACAAATAGCTGTTGTTATAGGAGGCGGGTTAAGTTAGCGATTGGAGCCAGTAGTGGATGTTATAAACACACCAAGCCATGGTTAATACCACTACTGTTTCTTTGCCACCAGCTTTACCGCAGCATTGCAATTATTTGTCTGTTTCCTACTAAGTTAGCGATTGTTTGTTTCTGTAGTTATCTAACGGAGCACGAGTTAAGTAACAATTAGCCACTTCAGTAGAGTGTGCGAACCAATTATTAATCAAAACCACATTTCATCTCTTTTATCGAAGTGCTTCAGAGATCGTGCATTTCAGGTGAGTCCATCTTTAGTGCTTTCGCTAGCCCATTGTGACGATACTGGTCACCGTTGTAGGTGCGAGGGAATAAATCTGAGCATGGTGGAGTTATCCGATATTCCTTAAAGATGATTTGTCAACTAAGACTAAGACACATTAGCTCCACAGAGTCTTACTTTCAACAGTTCGTTAACAATGTGATGATCGACATAGTCCTGACAGTGACGAAGTCAGTTGATAAAGAAGACTTGGTCCTGCAGTACCTCTCTGTTGGCACAATTCTCCACTCTGATGGCACAATTCTCCACTCTGATGGCACAATTCTCCACTCTGATGGTACAATTCTCCACTCCGATGGTACAATTCTCCACTCTGTTGGTACAATTCTCCACTCTGATGGTACAATCCTCCACTCTGATGGTACAATTCTCCAGCAGAACTCAAGAAATCAAAGGGGACATTTCTCTACATCAAACAACTTCATGGGTTATGTCGAGGTCATGACATTTGAACTAAAGCAGATCGACATTACCCTTATAAGTGAATATTTAATCAATAAAGAATTAGAGACCCATACCGGTTCTCTGTTAAGTCAGATTCGTCAGACCTGCCACTCGGCTCATTGCCTTTACTCATGATGATCTCACTAACTGTGGATGTGTCCTCTCGTAGAAAAGTCGTTGTCAATAAACTCATCAGAAAAAACAAATCAAGGACCATAATATCAAAGTCTACCAGTTATTTTATTCAAATTCTCTCTGATAACTTCAGCGACGCTTCTAACCCAAAGCTGTACCGAACTAGGACTGATGTTAAGATCCCGAATCAGATGCACCGCAAACAATGATCCTAGGTATTACATTTTCCCAGACAAGTTTCGCTCGGTTCATGGTGTAAATACAAAATATGAAATTGTAGTAATCGTCTATATATTTCGGCTCATTGCAATTTAGGTGACGTAAACAGGTATCTCTCTTCTTCTCTTTTACCTTTTAGCTCCTGGTGGAGCATAGGTCTTCAACAAACACTTTCCAAGTCGTTCTGTTTTTTGCCATTCTTTTAAGATCATTCCATGTCTTCCCCATCATCTTCATCTCTGCTTCTATCTGTCTTCTCCAAGAATTCCTTGGTCTTCCTCTTTGTCTTTTCCCCTGGGGATTCCAAAAAAGGGCCTGTTGTGTAATACTCTCAGTTGGCTTCCGTAGTATGTGTCCTATCCATCGCCATCGTCTTCGCTGTATCTCTTTATCCATGGTATTTGACCGGTACATTTCCATAATTCCACGTTAGTGACTTTGTCCTGCCATTTCCATCCCTTTATTCTGCGCAAGCATCCATTAATGAAAGTCTGTACTTTCGTGATTGTCAATTTTGTCATTCTCCATGTTTCACAGCCATATAATAGGACCGACTTAACATTTGAGTTGAAAATTTTTATTTTTGTATTTAGCCTAATTTCTTTGGATTTCCATATGTTTCCCAGTGCAATGAAAGCTCCTCTTGCTTTTGATATCCTTATTTTGGTATCATTTTCTGTTCCTCCCTCTTTATCTATATTACTGCCCAGATATATATAAGATTGTACGTCTAGTAGAGGTATTTCTCCTAGTTTTATATGGTTATTGCCAACTGCATTAATTCTCATAATATTGGTCTTATCTCTATTAATCTTTAGTCCTAGCTGTTGTGATCTCTCATCTAATATACTCATTTTATCCTGCATCTGTTGATGGCTGTGTGATAGGAGAGCTATGTCATCAGCAAAGTCTAAATCATCAAGTTGTTTGGTCAGTGACCACTGGATCCCATTTCTGTTGTTTTGAGTTATTTTCATAATCCAATCTATGGCCAGTAGAAAGAGAAATGGAGACAGGAGGCATCCTTGCCTTACTCCTGTTCTTATTTCAAATGCTTCTGTAAGCTGTCCTTCATGCACCACACTACATTTTGTTCCTTCATACATTGTTTTTATCAGGTTAATAAACTTTATGGGGATTCCGTAATGACTCAGCAACTTGCAAAGCATTCTTCTGTCTAAACTATCAAATGCCTTTTCGTAATCTATGAATCCAATATATAGTGGGGATTTTAGTTCTAAACTTTGTTCAACTATTATACGTAGGGTAGTTATTTGATCAGCACATGATCTGTTCTTCCTAAAACCTGCTTGTTCATCTCTCAAGTGTTTCTCTATAGCCTCTTTTAGTCTCTCCAGAATGATTCTGCCTAATATTTTTCCTGGCACTGATAGTAGCATAATTCCCCTATAATTTGTGCACTCCTGTAAACTTCCTTTCTTTGGTAGTTTGATCATATAACCTTCTCTCCAGTCTTTAGGTATTTCTTCCCTCTCCCAAATTTTATCCAATAGATCCTGTAACATCTTGGTAGAGGTGTTAATATCTGCTTTGATGGCTTCCGAAGGAATTTCATCTGGTCCTGTGGCTTTACCATCTTTTAATAATTTGATGGCTTTCATTATTTCTTCTTTGCTTGGTTTTCCGCAGTTAACGTGTAACTCTTCTTCTGCTGGTAGTATATCTGGAGGATTATTTGAGCCGGGTCTGTTCAAAAGTTCTTCAAAGTGTTCTTTCCATCTCTCCATTTGTTCCCTTATATTACTAAGCAGATTTCCTTTCTTGTCTTTGATAAAGGCGTTGATCTGTTTGTATTTTCCACCTAATTTCTTTGTGCTGTTGTACAGTTCTTTCATATTCCCTTTATTTGCTGCTTCTTCTGCCTCTTTAGCTAGTTCATCTATATATTTCCTCTTATCCCTTTTAATGCATCTTCTCACTTCTTTGTTCACCTCTGTGTAAGCTTCCTGTGTCTTGGCTTTATTACTTCTTGTTTTGCTTTTATTTATGTCTGCTTTCTTGTTCTTTCTTTCTTTAATTTTATCCAGGGTCTCTGCTGTCATCCATGCCTTATTCTGGCGTTCTCTTTTCCCCAGTGTTTCTTCGCATGTCTCTTTCCATATATTTTTTACCTGTTTCCAATGATCTTCTATATTTATTGTATTTTCTAGTTGTTGGAGGACTTGGTATTTGTTTGATATTGTGACTGCGAATTTATCTTTAATTCCTTGTTCTTTAAGAAACCCTACATTGAAATACATTCTACCCTTATTCGTTGTAGTATACATTTTTAATTTAATTTTAAGTTTGGCTAACAGAAGATGATGATCAGAAGCTATATCTGCCCCTCTATATACTTTTACATCCTGTAAGGATGACTTAAACTTATTATTAATACATATGTGATCAATTTGATTTTCCGTTCTATGATCTGGTGACACCCATGTAGCTTTGTGTATTCTTTTATGTTGGAATATTGTTCCTCCTAGGCTCATTTGATTAAGGGCGCAGAAATTCACAAATATCTCTCCATTCTCGTTTATATCTCCAAGTCCATGTTTTCCCATAATCTCTTCGAAGCCTCTGTTGTCTGATCCTACCTTAGCATTTAGGTCTCCCATCAAGATTATAATATCCTTGGCTCGTCTTGCATCCATCTGGCATTGTAGCTGTTTATAAAAATCATCTTTAACTGAGTCATCTTTATCGTTGGTTGGTGCATAGCATTGTATAATGTGTAATTTTATTTTGTTTTTGGTTGTTCTAAATGTTGCTCTCACCAGTCTTGGTCCCACTGCCTCCCATTCTATTAGTGTCTTCTGTGCATTTTTTGATAGCATTATAGCTACCCCTTCGCTATGTTGTGCTCCTGGTTCCTGGTGTCCTGATGATAAAATCATCTCCCCTGTATTCAATTTTATTCTCTCTGCTCCCAGCCATCTTGTTTCACACATTCCCAGAATATCTATCTTATAGTTGGTCATTTCTGTCTTCGGCTGGAAAGGACAATAGATAGATAGGTAGAAACAGGTATAGTGGAATCAATTTATTGGATGCATTCTGCTCATTATTAATTATGCTGCAAACATTTTAATGAGGGGATTATCACAGCAATGGCGATCAGTCAACTGTCATCAGTTTAGAACAAGCCAGGTCTTCACGACAGAATCGGAAACGAAGTCATGAGAGTAGACGCGGGCATTGAACCAATCCTAGATTAAACACATCATCAAGTACCGGGCCTAGTGGCGTAGGTGATCATGTCACTTCACAACATTCGGTCGCGACAGTTCTTTATAATTTCTGTTGTTGACCTTCTGTCAAGCCATTCTCTTAAGCTGTCTGGTATTTTCTCTCTTTGCTTCCCTCTATCTCTTCGTCCCTCAATTTTTCCAGTTGTTACAATATATTCCAGTTGTTCAATCATGAAGATTACAACAGAAACAACAAATAAAATGGTTTGCACATCTGGAAACACTGTCACGTGATCCCTCACCATACAAAGCATATATTAATAGTGGAAAAGGAAGAAATCAAAGAGGCAGACCCATACTATGATAGACATAGAGCCTGAAAGAAACGCTACAGTAAATGGCAATAGCTGAAACTCTTAGAGGGGCGAGAACTAACTATTTCTATCTCGGTCGACACACAAATGGGTAAAGAAGAAACAAATAACAATTGATTTAAGCTGGCATGAATGATATAGTTCACGTTCATGGTGATAAATCGGTAAACAGTTGAGACATGCATTTATAGGTATAGGCTGCACTAATTAAAACAACTACCGTGACTTCACAGTTAAACACCAGCTACCACATAGGAAACCTGTAAACGTTTCTACACTGTAATTATAAGAAAACATCATGTATGACATCAATATTGCTCAGTATCTGCACACACGCACTGACCTGTATAAATTTTCAGTGAAATATGGACAACACAAACCAGGAACGAATCAAAGGTGAATGTTTTCTACATGAACTGTCTAATACAACTATTTAGAGTCACCTGAGGACAAATCTAAAAGGTTTGAAGTTGGTTTCTGACAAAACTGGGTTGTAAATGAATGTAACAGGCATGAACACGATAAGAGAGGTTAATAACCACACACACGATGCTTTCATAACATCCATTTTTATATTGTAAATTATTCCAATAAATTTATAGAGCTATTTTAAACAATCTCTTATTAGCATCAATGCCATCTGTAGATAATATTACTTACCTCATCACTAATACCCACGTACTAAAAATCAGTTTTTGAAATCATCATTTAGAAAACATGTTTCTCAATAAAGTTATCTATAACGTTCTGTAGTAGTTAATTGTCAATCAACAATGGGGACGCTCATACACAAACACACACAGAATGATATGTAGTCACCTTCTATTCTCAAAATCTTGGAGAGGTTTTTTTACAGTAAAGTATTTGTTGCTCCTAGTGACGAGTACTAGCGTGACGTTTTAATAACCTGTCACTCCCAATGTCCGCAGTGTTTGTTCCATTAAAAATAGCCGTTTTTTTCATATTTTAATAAATCCGTATTTTTAAATTTTCTAGATGGTCATTTTCGCTTGCTAGTTATAGATAGTATGGTGTAGTGTTCATTTTGAAAATCATATTTTTTTTTTTAACGAAAATCAACATAAACACGCCGAATTCTGATTATTTTGTGTCGATCTGTATACATTTTATAAGTATTTTTCACCAAATCATGTAGTGTAAGATTTGTATTATTTTATCTGTGTTATTTGTCCGATGTCAATGGATACATGGCTATGAATCCACGTGGATTTTCTTTGTCTAGGGGTATAATTTAAATTTAAAGTGGATTTTCAATTTGATGATATAAGGATTTATTTAGTAGAATAGAGATCGGTGAAACAATGTTCTGAGTGCATTTGTTTTCTATTTTTAAAACCTTGTCACTGTAAACGGTAATAAATATGGTGTTTGTGCTTTTAAATGATTGACATTAATATTAAAATATGTATATTTGGATAAACTGTGAACAATAAGTAGATTTCCGTGTTACATTTGACTAGAAATATTTTAGTGGAAATTTAGTTTGCATTTTGTGAGGGTTTATTTTGTTTTCTTTCTAATTATATCACATTTTAATGTGATTTTTCTAATACAAACGGATCATAATAGTATAAATGAATAGAGCAGCTTTTCCTGAGCATTTTGATTTATACTACTTGACCAAACAATGACAAACATCAGATACATGGCTAAGTTTATTGTAACTTTTATGTGCAAACAATTGTGCTGAAAAATAGGTGTGTCCAAACGTGACCTAGGTTTGCTTCTAGGCATGAGTCTACTACTACTTAATGAACTAATACAAATGTATTCACAACGTTTGAAAACAATTAAAAATGAAGACCTGTAGAAAACGACAAAAAGAAAAAAAAAACACACAAATTGTAAGTGATGTGAATGTTATAACTTTTTTTTAAAGGGAGCGAATTCTAGATAATATTGACTTACCTTAACCCCTTCAAAGTATACATACTGTAAAGACATAAGGATTTGTCATAAAAGTACAGACCACATAGCAAAACTTCTTTTCCTTATTCTGACTCAATTGTATCACCTTTAGAACGCGCAATAAGTTTCTAATTCTCACTGTCAGGTTTAGTTTCCATTTTCTCTGTAATTGTTATCTCATTTTTACTTGTGCATTTTCACTAACTGCCAATTCTTTTTTCTGAGTTAATCTTCAACGTCGATTGATTTTCATCCTGTACGTCAAGTTTTAAAAGGTGGTCACCTATCTTTCTCTCCTTGGAGACTGTATTTTTTATTTGTTGCATGACAATTAATCGACTGTGTATCTTCTGTTATTTTTAGTTTTGATACGCTTAACCCGATTATTATTATAATTAATCAATTATATCTCAATACAAAACAGTCTAATGGCGCACAGTTCTTCCTTATATGTTAGTACTTTAAAAAAAAAATAACATACTATTATTAAAAAACGGGTCTTTAACATATAAAACAGAAAAAATACATATTTTATTTTATGTAAAATCATTGCGGAATCTTTATCAAAGGATGAGTAGAGCGGCTTATTTCCTCAGCTAGTCTACGAGATACAAGGTTACGTTTTACACCCCTACCACACACAAACCGATCGGGAATAATTAACTTAAGCTTAGGTACTGGGTGGTAGATGGTTTTATGGAAGCAGCCGACACGTAGTGCCGGTTATGGTCACCGCTTTGGGAAGCCAGGCAGAGGAACTAAATTGCAGACTCAAGGGCTGCTAACTCCGACTAGTGTGGAAATTGCCATCCTGGAGAAGTTTGCGCCCGACCAGGTTATTTCAGTGCGTCTGACACAAATGGCAGAATCTTTCATTGCATTTTGGATTGGTCTCAGCTCGGGTTTATCGTGCGATAGTATTTCTCACTTTGAAAATGGCGATCAGCGGACACATGAGCGAATAACAGAAAATAAGATCAAGAAACAAATCTCAATAAGAATATAGCAAGTGGGAAAGTTAAAAATAAACCAGAAACACGAAAGTGAATATATATATATTGTAGTATAAGATTATTGTGTGAACACGGGGGTTACCGGGCAAATCTTGATGAAATAGCAGATGAAAGTCACAAGTTATATTTTATTGGAGGAGACAGCAACTGTCGTCGTTCAAGTGCTTACAAAAAGTCGTTCATATTGTGCTATGTTGTCCCGCTTCCTACCTGATACAATATTTGTGAGGGTCACACTAACTAATACGATAATAAATAACTTATATGTGCATTGTATATCAGAGTACAATGATTCTTCCGTAAAATAGCTTTCATATAAAGCACAGGCACACACAGACACAACATCAAATAGATAATTAATTTTGTACAAGAAAGATGCAGTGCTAAAGTCAATAAAGGCACAGAAAGGTTGGCCTCAATCATTTGAACCATTCTGAAGCGATGACAACATTGAAAGAGAGCACGAACTCTAAGAATAAGCCAGATACAACGATCTGAAGAAGAAAACTGACATACACGGAAAAAACATATCAGAAATCACTCAACAATAGAAATATATAAACAAAAAAACATTCATAAGCAGAAAGAAAAAGTCAAATTAGATTAAATATAGTTAAAAAGTAAAGAAACAAGGGGTAGTATAGACCGAACAATTGCCTGCTTATCAAAATGAAATAAAAGAAAACTGGTTCAAAATAATATAGGGTTAAGGCATAAAAATGCGAAGCTGCAGTAAAGCTGAATATAAGGAACAATAAACAAATATAAAAAATGGTATGTAAGAAGCTTTACGTGACAAGTGGACGACACAGACTAAACAACGTTTCGGCTCAATAGGCCTTCATCAGGAACCAACAAAAAAACACACACAAAACTGATAACGAAACAACCAAAGCAAAAACAATCGAAATGTGTTAAAGAAAACAACAACAATAAATAAAACTATCCTGTAAAATCCAAAATAAAATCGTAACCAACTGCGGCTGTCGTGAACGTCGAAAATCGTGCCAAAAAGTGCGTAAATGTAAACAGAACCAGAGGAGTTAACACAGGGGTCAGTGTGCAAACACAAAGGAGAAAGAATCGAATAGTAGACTGACAGGTGTAAAAAGACGCTAAGAGTGAGATGTCTGAGAGTGGGGTACAATAAAAATAAACGAGGGGTAAGAAGCACAGAAAAAAAATTATAGAGGAGAAAACCGAAGTGTCTCATAAGGGACTAGAGGAGAAGAACTATAAAAAGCATGGCATAGTAAGTAGACCAAAGAACCCAAATATGTGTAGTAGAGAAGGCTATGCAAAAGGGAAGGAGCAAGCAAAAAGAAACTATGCGTATGAGCGTGATACATTCATACCTCTCGGGGTCAGCGAACCATACTGGACTATAAGGCGATTTTCCAAAGTATAGCGGCTGCGGTCGCCCGAGTGACAAAGGACAATACCAGTGACACGGATGTCGTCTTTGCCCTTGTGATCAGGGGAGTTGAAGTGGGAAGATACCGGAGTACCAGTATTTTGTTGGACATCACGTAGATGTTCACAAAATCTTTCCGCTAATCTTCTCCCAGACTCACCAATATAGGTCATGCTGACATGCACGGAAAAAAAATATAGTTATATTATACTGTTATATATTATATATTATACTGTTATATTATAGTTATGACCTATATTGGTGAGTCTGGGAGAAGATTAGCGGAAAGATTTTACTATGCCATGCTTTTTATAGTTCTTCTCCTCTAGTCCCTAATGAGACACTTCGGTTTTCTCCTCTATAATTTTTTTTCTGTGCTTCTTACCCCTCATTTATTTTTATTGTACCCCACTCTCAGACATCTCACTCTTAGCGTCTTTTTACACCTGTCAGTCTACTATTCGATTCTTTCTCCTTTGTGTTTGCACACTGACCCCTGTGTTAACTCCTCTGGTTCTGTTTACATTTACGCACTTTTTGGCACAATTTTAGACGTTTACGACAGCCGCACTTGGTTACGATTTTATTTTGGATTTTACAGGATAGTTTTATTTATTGTTGTTGTTTTCTTTAACACATTTCGATTGTTTTTGTTTTGGTTGTTTCGTTATCAGTTGTGTGTGTGTGTTTTTTTTTTTTGTTCCTGATGAAGGCCTATTGAGCCGAACCGTTGTTTAGTCTGTGTCGTCCACTTGTCACGTAAAGCTTCTTACATACCATTTTTTTATTTTTTTTTATTTTTCCTTCAAAATAATACTCGAAATCAACGACTTCTTTTCGCACACACCCACCATTGCTGCACACACAAAATAGAAGACATGCAAGAACACCTAATCAAACATAAGAGAATCGGATAAGACCATTCTATGAATATCAACATAAACAGGACATACATAATTACTGAAGATATCAAAGGAAACACAAGACACTAACATCACGATATAAGGTAATATCATAAAACGAGTGAAGTCAAAGAGTTAGGCAGCAGCCTGACATATAACAACATGAAAACAACACAAATAGACTCAAGATGTAACAAAGCTTGGCAAATTATTGTACAGATTTTACCACTACTGTCTAGCCATAGCTATCTAAAGATTTACTAAGTCCTATCGGATAAAAGGAATGACATGGGAGACCTCCAACTAGCGTTAAATTTTCAGCGTTTCGGCGGCTGTTGATAGAGTGACATGAGCCCTCTATAGCTTCTATAGCTGTCAACCTAGTTGGATGGTTATCTCTTTTATTTTCTGACCTCGGGACTTTGACAAATTATATATGTCTATGGTCTAAAAGGAGTGCCGTTAGAAGACAAGCGAGCTATTTAGAAGATTATTTTTGTCCCAACGGTGTACTACCAGTGCCAGACATGAATCTTAGAATACAAATAATATTAGAAAAACAATCCCTACATAAATAAAGTGTGTCAGATGCATGACATGAGACAGCATGAGAGATACAATCAGAAATGAAGTTACGATAAAGACAAGGAACCAAATAAGATATTGAATAAACACAGCAACAACATATCAAGTGTTTCAGCAAGTAATAAGACATAAAGAAGTAGATCTAACACAGCAAGTTACCAAACAAACGATACGAGAACACAAGACGAACAGGCCGAACAAGGAAATGATTGATAAACGGAATACTAGAAACAATGAAAGATATAGCAGCAGAAAAGGAAAATTGAAGAGCAAGAAACGACGAACCATATCTCCCTTCGATGCCGAAATTTTAATGAGGAAGGAAAGAAAGATGAAGAAAATAATACTCGTTACATGAACAAAATATATCAACAAAGCGCGTGAAATTTACTAATCGATAATCATAATATACAGAGTTCAAGAACATGCACACACACACACACACACACACACACAAAATATATATATATATATATATATATATATATATATATATACACATATATATATACACACACTCACACACATTATACACACGCAAGCACACTAAAATTGCATCACTTTACAGATCCATGAACATAGTGTCAAATGTAAATTAAAGTATGGGGATATGTTTTCCCCGTGTTTGTTATAAGGTAGGAAGCTAATGGCTGCTGGAATGGAAAGTACACGATTCAACCCCGGAATTTTGTATAGACTACAAGAAAACAATGACAGTTACACGTGCAATACGATTCTCAATAGATTTGTCCCTGAACATGTATAACTATTGTGGCTGTATACTCGGTACAAAAAAGGCCGTTAAGACAAAACACCCAATACATGTGGTTGAAAGGCCACGACTTTCTGAAAATAATTGCTATCGAGCCATTGGTTTGTCGGAGACTGGGTTGAGGTATCGGACCATTGTCAAAATCATGAATTGCCACCACATCACTATTTTACGTATGAATGAACAATGCGGGCCATTGGCAGTACCCGTGACAGACCTCGGGGTGTCCATCAACGGATTATTACCCCTGCTCAAGATTGTCATGTTATGCTGAGTCACCTAAAGAATCGTTCTCTCTCGCCAAGTCAAGCAGCGAGAACAACAGTGGGTAGGCGCTGGCAAGTCTCTAGAATGACAGTCGAATGACGACTCAGAGATAGAAGCCTTACAGTAAGACGACGTATGTTGGGCCAAACATGATGCACATAGATCATCAGCACTGCTTGTAATGGACAGAGCAACGTGTCAGATGTACTAGATTACAGTGGAATGTTGTCCTATTCACATGCGAGAGCATATTCAAAATATCCTTTATTGTTGGACGTATGCGGTGTTAGCGACGGTGTGGAGTAATCACTTGTATTTATATTAGAGCCTCTGTTCCTGATCTGTAAGGTGCTGCGTTAATAATGTGCTTCAGTCTTGAACATATGGCGCCAACTGATAGAAAATGTAAACCAGAAATAACAAATGACGAGGAATCTGTAAAAAGCTTATATTTTATAACACGATACTATAATGTGTATATATATATATATATATATATATATATATATATATATATATATATATATATATTCCTATATTGTGTAGAATCATGGACATTCAATAAATACAAAAAAAAAAAAAAACAGAGAAGAAATTTAAAGCTTTTGAAATGTGGATCTGATGAGGTCAATGGGTGAAAGGAAAAGACGACAAACAATGAAGTTCTGAATCAGCTAAATATGAGAGAGAGAGAGAGAGAGAGAGAGAGAGAGAGAGAGAGAGAGAGAGAGAGAAAGAAAGAGAGAGAGAGATCTGTCTGGTATTTTTTTTCACTTTGTTTCCCTTTATCTCTTCGTCCTTTTAATTTTTTCATTTGTTACAATATATTCCAATTGTTCCCTTCTCATTACATGGTCAAAAAATGATGATTGTTTCTTCCTAATATCGGAAATTAGCTCTTTTTTTTGCTTTGGCCTCTTTCAGAACGTTTTCATTACTCTTCTTAGATGCCCATGGTATTCTCAACATTCTTCTGTAAAACCACATTTCTACAGACTCCGGTGATTTTCTTGTCTGGTGTCTTGTTCTCCATGATTCAGATTCATATGTTAAGACTGGCTCTACATAACATTTGAGAGCTCTTTTTCCTGTTTTGTGGCGATTCACGATGGTACAAACAAGTTACGACGGTGGTTTTCTGTTGCTTTCTGTCGGTTTGTTTACGGTTGACTTCGATAGCTTTTGACTAAAATGTCTCACCCACAAGGCAGTGATGTTGTTTTACTTCGGGGTGTACCCTCCCCTTAGCCTTTTACTTTTACTGAACAATAAAGTTCTCTTAATGTAGTGTGTATTTGTTGTGTGTCTCACTTTGTTCATATCTTGTTATATTGCTCAAACAATAAAGTTCTCTTAATGTAGTGTGTATTTGTTGTGTGTCTCACTTTGTTCATATCTTGTTATATGGATCAAAAAATGTAGTTCTCTTAATTTAGTGTGTATTTGTTGTGTGTCTCACTTTGTTCATATCTTGTTATATTGTTCAAACAATACAGTTCTCTTAATTTAGTGTGTATTTGCTGTGTGTCTCACTTTGTTCATATCTTGTTATATTGCTCAAACAATAAAGTTCTCTTAATGTAGTGTGTATTTGTTGTGTGTCTCACTTTGTTCATATCTTGTTATATTGTTCAAACAATACCGTTCTCTTAATTTAGTGTGTATTTGTTGTGTGTCTCACTTTGTTCATATCTTGTTATATTGCTCAAACAATAAAGTTCTCTTAATGTAGTGTGTATTTGTTGTGTGTCTCACTTTGTTCATATCGTGTTATATGGATCAAACAATGCAGTTCTCTTAATTTAGTGTGTATTTGTTGTGTGTCTCACTTTGTTCATATATTGTTATATTGTTCAAACAATACAGTTCTCTTAATTTAGTGTGTATTTGTTGTGTGTCTCACTTTGTTCATATCTTGTTATATTGCTCAAAGAATAAAGTTCTCTTAATGTAGTGTGTATTTGTTGTGTGTCTCACTTTGTTCATATCTTGTTATATTGATCAAACAATACAGTTCTTTTAATTTAGTGTGTATTTGTTGTGTGTCTCACTTTGTTCATATCTTGTTATATTGTTCAAACAATACCGTTCTCTTAATTTAGTGTGTATTTGTTGTGTGTCTCACTTTGTTCATATCTTGTTATATTGCTCAAACAATAAAGTTCTCTTAATGTAGTGTGTATTTGTTGTGTGTCTCACTTTGTTCATATCTTGTTATATTGATCAAACAATACAGTTCTCTTAATTTAGTGTGTATTTGTTGTGTGTCTCACTTTGTTCATATCTTGTTATATTGTTCAAACAATACAGTTCTCTAAATTTAGTGTGTATTTGTTGTGTGTCTCACTTTGTTCATATCTAGTTATATTGCTCAAACAATACAGTTCTCTTAATTTAGTGTGTATTTGTTGTGTGTCTCACTTTGTTCATATCTTGTTATATTGTTCAAACAACGCAGTTCTATTAATTTAGTGTGTATTTGTTGTGTGTCTCACTTTGTTCATATCTTGTTATATTGCTCAAACAATACAGTTCTCTTAATTTAGTGTGTATTTGTTATGTGTCTCACTTTGTTCATATCTTGTTATATTGCTCAAAGAATACAGTTTTCTTAATTTAGTGTGTATTTGTTGTGTGTCTCACTTTTTCATATCTTGTTATATTGCTCAAACAATACAGTTCTCTTAATTTAGTGTGTATTTGTTGTGTGTCTCACTTTGTTCATATCTTGCTATATTACTCAAACAATACATTTCTCTTTATTTAGTGTGTATTTGGTGTGTGTCTCACTTTGTTAATATCTTGTTATATTACTCAAACAATACAGTTCTCTTAATTTAGTGTGTATTTGTTGTGTGTCTCACTTTGTTCATATCTTGTTATATTGCTCAAACAATACAGTTCTCTTAATTTAGTGTGTATTTGTTGTGTGTCTCACTTTGTTCATATCTTGTTATATTGCTCAAACAATACAGTTTTCTTAATTTAGTGTGTATTTGTTGTGTGTCTCACTTTGTTCATATCTTGCTGTATTGTTCAAACAATACAGCTCTTTTAATTTAGTGTGTATTTGTTGTGTGTCTCACTTTGTTCATATCTTGTTATATTGTTCAAACAATACAGCTCTTTTAATTTAGTTTGTATTTGTTGTGTGTCTCACTTTGTTCATATCTAGTTATATTGTTCAAAACAATACCGTTCTCTTAATTTAGTGTGTATTTGTTGTGTGTCTCACTTTGTTCATATCTTGTTATATTTCTCAAACAATACAGTTCTCTTAAATTAGTATGTATTTTGTTGTGTGTCTCACTTTGTTCATATCTTGTTATATTGCTCAAACAATACAGTTCTCTTAATTTAGTGTGTATTTGTTGTGTGTCTCACTTTGTTCATATCTTGTTGTATTGTTCAAACAATACAGCTCTTTTAATTTAGTGTGTATTTGTTGTGTGTCTCACTTTGTTCATATCTTGTTATATTGTTCAAACAATACAGCTCTTTTAATTTAGTGTGTATTTGTTGTGTTTCTCACTTTGTTCATATCTTGTTATATTGTTCAAACAATACAGCTCTTTTAATTTAGTGTGTATTTGTTGTGTGTCTCACTTTGTTCATATCTTGTTATATTGTTCAAACAATACAGTTCTCTTAATTTAGTGTGTATTTGTTGTGTGTCTCACTTTGTTCATATCTTGTTATATTGCTCAAACAATACAGTTCTCTTAATTTAGTGTGTATTTTTTTTGTGTGTCTAACTTTGTTCATATCTTGTTATATTGCTCAAACAATACAGCTCTTTTAATTTAGTGTGTATTTGTTGTGTGTCTCACTTTGTTCATATCTTGTTATATTGTTCAAACAATACAGTTCTCTTAATTTAGTGTGTATTTGTTGTGTGTCTCACTTTGTTCATATCTAGTTACATTGCTCAAACAATACAGTTCTCTTAATTTAGTGTGTATTTGTTGTGTGTCTCACTTTGTTCATATCTTGTTATATTGATCAAACAATACAGTTCTCTTAATTTAGTGTGTATTTGTTATGTGTCTCACTTTGTTCATATCTTGTTATATTGCTCAAACAATACAGTTCTCTTAATTTAGTGTGTATTTGTTGTGTGTCTCACTTTGTTCATATCTTGTTATATTGCTCAAACAATACAGTTCTCTTAATTTAGTGTGTATTTGTTGTGTCTCACTTTGTTCATATCTTGTTATATTTATCAAACAAACTATCTTGAAGTCTTTCTTGTGCGTTCTGACAGACCATTGTTGATATTATTCTTGTGTTCATTCGCTCATTTGTGTTCATTCGATCATTTGTGTTCATTCGCTCATTTGTGTTCATTCGCTCATTTGTGCTCATTCGCTCATTTGTGTTCATTCGCTCATTTGTGCTCATCGATGACTAAAGGATCACATCTCTTCCTCATCCGCCCCTTAAAAGGAGGTTACGTGGGCGTGGCTGCGTCGTGTTCTGGTTTGTAGTAAAACTGTGATATTTGCGCTTTTCGGTCCAACACATCCGACTTTTGCGCGACATGTTTGAGTAGAAGGTTGTCTTCCCTCCTCGATCCCTACTCACTAGACGGTTTAGCTGTTTCTGGAGGTACCACGGAAAGGTGGAGCAGGGTCTGGATGGTCCAGGTTCACTGATCGAGGCGGAAGCCATCAGCTGTGGGTCACTGACTACATCAAGCTCTGCCGTTCTAAGGCACCCATGCCTCCGTGTGTTCATATCATGTACATAACTTGTTACTTGACAACTAATGAGATGTACATGTCTCAAATGATGCTTAACGGTAAAAAATAAAACAATCAACAATAAATGTTACTCAGCCAAAACGTATCTTCACCCAGCTGTATAAATAACAAGGAACTAACATCCGTCAAAACAAAAAGTAGCATAACATGTAACGCCCGGAAATTATTCATCAACAGCATGTGCCATGCCGGTTAGCGTGGGTGATTATGACCTTCCACAATCTTCTATCAACAGTGCATGGTATCAATATTGATGTTGACAGTTCTCCATACCACGACACCAAGCTATCCAGTATTTTCTCTCTTTATCATACACGATATCTTTGTCCTTTTATTTTGCCTGTTGTAACCACGTATTTCAACTTTCTTTTTTCATAATGTGCCCCAAAAAAGTTAATTGTTTCATTATGATGTTTTTATGCGCTCCCTTGTTGGGATAGTCTCTTTAAGCATTTCCTCATTGGTCTTTTTATCTGTCCTGGGAACTTTCAACATTCTTCTGAGAAGTCTAATTTCTGTGACCTCTAATCGTCTTTCCATGTGTTTATCTAATGTCCATGATTCGCTTCCAAAGGTCAGAATTGGTTCTATATACAATATATTGGCACCTATGAACTACTTTTCTCATGTCTACTGACATATAAATGTTACATAAAACAGTTTTCATTTTCTTAAATGCTATTTTATCCTTAGCTATTCTGTTTTTCATATCTGTGATGCATAAAAAGTATTACATTTCACAACAACAACAAAAAAAAAACACCACTAAGGATCATTCACTTACCTCATTTAATGCAAATACCCATTTTGCAATCTTTAAATATACATATATTTAGTTTTAAAATGTTTACAGTTTAAAACATATCTCACATCTATTTCTCACTCTGACCAATCTTTAAATAAACACACATCTATCCATCATCATTGGATTCTGTCCCCACATCGAAGGTTGGCTACAGTGAAGCGCCATTTCATGTCTGTTGTCTTGATGGTGTACCTTGTCATAGGTTCACCCGACCCTCTTTTGTTGTCAGTTTACTTTGGTTTTGGTCACTGCTCGTTTACCTTTTTATATATTTTGTTAGGTTTTTGTTGTTTCCATTCCGAACTGGTTCAGGATTTAATTGTTTTCCTTCCACACATTCTCTCCATTTCTCTGTAAATCTTATTTCGAAGGCTTCGATTTTCTGCTCAGTTTTCCTATTTAATGTCAATGTTTCTTTACCATATAGGAATATTGGGTAGATCTAGCAATTTAGTGTGCTGAATTTATTTGCTTTCATGTTATTGTATTTTTCAAATTGCAACAATTGCTTGCTTATATATTCCTATTCATTTTTTTACCATATTTGCACTTCTCATTACCTATAATAATATCTCTAAAATAGCTATATTCTTGAACTATTTCTAAGTACTTTCCATCTACTTCGATCTCCACTGGTATATTGTGTGTGCTACTTTTGCTTATAAATGATAAATGATAGTTATATCCAAACCATATTCGTTGTTTGTTTTGTTCATTTTCTTAGCTAGTTGTTCTTCTTAATGAATTTATTGCCAATATTACGGTATTATCAATTTGTTTAAATTATTGATTACAAATTAATAAATGTTTACAACACACACACACACACACATATATATACATATATTCACCCAGTGATATAAGTCTTTTTTTTCTCGTTGTTCTAACATCCTCAATCATTATTATGTGATCTCGTCAAAGAATCTTCCTCGATTGCGTGTATTGGAAACATTTTAATTTTTTAAATTAATCGTAATCTTTGAGTTGCTAGTGAACTGGATCACTGAGGGGAAGAGTACGGGTTCGATCCTTATCGACGACTTTCAGGTTCACCTTGCCTTAAAGCATATTTTTTTCCTTCATGATAGAAAAGCGGCGCGACCGACAATATTACACACAAAAAATAACGCGTCAAATGTTTATAAAATACGAACACTAACACCATATTAACCAATTGCCAAGTAGCGTGAAGGGTATCTTCCTTTTACCTTCTTGTTTTCCTATCCTCTTCTAGCCTATGCTTTACGGAGTGTAGAATCATGTCAGCCCTCATCCCAGGTAAACATGTCTTTGTATCCATGTGTTTCTTTGCGATGATTGTATCACATCTCTTTTCGTTTATAAATGTCTTACTTATATTAAGGTTATTACCGACGTTGACATGGCTGATATATCTTCGTAAACGACATTCATTTTTATTTGCTAAGACCATTAAACTGAGGGATTGCTTTCCTGCATGCATTTATATATGATATGCACATTATTTTTAATACAATATATAATCTACACTGCTCATAAATCATTTTACTTACTTCTTTTATATACCGTATAATCTAAGAAACAAAATGTCATATTGTCGTTTATAAAACATGGTGTTCAACACAGCAAAATGTAAGAACTTCAACTAAGTAAGGTTGTTATGTCTCGACTGTGATGTGATTACATAAAACTACTGATCTATTTGTATCCGTAGAAGAGACTTAGCACACATCTCTTTCTTTATTAAGAGAGGAAGCCATGACTATATCTAAACGTTGTAATAGGTATCTGTAAAAAAATAAAGAAAACAATGTATCGAGTAGCTAGAATTAGAGAGACGAGATTAACTAAATAAACATAACATTGTATCGAGTAGCTAGACTGTTAGAGATACAAGATTAATTAAATAAACATAACATCGTAACGAGTAGTTAGACTATTACAGAGATGAAATTAATTACACAAACATAACAAGGTATCGAGCAGCTAGAATATTAGAGAGGCGATATTAATTAAATAAACATAACATTGTATCGAGTAGCTAGACTATTAAAGAGATGAGATTAATTAAATAAACATAACATTGTATCGAGTAGCTAGACTATTAAAGAGAGGAGATTAATTACATAAACATAACATTGTATCGAGTAGCTAGACTATTAAAGAGAGGAGATTAATTACATAAACATAACATTGTATCGAGTAGCTAGACTATTAACGAGAGGAGATTAATTAAATAAACATTACATTGTATCGAGTAGCTAGACTATTAAAGAGAGGAGATTAATTAAATAAACAAAACATTGTATCGAGTAGCTAGACTATTAAAGAGAGGATATTAATTAAATAAACATTACATTGTATCGAGTAGCTAGACTATTAAAGAGAGGAGATTAATTAAATAAACAAAACATTGTATCGAGTAGCTAGACTATTAAAGAGAGGATATTAATTAAATAAACATAACATTGTATCGAGTAGCTAGACTATTAAAGAGAGGATATTAATTAAATGAACATCACATTGTATCGAGTAGCTTGACAATTAGAGAGACGAGATTAATTACATCAACAAAACATGGTATCGAGTAACGAGACAATTAGAGAGACAATATATATTATATTGATAGTCTGTGACAGCACTTATGTAAACTGTACATTTGCTAATTGTTTGCACGCTTTTATAAAATGTTTTCCACTTTTTCATATAAATATGCTGGGTCACATATCCTACCGGAATAATCTTTGATTCCATCACTTCATCAAATTCCTAGGCACGGAGAAAGTTAAATGATAGTAAATTAATTAAAATATATTTGTAAGGTAGATAGATCTTGTTTTTCCAGTTCTACAATTGTTTTTTATTTCGTAGATATTCAATGCTTTATATTAATCATAATAAGAACCGGGCCTGCTGCCGCAGGTGGTCATGTCTCTCCACAACTTTCAATCTCGACGGTTATTTATCACTTCTGTTGTTGATATTCTGCCAAGCAATTCTCTTAAGCTGTCTGACATATTTTCTATTTGCTTCCCTGTATATCTACGTCCCAATTTTTTTTCAGTTGTTACAATTTATTCCGTATATATATATATATCAGTATATATTTGGCATTGGTAAAGCAGCTACGAGTTATTGAGTTATTTGCGGGTCATCATCACCAAGTACTCCAGACATGTCCATAGGTGCTCAAATCCCCTGCTCAGATCCCCTCCTCAGCAATTCCCTCAGTGTCCAGCGACTGACGACTTCAGTTCTATGTTGGTTGATAAGTCTTCTTACACGGCCACCAAGTTTCTCATTTCTGGCTGTGCCCATCTTAACTCCCATTTCCATCATCCGAAGAAGTGACGTTGATCTGTGTTTGTCGAAGTCCTGTGCTCTTCCCACATCTTGGAGGGCATTGATGATGTCCGACCGATCCATTGGTTGCCCGTCCTCAACGACAGCGCAGCTAGCCAATCTGTCCCCTCGTTCATTTCCCCGTACTCTCGAATGTCCAGGGACATAGACAAAGGTAACCTTACGTATTTTGTATTTCTGCAACGACTCTACCCATTGCATGCGTACATAGCCCGCCTCCACTTTTTTAATCATGGTCATCGAATCACTCAGTATACAGGCGTGGGTGTAGTCTTGTGACTCTAATCATTTGAATGCCTTGGTCACTGCCATCACCTCCATTGTCATGCTACTCGTGGTCATGACGTATGCACCACTGTCTTCATTGACTATTCTGCCTGCCGATCGTGCTGTAAATGCCCATGCACTTCTTTGGTGTCGTCTAACAGATCCGTCTGTATAGATGCCTTCATCTTTCTCATCGGTGTTATCGCAGATGAGACCGTTGACCTCAGCATTAACCACAACCGGGTTCTCTTCCCTACTTTTCCTGTCGAGTGTGACAATACACGAGAAAGTCCCCTTGAATGATGTAGGCACCTGTATCCACTTCTCACAAAAAAATGGTATAGATAAGCCCACAGACCTGTTTGATGACATCTTCTGCTAGGCCCACCCATGATTTCCCTCTTTTAAGCCTGGCACCGTTCACTGTGTTGAACGCGTGGTGCAATGGATGCTCAGTATCTGTACTAATTTCAGGTATGATTGTGCTCTCCAGATCTTGATTCATCCGTGATTTGAAAGTCAAGAAGATACCTCATTGCTACACAGGGATTGTCCTTCGTACATCCCAGGATAATGCGCATGGTTTCATTTTGTATTATCTCCAGCCTATCAATTTGAGTCGTACTGACAGTAAGAATTGCCAGGACATACTCGATTGGTGCGAGGACTAATCCCTGGAACAGAAGAGTAAGTAGCCACTGCTCGATGTTGGCAGCTGCCATGACCTTCAAGGCGGCTAATCCTTTGGGGGATTTTGTTATCACAAGGTCGACGTTGTCCCGAAAACACAGGCTGCTATCAAACTTAACTGCGAGGTATGTCATCAACTTGTCCCTGGTTACCTCATCAGCTCCCATTCGTACTACCGGTGTGGTCGAAATATCCAGCTACAACTTTCGGCAAACTCACAGAAAATGCCTGCAACAATAAGTAAAAAACACTAACAACCAAACTTATAATATATCAAACGTGTGTGCTTAACACACTATTATATGGATGGGAAACCTGGACAATATACTCCAATCAGGAAAAAAGACTAAATGTCTTGCAAATACAATGTATCCCATGTCAGAATAATAGATATCAAATGAAAGGACAAAATAACCAACTTAACTGTGCTAAGACCCCATCAATCATGTCAATGCTCAGATGTCGAAGATTAAGATGGCTGGGCCACGGGGCGAATTGAAGGAGTACGCATCCCCAGGCAAATACTATAATGCGAACTAACACACGGAAAAAGACAAATCGGCAAACCTAAACTACAATATATTTACACATTTACAATATGTAAATCATCTCTGAATGACTTCATCTGTGAAAATGACTGGAAACATCTGGCAAGTGATCGCACATCAAGAAGAGCATCGCTAAGGAATAAAAAAAAAAAAAAATTAAAAGTATACCCCCGTCACGCCAAGTGGCGTATATGGAATATGGTGTTAGTGACGTTTTACAGACCTTCAGCGCCTGATTTTCGGGGTAATGTGGTCAGTATTACGCCCGTGGCGCTTTACTTTCTCAGAAAAAAATCCGGTACCCATTTAAGGCTGGGTGAACCCGGTACCCGTCGGTTGGGATCGAACCCTACCCCTTATCCTTTGTAGTCCAGTTCACTAACCACTGAGCTATCGCGGCTTCCTATCGCTAAAGAATAGTATAACATAATTTTAGACTGAGCTAAGGCAAAACTTAGAAGAGAGAAAAGACTCATGAAAAAAGATGGGAAAACTGTTGTTCAGCGGGCCTGACATGTTCATTCTGTGGCCGTGTGTGTTTGTCAAACATTGGTAGATCTAGGCACGAGAGAAGTTGTTACACAAAAACAAACCCCCCACCCCATAAACAAAAAAAAATTAAAAAAAATACACAATAGCCTACACTAGACCGTCTGACATGACTAAAAAATTATATATATATATGCTAAATTTGAGTTTGAAGGCGGAGAGAAGAAATTAAATGTTATATTACTTCTCAAAACAGGTACCATGCGATATAAACCATTAAAACAACGATAATGACATGGGCTGACATTCCAATTGTGCGATCTTTGGCGATGATGGTTATGACAACTTTTATGCAGGCATTTAACCTACGACAAGCCTACTGATATTATCTATGATGTTATCAGCCTGTTAACGAGTATGAAGATAAGCAGAGCTCACAAGAAGGATTACTCATAATGTGTAGAATCATATGGATATTTCGTTGAACCCTGAACGTGACATTGACCATGTACCTCTCTCTATATGTGTTGATAAGGTTTGCCCTACTTTCAATTCTGGTCTGAGATTAATATAATTACTATCTCACTGACTCCTCGCTAAGCTGGTTACCTGAGCAGACGGGGACACTACCACGAACTTCTTTATTATTCTGTTTCCTTAGACATTAATATTTGTTGATTATTAACAACTGTATATCAACCACTACCATGACTTTCTCTTTATTTGGCGAGTCCTCTTTAGATAATTATTGGTACCGATTAGAAAACGGTCAAATAACGTTCAGTCCTGATAGGTGATTCACAAGTTCGACCACATTTGTTTATTGAAATACACTTACTCAGCCGTGTACTCAATCACCGTTTATAAATTAATAGGTCGAACACTAGAGTTTTTAAGAATTCTCAAGATGAAGTGGATATAAGGAGAAACATAAGAAAGAGACCCATTCAACACACTTGGCTTAATCGTAGTACGACACTTGAGTCCATTTTATAATCATTACATATTTTTTATGTGGTCAACACTCTACAATGGTGTTTTCTATCGAGTTAATAATTTCAAAGACAGTCATAAGTGTTCACTTGTGAGTGAGTGCTGTCTATCGCGGGAGGTGCACGACAGCACAACAGCAAAATGTGCAAATTCTACAGTAATAGTAGCCTCCGTCAGTCAAGGCTGACAGCAGTGGCCTTCGTCAGTCATAGCTGACAGTAGTAGCCTCCGTCAGCCATAGTTGACAGGAGTAGCCTCCGTCAGTCATAGTTAAAAATACTAGCCTCTGTCAGTCATAATTGACAGTAATAGCATCCGTCAGTCATATCTTACAGTAGTAGTCTGTGTCAGTCATAGTTGAGAGCAGTAGCCTATGTCAGTTATAATTGACATTAGTAGCCTCCGTCATTAATAATTGACAGTAGTAGCCTCTGTTAGTAATACTTGACAGTAGTAGCTTTTTTAGTCATAGTTGACAGTAGCAGCCTCCGTCAGTAATAAATGACAGTAGTAGCCTCCGTCAGTCAGAAATGACTGTAGAAGCCTCCTTCAGTCATAGTTGACAGTAGTAGCTTCTGCCAATCACAGCTGATATTAATATCCTCCGTCACTCATAGTTGAAAGCTGCAGCCTTTATCAGTTATAGATGACAGTAGTAGCCTCCATTAGTCATAATTGACAGTAATATCCTCCGTCAGTCATAGATGATTACGCATTTTGCTGCGCCCCGATCTGCACCTATATTTTTCCAGGCTGCAGAGTTTATATTACCAAAGTGGCGAAGCTTGAGTATCCTCTCAAGGACGTGAACTTTGTCTGAAAAACAAAAAAATATGTTGTTGTTGTTGTTGGTGCAAGACCAACATGTTTTTTTCTCTACATCCAGCCGAGCAATCCAAAGGTCTGGCAGGTCCAGAACAATTTTGGCCAAACTGAGTCGCAGGCGTTGCCAGAGCAATGTTTAAATGAACGCTGACCTGCCTTAGCGACTTCATCTCCGGACATTTCATCAGCGTTTACTCCATAAGTCTATTATGTAAAAGGGTAGAGCCGCTAGACAGTGGGGGTCTATAGTGGGATTTGACCTTCTAGAAGGTTTGCCATGTTTAAGCTAAACGGTCACATTAATCCAGGGAGAGAGGGGAGGGGTAGTTTATGGCGCCTCCGTCATGCTGATGGTCACTTCCTAGGCATGTGGAGCTTTTTATAGAATTAGATTAAAAGAATACAAAATATACAACTATTTTAAAAAAAAAAGGCTTAAGTATACGTCAAGAGTAAAAGAAGAGAAACCATGTTACCATGTTAAGACATAATTTTAAAAAAACATAATGGTAAAGACATCAATTAAAGAATAGAACTGTACATCAATATTAGAACAACAGCAGCATTAATCTTTACGACAGAGGTAATACAGTAGAAGCATACATCGCGGTGAACTAAGAGAGTAGTAGATCACAATATTACACAAGTAAAAGAAAAACAAATTCACATCAATTTAAAATCATATGGTCTCAAATCTCCATATTTGTTAACATTGTTAATATTCTACCACAAAATCTTATTTACTTACAAACGTCCCATTTTGAACCAATGCCATTTTCTTTTCTTGAACACTCTATTAATGTACAACATAGATGTTCAATTCATTTAGAATATATTAAAATGTTCAGCAGTGACTAGACAAGTCTCACTTCATATTTGTTATATTATCTCAGGTAGCAACAGTTGTTTCTTGTGTGGAACTTTTAGGGGAGGTAAACTATTACCAGAAATTGCCAAAAGCGGACGGTGGCAGAGTTACCTCGCTGGCTTGCTATTATTTCGTTTTTAAATCGATAAGCCGGTTCGTTGCACATCGGCGAATCTTATTTGTTTATTGTCTATTATTTTTGTCAGCCATTGTTTTCAGGTGAATTGGTAGAACTGTTTCCTGTTATAGAATATCTTCTGCTTCTTCTTCTGCGATCATGGCTCATTCAGACTAGGACTCCGGACTCTCTTATGAAGGCAGCTGTCTGTTTAAGTGATTCGGTTGCCCCGTATAGTTTCTCTTCCAGGGAGGTGGCTGTGGGCCATATTGTCCTTCTCATGTCTGTGTACAGAGGAACATGTTTTGTTGTCATGTTATCCAGGGTACAGTGGCATAGGCTTGTAGTTCCTAATTAGAGTTTGGCGAACATGTGATTTCTCATTCTTTTGTGGCCAGTGTGTTGGTGAACTATGATGACTTGATCCCTCTGTTAATTTTTTCCTCTGCCTAAATTTAGAGACCTTTTCTATGAAGACCTAGTTCACAATATCTTTTGTACAAACGAACACGCTGACATTTATATCGAGCTAGTCTGATTGTCAAAATGGGACAGATCGAACGTTTGTTCTATTATTTCTCCACGCTAAATAAGAATATAAGAAAAAAATTCGGACGATGCGAATACATGTTTTACAAATTACTGATACCCAAATCTTGATATAAGTTTATTATTATATGGCCTTTAACATCTTGACAGAGAATTGGTAGCAAGCAATCATGATTTGTCATAAGTTGTGTAGTATAATAGTGCCTTATGATGCATTTTATTTTACTGTAGGTCCTTTTGTGGCTGAATCTATTAATTTTGGATTAAAAAATCCGACCGTAGAATGAGCAAGATAAATTTTACGTAAAAGTTAAAAAAAAAAGTAAAGTACCACCGTCACGCCAAGTGGCGTGTAGGAAATATGGTGTTAGTGACCAAACATTTGACAGATCTTCGGCACATGATTTTTGGAGTAATGTGGTCGGCATTACGCCCTAGCAGCTTTACTTTCCCAGAAAAAAAAAAAAACATGTACCCATTAAAGGCTGGGTGAAATGGAGGCCGTCTCTTGAGTCCAACCCTATCTCTTGTCTTTGTAGTCCAGTTCACTAACCACTACTTATCTGAGCTATCGCTGCTCTCATACATTTGACGTCCCTAGTCGCATTTCATTTCGCTACGTTTTCTTGTCTTTTGACTTTCACTTCAAATCTTCCTTGAATGTTGCTGTGCTGTTTTATTATTATTTTGTATATTATTATTGTTCCACTTGTGCTACGATCTGCAGCTACATCTTCTTAGTTTCTTCCACTAATAAAACATTCACGCAATAAAGTTCTGCAATCATCCTTACATCTCAGCACTGGTCTGCCTTTTGTTCTCATTGTATGTTAAGATTTATGACCGCTCTGTACCACATTAACTTAAGTTTTATTTTTTCTCTCTATTCTTAGTTAAATTTCATTTCACACTTCAGGGAATACGAGTAATGTGATATTAGTACCCATGTATTATTCTTTCAATAACCGATATAGGTTTTTTAATTGTGTTGTGGTCGGTATTGCGCCTGGTCGTATTACTTACCCCGTCAAAGTATGTACCCATTTAAGACTTCGAAATCATGATCCATCAATTTGGATAGAAGCCACACTTTTGTTGTGACTTTCATTTAACGTAATGCACACAAGATTGCATGTATGATTCGTGAACCAAATAAATTGTCATCATCATTGAGTACTGTCTCCGCATCGAAGGTTGGCTTCCAGAGAGAGCCATTCCACTCTGTCTCTTGCTTTGATGGTGAAGATTGTCATAGGCTGGTTTGTCCATCTTTTCATGTTACTCGCCCATGTTAGTCTTGGTCTGCCTCTACCTCTTTTAAATGGCATTTTCCCTTCTAATATTACTTTTAATAGGCTGTTGTGTCTATTGACATGCCCCACAAATTTAATTTGTCTTGTTCTAATTATGTTTAATAGTTCCCTTTTCATTTTTAGTTGTTTTAACACGTCATCGTTTGTTTCCTTTTCTATCCATCCATTTCTAACTATTCTTCTGTAAATCCACATTTCAAAGGCTTCAATTTTCTGTTCTGTTTTTTTTGTCTAATGTCCATGTTTCTGCACCATTCACGAATATTGAGAAAATGTAACATTTTGCTATTCTTAGTTTTATCCCCACTGTTATTTGTTTTGATGTTGTATATTTTTCATTGCATTAAATTTACTTTTTTGCCATACTATTCTTTGGTTTATTTTAGTTTTACATTTTCCACCACTGGTTATAGTATGTTTAAAATAATTGAAGCGCTTGAACTGTCTCCATGTGTGTTCCTTCAACTTTGATATTTATTTGTAAGTCTTGAGAATTTTCTTTCCTTATGATTATAGTTTTATTGTTCTTGATATTCATATCTAATCCATATTTTGTGCTCCCCTTGTTTATTTCATTAAGTAATTGTTTTATATCGTTAGGATTTTCTGCTAGAAATACAGTATCATCAGCATATATCTTCGGTTATTGATTATTTTTCCATTAATGTTTAAGACGGGTATATCTGTGATGTTTTTAAAGACTTGCCCAGTGTATATATTGAACAAGCTTGGTGCTAGGATTAACAAGCTTGGTAGGATGCATCCTTGTCTTACTCCTCCTTTTATGTCAATGGGTGTAGAGTTGTATTTGATATATTTTATTATTGCTGTTTGCTCCCAGAATAACTTACATATTAGTCGTATATCTTTTTCGTCTAGATTTATATCTTTTAGGCAGTCTTTAATTTGATTATGGTGTATTCTATCAAAAGCTTTGGTGAAGTCTATGAAGCAGGCATATATTTGTTTGTTTACTTCTATGCACTTTTTAATCAATATTCTCATGCTGAATATGTCTTCTTTTGTCCCACTGTTTTTTCATGAATCCAAATTTCTACACATCTAATTCAGTATTAATTTTATTCTGAATCATCACCTGTATAAGCTTTAGTAAAATTGTTGTTCGTTACCTGGCTCATTAAGCTTATTGTTCCAAATCCCTGCATTCAACTGCACCATTCCTTTTAGGCATGCAATGACAGTTTATGTTTTAGTATTTTAGTTCATTTGGTGTGTATCATGTATGGTATATGTCATTGCATATGCCTGTGATCACTGCAATGTCAATATCTTCTAGTGCCTGTATTATCTCTATCTGTATATAGTCAGGTCCTGCTGCTTTTCCGGTTTACATTGTATTTATAGCTTTTCCCACTTCAGATTTTAAAATATTTAGCTGGACGTACATTTAATAAATGCTTTTTTGTCCCTTTCGTCATGAAACAGTTTTATTTTATATTCTTGTGATCTATCAATTATATATTTATTGTCTATCAGCATTCTTCCTTCTTTGTTTGCAATACATCCGCTTCCTGCAGCTTTTTTGTTTATATTAGTCATTCTCTTTATGTATGTGTGTATCCCTCTTAAATTATATTTACTTTACACAGTTTCGACTTCTAGACATCTTTGGTTGAGCCAGTCTTCTTTTGACTTTGTGAAAATTGTGCTTATTTCATTATCAATGTCCTTGTATCTGGCAGTTTTCTTAACTTGTATTTCTTCCATATTTTTTAGATGGTGTCAGTTATCTATTTTTGTTTTTTGTTAATTTATTTTTTGGGTAAGGTGTCACGTGATTCTTGTATGGGGATCTTTATGCATTACCATTTTGTTGTAACTTTTTCATTAGGATATTCTCTTCTGTACTGCTCAATCCCTTCTTCTAGCTGTTTTTGATATGTGTTCTTTAATTGTATTGTAAACGTTTCTTTAACATCTTTTTGACTTAAGGCTGTTATATCTTTTGGTATTGAAGAATTAAACTTTTGTTTGTTTCTCCTTATTTTTTTTTCATTTTAATCATTAGGTTTTGGCTTTCTTTATGCTGTTAGGGAATTTGTCTTTTATCATTAACTATAATATAAAAAAAAGTAATAACATAAAACGAGTTTTGACTGACCCAACAATATGAATAACAGATCATTGAGATTGCTCGTTAAAATTTGTATAATTTTATACATTTAAAAAACTGAAACATTTCTACTGTTCACAAATACACCAATTCAAGATTATATTATTTACCCTCTGGAGGTCATACATCTCATTTACAAACTAAGAAGACATAATACATTTGGGTTTTTAAAAGAGAAATATGAAAATATTGTTTTTGTCATTTATATTAACATCTTATATATCATATTATAATGCAAACAAGAAAAACAGTTCTTAGTATGTAGAGCCAGTCTTAACATATGGATGTGAATCATGGACAATATGACAACAGAACAGAAAATTACTGGATGCTGTAGAAATATGGTTTTACAGAAGAATTTTGAGAACAACATATACATCTAAGAAGAGCAATAGAAACGTTCTGAAAGAGGCCATAACACTAATATGGCTAATTGCAATTATTAGAATGAAGCAATCATTATTTTTTTGGATCATGTAATGAGAAGGGAACAGTTGGTATATATTGCAACAACTAGGAAATTTGAGTGACGAAGAGCTAGAGAGAAGGAAGGAGAAAAGATACCCGACAGCTTAAGAGAATGGCTTGGCAGTAGGTCTACAACTGAAATGGTAAATAACCGTCGAGATCGAAAGTTGTGGAAAGACATGATCACCTTCGCCAACAGGCATGGTACTTGATGATGGGCTATTAACATTCTAGTCACATTACAACACAGTCCAGCTCTTTTTTTTTCTTTTTAAAATCCATTCAACATCTTTATAATCGGATACATTTTGAGAGATACTGTATTTAATATTGAAATATTAAAAAAAAAATAATAATCACATATAGTAATGTGTTTTTTGGTTACACAAGTTAAAAGATAACACACATGAGTATCTCAGTTTTCATAGCACAATGGCACACTTTCAGCATTTTGTTACAGTAGGGCTGGGGATTGGTTGAACAGAAATAACGTGCAACAGAAAGGAATAATATTTTCAGAAGGAATCATGTATCTTTCTTTAGTAATGTCTTAAGAATGGATACTACATTTACGAGAGAAATAATAAAGAAATGTAAACAAAATAATGTAACAAAAGAAATACTTTTCCTGAAGAAAAGAATGAATATAATTGACAGTTGAGGATGCAAAACATCGTGCAGAAAAAAACATCTACCTCAGCAGGGGGGCATCTATTTGAAGCTATTCTGCCTGTGGCTTCATGATCATCGCATTTTTAACTGAATTGTCTTGAGAATTTTATAATCGATTTGTGTACTTTAAATTAGTATTTCTTATTATATTAACTAAAACATTCCGCTAATAATCTCCCCATGAGGTATTTATGGTGTCTATCTGTGTGTCACTCATTAGTAGGCATTCCATTCTGTATGTTCAATTGTTATAAGGATTTTTAAAATGAAAAATAAATTACCGTTTTTAATATATTCATAATATTTACACTCACTCAACCACTCAATAATTCATTCTTTCACTTACATATTCTCGCATTCATTTATAATTGTATCTTCAGTTAGGACATTCACTCATGCAAATGAAAAGTAGATCTGTCCTTAATGTTTTGTAGAATTGTACAACACTACAGGCTTTGACAAAATAAAGTTCATATACAAATAAAACACTATGTATATATATATATATATATATATATATATATATATATATATATATATATATTGCGTACTATAAATGTAAACACCAGAGTTTTTAGAACAAAACACACACAAAATAGAACATAAATTTGCAATACGCATACATTTCATCTTTGTGGTTCAGAAGTAGAATAACTCACTCAGCGTTCAGGGTAATGAGAAAGAATGTTTGCGTGCAATTTTATGCCAGAGAAAATAACTATTCAAAGTTATATGGTGTAGTGAAAATGAATGTTTCAATATATATATATATATATATACATATACAAATGGGAAAAAAATAAAAGGAAAAGAAAACAATAAAGTGAAGTCTTAAAATAACTAAAAATGAAAAGAGAACTACTAAACACAATTCAAACAAGACAAATGTGATTTTTGGGTCTTGTTAAAAGACACAACAGCGAACTAAAAGTAATTCTGGAGGAGAAAATACAATGTAAAAGAGGCAGTCAGACCAAGATTAACATGAATGCGTAACATCAAGAGATGGACAAACTAGCCTATGACAACCTGCAACATCAATCCAAGAGACAGAGTAGAATGGCGCTCCATGGTAGCCAACCTTCGTTGCGGAGATGGCACCCGATTATTATGATGATATAAATGTACATATATGCAAATATACCTATATAAAAACTGTATGGTTAAATTTTCACGTAATAAGTAGACAACATAAATCAGAACAACGTTTCGGCGCGAATGTCTTCAACGGGAACAAACATACTACACGTACACATAAGTATGTACACAAAAAGAAATCGTATTTATGACAGACGGAAGTATAAATTAAAATCCATTTAACATCTGTATAGAATTTGCACGAGCAGAAAACTTCCGGGCCGTTTGAAACAAATGTAAATATAGAGGGAATAAGAGGTCAAAAGGAAAGCCGAAAAAAAAGATTAAGACGGATTAAACGTATTATTTTTTTGGTAGTGAGAAACGTAATTCATTGAAAAGATAGAAAGTTATTAGGCGACTAATCTGTGCTAATTACTTGGTGATGCTAATTATATGGACAAGTGTCGCTGTCTTGATCTGAATGTACAAACTGAGGGGTCTAAAGTGTGGAGTCTGTCTGCGGTTGCGTTTATTGTTTCTATTCTGTAAGTTATTATTTTAATTACCGTCCTCTTTGTTCATGGTTTTAGTTATGTTGCGGCAGCGATATAGAATAATGAATAAATCAGAAAATGCCAGTGTTCGGAGTGGCCAGATTAAGGAGGAGTGGCTACACAGCTTACTACCGCTACCGAAGCCAAACAAGGACCATTCTCAGATCAGTGCCTACAGAATCATCACAATGCAGAAAATTGTTGGAGAAACTAGTTGCCCGTGTCCTCACCTGCCACCTTGGACAGAAACGCGTATTCCCACCCACACTCGGAGGTTATAGATATAACAAAAAGACATGGCTCAATGCGGCAGACTTCGAAGGCTTCCACAGACGAGAGGAGACATGTGCTGCTGCTATAGATCTGCAGGATGCATACAACAGGGAACCATTTGAATATCTCATGTATATGCTCCTCAAACTGGCGGTGCATCCCTTCCTCATTAGATGGATCGTCGCGGCACTGTTTCAGAGGAAGGTGATACTCAGATGTGGAAGTTGGTCTTCCGAGCCAACATCCATTTGTCCAGGGCTGCCACACGGCTCATCTTTGTCACCATTTCTATTTAACGTGTACACAATAACGATCACGGAACAACAGCTGGATGGGAAGAACTATGACTTTTGCTGATGATATTATGGTATATCGACAGGGAAGAGATAGACGGGGAATGCCTCCACAATGCAAGACGAACGATCGCATTTCTTCCTGGTGTGGGGTTTCAGGTGCCTTGGTTAATCCTAATAAAGCATCAGTTTCATGGTTCTCCCTTAACAATCATATCGATAATACGATCACACCGGTAGTACGAATGGGGGCTGATGAGGTGACCAGGGACAAGTTGATGACATACCTCATGACAGGGTGAGAAAGAGATTTCATCGGTGCTATATAGAACCAATTCTGACCTACGGAAGCGAATCATGGACAGTAGACAAACAAATACATATACGATTACAGGCCACAGAGATGGGATTTCTCAGAAGAATGTTGAAAGGTACCTGGACAGCTAACAAAAAAAATGAGAACATTCTCAAAGAGATCTGCACAAAAAGGAGCGCCTAATAAACATCAGAACGTAATAATCATGTTTCTGGCACATCATGAGAAGAGGAAAGTTGGAATATTTAGCTACAACTGTCAAAATACAAGGAAAGAGAGTTCGCGGGCGACAAAAGGAGAAAATGTTAGAAAACTTAGTGTCATGGCATGTCAAACTGTCAACAACAGAACTGATACGACGCACTGTAGATAGAAGATTGTGGAAGGACATGATCGCCTACGCCAACCGGTATGGCACATAATGATGATGATATATAATAATGAACATACATGTTTGTTAAACCACAACACAATTAAAAATATATTTGAGACGAACACAAGAAGAAGCATTTCTTTTCCACATCAACGTCAATTATAGACCATGTAACTTACAGTGTATGTTAACGTTTCCATCTGGTTGAGAAGACGCAATTCTTTTAAGTTTGCAACATATTTTCCTCGATAATGATATCATCACTGGATAAAAAGAAGCTGGTACGTATTGACTGTTTTAACACAATTGACTGTTGACAAATATTAATGTGTAGGGAAACAAAATAATAAAGACGTTCGTGGTAGTGTCCCCGTCTGCTCAGGTAACCAGCTTAGCGAGGAGTCAGTGAGCTAGTAATTATATTAATCTCAGACCAGAATTGAAAGTAGGGCAAACCTTATCAACACATGTAGAGACGCATGGTCAATGTCACGTTCAGGGTTCATAGAAATCTCCATGTGACTCTACACGTTCTCAGTGTTCATTCTTGTAAGTTCTGCTTATCTTCATACTCGTTAACAGGCTGGTAACATCATAGATAATATCAGTAGGCTTGTCGTAGGTTAAATGCCTGCATAAAAGTTGTCTTAACCATCATCGCCAAAGATCGCACAATTGGAATGTCACCCCATGTCATTATCGTTGTTTTAATGGTTTATATCACATGGTACCTCTTTTGAGAAATAATATAACATTTAATTTCTTGTCTTCGCCTTCAAACTCAAATTTAGCACATAAATATATATGCCCTTTTTAGTCTTGTCAGACGGTCTAGTGTTGGCTATTGTGAATTTTCTTTTTTTTTGTTTTTGTGTAACAGTTTCTCTAGTGGATAGTTCTACCAATGTTTGACAAACACACACGGCAACATAATCAAAATGTCAGGCCCGCTGAACCACAGGTTTTCCATTCTTTTTCATGAGTCTTTTCTCTCTTCTCAGCTTTGCCTTAGCTCAGTCTCAAATTATGTTATATTAGTAATTAGTAAATTATGTTATATTACAAATAGCTATAGACCAATTAGCCTACTAAGCTACCTGAGTAAACTCTGGAAAGGTTGGTTAACAGAAGACTTGTGAGGCTTTTGGAGACAAAACAACAAATCGTACCACAACAAAGTGGTTTCTGTCAGCACAGATAAACTGAAGACCTGGTCACCTACATTGCACAGGGAATAGATGAGCTACACGAAAAGAAACTGGCAGCGTGGGTCGACATGGTGAAGGCGTTTTTTTAGGGTTTGGCGAGAGGGTTTAAAGAACAAGTTTTTTATACTTTAGGCATGCAGGGTCGTTTATTCAATTGGGTCTCGCAATACCTTCAGGATAGAACGGACAGAGTACAAGTTCAAGGTCAACTAAGTAAGAAGGTCTCTATCGAACAAGGTGTCCCACAAGGCGGAGTCTTGTCCCCAACACTTTTTTTAATTTTCATAAATGACATGGTAATGGACATTCCACACATAATACACACTGCAATATACGTTGATGATCTGGCGTTATGGGCACGCGAGGAAAGTATGTCGGTGGCTGGATCCAGGATGCAAGATGCCCTAGGTGAACTTGAAAAATGAACGAACACCTGGTTCATACCAACCAGCGAAAAAAAAACTACATTTGTAATTTTCAGCCTTTCAAGAAACACACTCTCTGCAAACTAAAAGATAAAAGACCATACACACCCTATTGACCAAAACCCAGCATATTTTGACGTCACCATGAATCGCAGAATGACTTGGAAAAATCAGATAGTCAGAGCAAGGAAAAAAGCCAGAAAATGAACAAATATTATGAAGAAATTGGCAGGAACGGACGGGGGGGGGGAGGGGGATAGGGGGAGTCAATAGCTACTGGACAATTCTCAAAAAAACTTTCAGTAGAAACTGAAGTCATCACTTGTGCTGCAACACTGGCTACTCATAAAAAAATAACATGCACAATCAATTGTTGATTCTGGCAGATGCACTGTCAGTATTATCAATTCTAAAAAGCCCCAAAAGCAATGAACTAGATGACTTGAGAACAACCCTGGACCAACTATACAATAACTTCCAGAGAGTATTCATTCAGTGGATACTATCACACTGTAATATACATGAGAACGAACGCACAGACAAATTAGCTAAAGAGGGAGGGAGATTACCGCAAGAGAACCACCCGCCCAGTTATGATGAAGTCAAATCCATCCTCAAGGGTCAGTTCCATGAAAAATGGAAACGAGAACACCCAGAGCATAACGAGAGTGACGGATACCACCAACTACTAGAGGGATAAAGTGTCATATTTCGCCTACGCACTGGCCACAATAGAATCAGAAATCACATGTTCACCAAATTCAAAATAGGTACAACCAAACTATGACACTGTACACTGGACAATATGACTGCAAAACATGTTCTACAGGATTGCCCCCAGTACACAGACCTTAAAAGAGCAATGTGGGACACGCCCACCTCCATGGCAGGAAAATTATATGGGACAATAGATTCGCTTAAACAGACAGCTGACTTCATGAGAGAGTCTGGAATCCTACTCTGATTGAGTCTTGATCGCAGACACAGAGAGAGAGAGAGAGAGAGAGAGAGAGAGAGATAAATTATGTTATACCATTCCGTATCCATGCTCTCCATGATGTGCGATCACTTGCCAGATGTTTCCAGTTATTTTCACAGATGAAGTCATTCATTCGTTATTTACATATATCTCTATATATTGTAGTTTAGGTCTGCCGATTTGTATTGTTCCGTGTGTTAGTTCGCCATATAATATTTTCTTGAGGATGCGTTTTCCTTCCATTCGCTGGAAGTGCCCTAGCCATCTTAGTCTTCGACATCTGAGCATCGAAATGATTGTAGGGGTCTTAGCACAGTTAAGTTGGTTGTTTTGTCTTGTCATTTGATGTGTATAATCGTGACATGGGATACATCGTATGTGGAAGACATTTAGTCTTTTTTCCTGATTTGCGTATGTTGTTCAGGTTTCAGATCCATATAATAGTGTGTTAAGCACACACGTTTGATGTATTATCAAGTTTGGTTTTTCGTGTTGTTGCAAGCACTTTTGTGTGAGTTTGCCGAAAGTCGTAGCTGCTTTACCAATGCCGCAACATATACTGACACACACACCCACACACACATATATATATATATATATATATATGATTATATTTATAAAAGTAAAGTACCCCCGTCACGCCAAGTGGCGCATTGGGAATATGATGTTAGTGACCGCATTTTTTATAGACTTTCGGCACATGGTTTTTAGGGTAATGTGGTCGGTATTATGCCCGTGCCGCTTTACATTCCCAGAAAAAAAACATCCGGTACCCATAAAAGCTGGGTGAACCCGGAAGCCGTCGGTTGGGATCGAACCCTCCCTCTTGTCCTTTGTAGTCCAGTTAAATAAGCACTGAGCAATCGCAGTTCCCTATATATATATATATATATATATATATATATATATATATATATATATATATATAAATATACATATCATTATCATCATCAAGTACTGGGCCTGCTGGCGTAGGCGATTATGTCTCAACACAACTTTCGATCTCGGCATATATTTATCATTTCTGTTGTTGACCTTCTACCAAGCCATTCTCTTAAGCTGTCTGTTATTGTTTCTCTTTGCTTTCCTCTATTTCTTCGTCCCGCAATTTTTTCAGTTGTTGCAATATGTTCCAGTTGTTATCTTCTCATTAAATGTCCAAAAATATAATGATTGTTTCTTCCTAATATTGGAAATATCTTTTTTTGCTTTGAGCGCTATCAGAACATCTTCATTACTCTTATTAGCTGACCATGGTACTCTCAACATTCTTCTGTGAAACCACGTTTCTACAGACTCCAGTGATTGTCTTGTCTGTTGTCCTATTGTCCATGATTCACATCCATATGTTAAGACTGGCTCTACATAACATTTAAGAACTATTTTTCTTGTTTCTATTGTCAAAAATGGATTGCATAGTATCTTCCTCATTTTTTGGAAAGCTGCTTTTGCCTGAGCCATTCTTCATCTCACCTCATTTGTAAACTTCCGTCTGAGGTTAAAAAAAGTTCCAAAATAGTTAAATGCATTTACCTGTTTAATATTGTTCCACTTGTCTTTATTTTGCACTGAGGTGATGTCTTTGTATTTGATGTTACCATTACCTCTGACTTTTTGCAATTAAGGCTGAGCCCTTCATTTTAGCTTTCTTTATCTATAATGTCAAACATTTCTTGTGCACAGTAAAAAAATCCTGGGGATACATTAGACAATGAAAAAGAACAATGAAGTAGTGTGTGCCAGTTTTATGTTATATACACAGTACTTCATTTCACGGTACTTATATATATATATATATATATATATATATATACATATATAGATATATAAGTACCGTGGAATGAAGTACTGTGTGTATAGGGAGCCGTGATAGCTCAGTGATGAGTGAACTAGAAAGGACAAGAAGTAGGGTTCGATCCCAATCGACGGCTCCGGTTCACCCAACCTTCAATGGGTACCGAAATTGCTTCTGGCAAAGTAAAGCGGCACGGGCGTAATACCGACCACATTACCCCAACAATCATGTGCCGAAGGTCTGTAAAATGTATGGACACTAACACCATAGTCCCTATACGCTACTTTGCGTGACAGGGGAACTTTACTTTTTTTTACTGCACACAAGACGAACCCATATGTTCTTGGATTTCCCCATCAAAATATCGGAAATCCCCAAGAGAACCCAATACTCACGCGTACAAACTACATTGCACGACCAGGGATCCATCTATGTGTGTATATTTTAAAATATTATTTGGCCCGGGTGGCGACCATTTTTTTGCCATCTCCCTTCAATTTCAATTTGGTAGAGTAGACACGTGACCTCATAAATTTTGTTATCATTACCCGAGACGATAAACATCTGATGCCACTCTCCATATACTAGGGGGCGATAAAGCAACGAAAAAACCAAAGGATTCAATTGTTCTTTATTTTTTTTACAAATATACCCATTTTGTGACTTGAACACTGACCTTTCTTGTCCGTAGGGATGTTATCCCTAGACCCCCGTAGTGTGCTGTTACAGTAATCTTTACATGTTTGTGTAGAAGCAACTAAATTCAGATACACTTATTCAATAATATTCTTCCTTTTACAAGAACATTGGATCGAGAATAGACACACGTTGCCCCAAGGAAGAAAGAAAATAAGTATCTAATGTCATTATATAAAAGTTGGCAATAGAAGCTAGAAATATGGCTCTCAAATGTTATTTAAAGACAATCTTAACATATGGATGTAAATCATGGGCAATACAACAACAGGCAAGAAAATCACTTGAGGCTGTAGAGATGTGGTTTTACAGAAGCATGTTGAGAATACCATGGACAGCTCAGAAGAATAATGAAATGTTCTGAAAGAGGCAAAAGCAAAAAGAGAGGTAACTTTGAATGTTAGGACGAATCAATCATCACTTCTTGACAATGCAATGAGAAAATATACCAGGCAGTTTAAGAGATTAGCTTGTCAACCACAGAAATGACAAATAACTATCGTGATTAGAAAGTTGTGGAGAGACATGGTCACCTACTGCAGCAGTCATAGTACTGGATGATTGATGAAAACATGCATGTTGTGGTTGCATATTTACATTCACTTCAGCTCTAGGATAGTTTACTTACAAGTCGAATTCTCTTCCAGAAGCTGGCAAACTAGAACAGACAATAATTTAGATTTAAAATAAAGTATATTTGATGTATTGAAACCATCTTCTTCTTGGTCTACTCCTGCTGTGTCGACCTGGAATCATATATTCCACTATTGTTCTTTTATAGCATTCTGTATTTTTTTACGAGGTCATATTATTTAACTTCTGCATACTGGAGTTTATAAGCTAGTTCTTTTTAATGTCTTAATTTTAATTTTCCATCTTTTAAACATGTCTTCATTGCTTTTTTTCATTGTCTAATGTAGCTTCAAGATTTTTTGCTGCATGTTATTTCGAATTTATAGATTATTTTCCACGCTGTTTGCGAGATTGTCCATGACACACAACCATATGTTGCTACAGAGAGGTTACAAACCCTCAGTAAATTATATAAATGCCTTGTATGTATTGGTCCACAATTTCTCAATGCCGTTGATTTTTTTGAGCTGCTTTTTAATCTTGTTTTGATCTCTTTCTGGTAGTCTCCACTGTTAGTTACTACAGATTCCAAACAAATATTAAATGTGTGTTCAAATTGCAATCGTCTCAATGTTGTTGATGTTGTGTTAGCTTTTTGTTGTGTCAGTTGTCGTGATAATATTTGTATGTATATTTAGATACATGTTTTGCTCTTCACTGTGTTTCTTGACACACTCAGTTATCTCATGTAATCATTTTGCGCTGTTTGAGAAGAGCATTGTGGCATCAGTGTGTCAGAGTTCTGGAATTATGTTGTACTTTGTTGTAAAAGGGTAGAACTCCACATATCTGTCATTATTTCTGACATTTCTCATGATTTTCTCAACCAGCACTGATGTTGAACAGGTTTGGGGGAAAATTTCAAACAAATCACACTTTTTGTACTTCTAACAAATTTAAAAGACACAACAGCGTACTAAAAGTAATTTTGGAAGGGAAAATGAAAAGGTAAAAGATGCAGAGGAAGACCATGACTAACATGGACGGGTAATATGTAACGATGGAAAAGTCATCCTATTACAATCTGCACCATCAAAGCAAAAGACAAGGTGGAATGGTGCTCCATGGTAGCCAATATTTGATATGGAGACATCACTCAATGATAAGCTAATTTGTTGTTTCCTCCGTTATTCTGATAGTTATTTACTGCTCGAAATATAGTGATTCGATTGTGTTTGGTGATTTGGAAAACCCATCTCTTTTATGATGTTCTACATTTTCTGATGTTAAACGCAGTCAAAAACATTCATGTAATCTACGAGGCATGCATGCAGTTTTATGTTATATTCACTACAACTCTCAGAGGTGTTTCTCATGTTAAAGATGAGATATAATTCGTTTTATATTCTCCATTAAATATGATTTATGAGTTCCCCGTAATTTCCTTAGAACGAGATCAGCTACAGCACATGCTACAAGACATAGGGCCTAGCGGCATCAAAAGTGAACACAGCTTAACTGTCCTTCGTCATATGATATAATCATTAATCGTAAGCAATCGGAATATCAAAACATGGTAATAATAAAACAAACAAGGCGCGCCGTGTGCAAAAAGCGATAAACTCAGTAATTCCAGCAGCAATCCGAACTTGGAATATGAGGAAACTGTAACAAGATACACTTTTCTGACAGAATCTCAACAATTCTTGCCGACCTTGCGCCATTTTCCCCGGAAGTCAAATGAGTATTGGTGGCATGGCTTATTAGTACAATAGTTCAGTAATTCTTACATAACATCAGATCTCCTTTCTTTGGAACAGCGATGTTCACTAATCTTGTTCAGGCATTTGTCCAGTCCGCATTTTTCCAAATCTAAAACACATCGCATGTTAATATAAGCTCTGGCCTCCCCTCATCCTGGATGAATTGAGCTGCAATATCTTCACATATTGATGGCTTTCCTCCCTTCACATTTTTATTCCTTAAAAAAGACAACATGTAGTATCATCATCAAGTACCGGGCCTGCTGGCGTAGGTGTCACGTCTCTCCACAACTTTCGATCACGAAAGTAATATAACACTTCTGTTGTTGACCTTCAGGAAAGCCATTCTCTTAATCTGTCTGGTATCTTTTCTCTTTGCTTCCCTCAATCTCTTCGTCCCTCAATTTTCCCAGTATTAAAATATATTTCAGCTGTTCCCTTCTCATTACAAGGCCAAAAACTTATGATTGTTTCTTCCTAATGTTATAAATTAGCTCTCTTTTTGCTTTGACCTCATTTAGAACGTTTTCATTACTCTTCTTAGCTGCCCATGGTAATCTGAATATTCTTCTGCAAAACCACATTTCTACAGACTGCAGTGACTTTCTTGTCCTTTGTCTTATTTTCATTGACTCACATCCATATGTTAAGACTGGCTCTACATAACATTTCAGAACTATTGTTCTTGTTTATATTGTCAAAGATGGATTGCATTGTACCTTCCTCATTTTTTGGAAAACTGTTTTTTTTTCCTGAGCCATTCTTTATCAATCCTCTGTTGTACGTCTACCATCTGAGGTTAACAAAATTCCTAAATACTTAAATTCATTTACCTGTTTTAATATTGGTCCATTTATCTCTATTAACATGTAGGATATGATTGGTTATATTTCTTCCCTTTCACTATCTCTCTCTCTCTTTCTCTCTCTCTCTTTATTATATCTATCTATCTATCTATCTATCTATCTATCTATCTATCTATCTATCTATCTATCTATCTATCTATCTATCTATCTATCTATCTATCTATCTATCTATCTATCTATCTATCTATCTATCTATCTATCTATCTATCTATCTATCTATCTATCTATCTATCTATCTATCTATCTATCTATCTATCTATCTATCTATCTATCTATCTATCTATCTATCTATCTATCTATCTATCTATCTATCTATCTATCTATCTATCTATCTATCTATCTATCTATCTATCTATCTATCTATCTATCTATCTATCTATCTATCTATCTATCTATCTATCTATCTATCTATCTATCTATCTATCTATCTATCTATCTATCTATCTATCTATCTATCTATCTATCTATCTATCTATCTATCTATCTATCTATCTATCTATCTATCTATCTATCTATCTATCTATCTATCTATCTATCTATCTATCTATCTATCTATCTATCTATCTATCTATCTATCTATCTATCTATCTATCTATCTATCTATCTATCTATCTATCTATCTATCTATCTATCTATCTATCTATCTATCTATCTATCTATCTATCTATCTATCTATCTATCTATCTATCTATCTATCTATCTATCTATCTATCTATCTATCTATCTATCTATCTATCTATCTATCTATCTATCTATCTATCTATCTATCTATCTATCTATCTATCTATCTATCTATCTATCTATCTATCTATCTATCTATCTATCTATCTATCTATCTATCTATCTATCTATCTATCTATCTATCTATCTATCTATCTATCTATCTATCTATCTATCTATCTATCTATCTATCTATCTATCTATCTATCTATCTATCTATCTATCTATCTATCTATCTATCTATCTATCTATCTATCTATCTATCTATCTATCTATCTATCTATCTATCTATCTATCTATCTATCTATCTATCTATCTATCTATCTATCTATCTATCTATCTATCTATCTATCTATCTATCTATCTATCTATCTATCTATCTATCTATCTATCTATCTATCTATCTATATATCTATATATCTATCTATCTATCTATCTATCTATATCTATATATCTATCTATCTATCTATCTATCTATCTATCTATATATCTATCTATCTATCTATCTATCTATCTATCTATCTATCTATCTATCTATCTATCTATCTATCTATCTATCTATCTATCTATCTATCTATCTATCTATCTATCTATCTATCTATCTATCTATCTATCTATCTATCTATCTATCTATCTATCTATCTATCTATCTATCTATCTATCTATCTATCTATCTATCTATCTATCTATATCTATATATATCTATTTATCTATCTATCTATCTATCTATCTATCTATCTATCTATCTATCTATCTATCTATCTATCTATCTATCTATCTATCTATCTATCTATCTATCTATCTATCTATCTATCTATCTATCTATCTATCTATCTATCTATCTATCTATCTATCTATCTATCTGTCTATCAGTCTGTCTGTCTATCTGTCTGTCTGTCTGTTTGACTGTCTATCGATCTATCGATCTATCCAACTATCTATCTATCTATCTATCTATCTATCTATCTATCTATCTATCTATCTATCTATCTATCTATCTATCTATCTATCTATATATATATATATATATATATGTATATATCTATTCATCTATCTATCTATTTTTCTTTCTTTCAATGCCCTTTTTGGGCATAGTCCCAGACAATCATTCTCTTATCTTAATTTGTATTTTAGCATTTTTCAATCAATGTAAAAATCTTTTATCAAATCTAGCCATTTGTCTATGTTCTGTTCAAGAAAATCTACCTCATTGAGGGAGCCGATTCCTACTTCTCTTGCCTCTCTAATCAATGTTCTTCTTAGTGCCGATATAATTATAGATATTATTAATATTAAATGCAATCATCATGTGCCATACCGGTTGGCGTAGGTGACCATGCCCCTCCACAATCTTCTATCTACAGTGCATCGTATCAGTTCGGTTGTTGACTGTTTTCCATGCCATGACAATAAGCTATCCAGTATTTTCTCTCTTTGTCGTCCGCGAAATCTCTTGCCTTTAAATTTGCCAGTTGTAACCAATTATTTCAACTTTCCTCTTAACATGATTGTCCGAAAAATGTTGATTGCTTTTTTCTGATGTTTTTTAAGAGTTCCTTTTTTGTGTTGGCCTCTTTGAGAACTTCCTCATTGGTCTTTTTAGCTGTCCAGGGAACTTTCAATATTTTTCTGAGAAATCCCATCTCTATGGTCTCTAATCGCCTTTTCATTTGTTTGTCTACTGTCCATGATTCGCTTCCATATTTCAGCATTGGCTCTATATAGCACCGATGAACTCTCTTTCTCATTTCTATTGACATAGATTTGTTGCATAATACATTTTTTTCATTTTCTGAAATGCTATTTTGGCCTGAGCTATTCTGCTTTTTATTTATGTGGTGCATCTCCCATCTGATGTTATTATTGTGCCCACATATTTGAAATGTTGCACTCGTTTCAGATTTGTCTCGTTTATTTTTATGCAGCAAGATGGTGGTGATTATTTATTCGATTTAACCATTACTTCTGTTTTCTTACTATTCAGACTGAGACTTTTCTTGTTGCTTTCTTCTACTATTATGTGTATAATTTATTGTAGTTCATTCTCTGTCTCTGCTATTAAGACTGTGTCATCCGCATATCGCACGTTATTTATGGTGTGACCTTTGACTTCAATTCCTTTTTGTCTACTATTGATATCATAATATATTTGCTGTAAAGTGAAAACAAATCAGATGATAGAACACTGCCTTGTCTGACTCCTTGTTTTATATATTGGAATTGTACTGTTTGGTTGTTAATTCGTATAGCTGATGTTTGTTGCCAGTATATGTTTTTTTATGATTCGCAGATCCTTGCCATCAATGTTTAATTTCTCCACCATATTGATTATTTCCGCATGCTTTACTTTGTCAAATGCTTTCGTGTAGTCTATAAAGCACATATGTAGGTCTTTCTTTACCTCTATAGATCTTTCTATCAATGTTCTTAAGATGTATATTGCCTTATTTGTGTCCTTTCCTTCAATAAATCCATATTGTTCCTTACTTATTTCTGGTTTTACTTTATTCCTTACATGCCTCATCATGATTTTTAGTAATATTTTAGTCATATGGCTCATGAGACTAATAGTGCGATGGTCTTCACAATCAGTGGCGCCTGACTTCTTCGGTATGGCTACAAAGATATATTTTAGTAGATCTTCGGTATGTGTCCAGCGTTATATATGTCATTGCGTAATTTTGTTATGACTTGTACTCCCAGCTCTCCTAATGCATTTATCTCTTCGATTGTTATATTGTCAGGACCTGGAGCTTTGCCTCTTTCCGTGTGTTGAATTTTGTCCTCCACTTCACTCTGCATTATTGGTGGTCCTGTGTCTTCATTTGAATTGTTTAATTCTGTTCTTTCATCATCATAGAGTTGATTGATATACTATGTCGATCATTCCATTGTCTTCTCCTGTCCCATTGTAATATTTCCTTCCTTTGATTTCACACATCCTGAAACTTTGACTTCGTTTTTTTCCTTATAATTCATTTAACTGATTGTGCATAAATGTTGAGCCTTTCTTGTGTTGATTTTCTATTTCTTCACATTTCTGTTTTAACCATCCTTCATTTCCTTCACTGCACTTGTTTTGGATCTCTTTGTGCAATATTTTGTATGCCCGTTCTTCTTTCTTATGTTTTCATCTTTCGTCCATTAGTTGTATTATTTTTTCTGCCATCCATTTATTTTTGTTGATTCTTTTAGTCACTGGTATTACTTCTTTTGATCTTTGTTGAATCGATTGTTTGAGCATTTCCCACTGTTCCTGGATGTCCTGTATTTTTTTCAATAGCATTATATATATTTTGTACTATCGTGGTATATAGAACAACAACAACTTAAATGGTTTGGCCACCTGGTCAGAATGAATCCTCACCAATCACAATAAAGGGCGTTCTTCTCGAGAATGCATGGACAAAGACCACGAGGAAGATCCAGAAGAAGATGGATAGATGCAGTGACAGAGACATGTAAAAACAAAGGAAAATCACTAATTCAGACAATTCGAGCAGCTCAAGAACGACAAATGATATAAACCACGACACCTTTTAGGTACCAGTGAAAAGAGAAAAGAAGAAGTAGAAGAGGAGGTACTATCGTGCTGTACTTATCACTCATCTGTTTATCTACTCTTAGCACATCTAGTTCTAATTTTATATTTCTTGGAGATGTCTGTGCCTTCCGCAGTTTTATTCTTATCTTTCCAACTACTGGTACATGGTCACTATTGCAAACTGTTCATGGCCTTGTTTTAATCGATGTTAGCCCATTCCTGAATCTTCTCTGTAACAGTATACAATCAATTTGATTGTGTACTTTTACGTCTGGACTTTGCCATGTACATAGTCACCTAGCGTGTTGTTTGAACCAGGTGTAACCTATAATCATTTCATGTGTCTTTGCCCAATCTATCAATTTATCCCCTCTGTCATTCGTCTCTCCAAGGCCATGCCCCCCAGTCACATTTTGCACTTTAGCTGTTCCTACCTTTGCATTTAAATCCCCTAATATAATAGTTATTTCTTGGGGTATACATTGTTCCATGGCCGCCTCTAGCTCCTCGTAAAAAGTGTCAATGTCTTCTTCTTCGCTATTACTTGTTGGTGCATAAACTTGAATTATGTTGATATCCATTGGTCTGCCTCTCAATTGTACTAGCAGAATTCTGTCTGAAACTGTCCAAAATCCTTTCACTGTTTTGCTTCTTTCTCTATCTAACGTGATGCCTACTCCTCTTTCGTGTGTGGTTCCCCCAGAGTAAATTACATTTCCACTGTCGCGTTGTAATAATCCTGCTCCTGTCCATCTCATTTCACATAGTCCCAAGATGTTCAATTTCATTCTCTTCATTTCTTGGCTGATGTTTTCTTTTTTCCAACCTGGAATGCTGATCTAATGTTCCAATTAAAATGCAATACAAATACAAAATCCTAATGAGAAAGATGAACGTCTTGCCCATCTATTATTGTTTTAAAATATTCGAATACTGTAGGATCGCTGAGATTTACCAAAAAAAGCCAAATTCACACGTTTAATCTTTGCTCATCATCACAACAACACACGTTGTAAACGTATTTTCTGATTTTATCTTCGTCTCTTTTTTTTGTATGGTTCCACCGCCAATTTATTTATATTCACCTTCCTCCAAAAGCATCCAAAGCTACTACAGCCCACCTGGACCATACCACTATCCCATGGATGGGGAGGGGAGGCTATAACGCCAACTTTGGGAAACTCTGGTTTAGGGTATTCATAGCCTTAACTCAGGGGTCTTTTATTGGCAGATTAGAGAACGAATAAATAAAGTACAAGTGGAGGTTATTCCGAACAGAAATGGAGTACGACTGTAAACTATTAAATTACCGGATTTAAGTGTAGGCAAATGAAGATGTTAATGAATTATTTGAATTATTAAAAATAAAAAAAAATGTCATAATGATTAGTCTCCACATGGACGGAAAGATGCCCTATACAATTCAGAAAATATTTTCTTTAATTTGTTGAAACATTTTGGTAAACACACTGCTGAAGGCATCAAATCGGCTGGAAAAAAAAACGGACGTCTGCATATATTGCATATATTGCATACATTGTATAAATATGTTCATCATTATCAGACCAATCATATATTTAATTCATTCGTGGCTCTTCCCCAGACGTGCTCAACATCATGTCCTTCCACAGTCCTTGAACATGTTCGCTGTACGAGAGCTGCTGTACTTAATACAGCACTTCTCTGTTTATCTACTTCTAGTATATTCTCTGTATATAAATATAAAGAAACCACTTCTCTATTATTCTCGGTCCAGTACATCACTTCTCTCAATATCAACTCAAATGCACCACTTCTGTATTAATCTACGTATATGAAACCGCTTATATATCAATAAATTTATAGTATATCACTCCTCTATTACACTCTTTCATTTTCTTTATTATTAAACTTCTCGTAAATCATCTCTCTATTAATCAACTCCTAGTACATCACTTCAATATATATCAACTTCCAGTACACCACCGCTCAATGCACTAACTTCTAGTGCACAACTTCTCTGTTACATTACATCATAAACATCCCATCTCTATTAATCAACTTTAGCGCACCACCTCTCCATTAATTCAATTTCTAGAACAACACTTCTCTATATATCAACTTCAGGTACACCATGTCTCGATGTTCCACCTTCCAGTATGCCACTTTCTATGGATTAACTTCTAGTACACCAATTCTCATATATTCAACTTGAAGTACATCGCTTCTCTATTAATCTGCTTCTAATACATCCATTCCTATTATACCACTTCTAAGAGCTACTGAGTTAAGTGTTTTGTTCATATACCGTGAGCTGTGCGCTTCATCCGTTTTGATCGTATTTCGGTATTTCGTTTGCTTACGGTTAATACTGATATCGTATGACGGTAACAGATGGCTGTGTTCACTTTCTGTACTTTTCGATTTATGTATTTTGACGTGTGCTGAGACTGCTGTGATGGAGATTGCAGCTACCTTTGTTTGTTCGGGAGATAAGATATTAATTCGAATGATTGCACTAGCACGGGCGGATACGGGGCCTTCCATAACCATAACCATAACCACATCTCTATTAATCTACTTCTAGTACATGCATTCCTAGTATATCACTTCTCTATTAATCTACTTCTAGTACATGCATTCCTAGTATATCACTTCTCTATTAATCTACTTCTAGTACATGCATTCCTAGTATATCACATCTCTATTAATCTACTTCTAGTACATGCATTCCTAGTATATCACTTCTCTATTAATCTACTTCTAGTACATGCATTCCTTGTATATCACTTCTCTATTAATTTACTTCTAGTACATGCATTCCTAGTATATCACTTCTCTATTAATCTACTTCTAGTACATGCATTCCTAGTATATCACATCTCTATTAATCTACTTCTAGTACATGCATTCCTAGTATATCACTTCTCTATTAATCTACTTCTAGTACATGCATTCCTAGTATACCACTTCTCTATTAATCTACTTCTAGTACATGCATTCCTAGTATATCACTTCTCTATTAATCTACTTCTAGTACATGCATTCCTAGTATACCACTTCTCTATTAATCTACTTCTAGTACATGCATTCCTAGTATATCACTTCTCTATTAATCTACTTCTAGTACATGCATTCCTAGTATACCACTTCTCTATTAATCTACTTCTAGTACATGCATTCCTAGTATATCACTTCTCTATTAATCTACTTCTAGTACATGCATTCCTAGTATACCACTTCTCTATTAATCTACTTCTAGTACATGCATTCCTAGTATATCACTTCTCTATTAATCTACTTCTAGTACATGCATTCCTAGTATATCACTTCTCTATTAAACTACTTCTAGTACATGCATTCCTAGTATATCACTTCTCTATTAATCTACTTCTAGTACATGCATTCCTAGTATATCACTTCTCTATTAATCTACTTCTAGTACATGCATTCCTAGTATATCACTTCTCTATTATTCTGCTTCTAGTACATGCATTCCTAGTATACCACTTCTTTATTAATCTACTTCTAGTACATGCATTCCTAGTATATCACATCTCTATTAATCTACTTCTAGTACATGCATTCCTAGTATATCACATCTCTATTAATCTACTTCTAGTACATGCATTCCTAGTATATCACTTCTCTATTAATCTACTTCTAGTACATGCATTCCTAGTATATCACTTCTCTATTAATCTACTTCTAGTACATGCATTCCTTGTATATCACATCTCTATTAATCTACTTCTAGTACATGCATTCCTAGTATATCACATCTCTATTAATCTACTTCTAGTACATGCATTCCTAGTATATCACTTCTCTATTAATCTACTTCTAGTACATGCATTCCTAGTATACCACTTCTCCATTAATCTACTTCTAGTACATGCATTCCTAGTATACCACTTCTCCATTAATCTACTTCTAGTACATGCATTCCTAGTATATCACTTCTCTATTAATCTACTTCTAGTACATGCATTCCTAGTATATTACTTCTCTATTAATCTACTTCTAGTACATGCATTCCTAGTATATCACTTCTCTATTAATCTACTTCTAGTACATGCATTCCTAGTATATCGCTTCTCTATTAATCTACATCTAGTACATGCAATCCTAGTATATCACTTCTCTATTAATCTACTTCTAGTACATGCATTCCTAGTATATCACTTCTCCATTAACCTACTTCTAGTACATGCATTCCTAGTATATCGCTTCTCTTTATATCTACTTCTTGTATACTCCTTCTCTATTATCAACTTCTGGTGCACAATTTCTCTGTTGTTCATTTGCAACTTATGCAGGTAATCTTGGAGGAGCAGAAGCGCCTGCGACCTGAGGTCGCAATAGCAGGGTCGGCGTACCCCCAGCTGTCTAAGACCTAGCAGTTCTACCTCCTCGTGGTCTCCCCTGGTAACAGACTGCGTCGAAACAGACTGGCTAACGGAAGCTAGGATCGCCGTGTTCCCTTGAGTAGTTGCTGTTACTGAAATAGAGGACCCAGTATTGCAGTACCTCTGGGCTGGACTAGTAGTTTCCCAGCATTGCTTGGGATAGACGAACTCCAGATTCTTCAGTAAGAGCCGGTAATGTCAAGAAAACCATTACGACCCGCCACATCGAATGAGTCAAAGGGAACCTGCCCGCATCAATTAGTGGCAATCCTTCAACAACAACAAGTAATCTTCGCCCTTATTTCCATAACTTCCCTATTTATCTCCATGGTTATTCTCGGGAGCCGCGAAAGCTCAGTGATTAGTGAACTGGACCACAACGGACGATGAGTCGCGTTCGAACATGATCAACGGCTTCCTGGTATACCCAGCCTTAAATGGGTACCATATTTTTTTTTTCTGGCAAAGTAAAACTGCACGGGGGTAATACCGACCACATTACTCAAACAGCATGTGCCGAAGGTCTGTACAAATTATGGTCACTAACACCATATTCCCTATACGCCACTTGGCGTGACGGGGCTCTTTATTTCAAGGTTATTCTCCTCTAGTGTTCAAGCCTTTTGATCTGGCGAGCAGCGACTGCCACGAGCTAAGTCACATTTTTATATTTGTATGTTTTAGTTTTACAACTATTGCTCTATACTTATATCTTGATATCTCTACACTTAACGTATTCTCTAACATGTAACACATCTCTTTCTCATCTCATAAAACCATATTTAATTCTTCTGTCCACTTCTCCCTAACTTAATCATCCTACAATTAGCAATAGGTATCTGTGCCTCACCGTTTGTTGTTGTTTACCTCGTTTTCTGAAGACGGCCGCGTGTAGGCTGTAACGTTAGTATATTGTTGTGTTCCTTCTTAGTAAAACTGTCACCATACAACTTAGTAGTGTACGTCACACCTCACTACTGCCTCCTTGCTACCTTTTACCGCAGCACTGCAATCATGTGTTTGTTTCCAGCTGCAGTGCTTACCTTTCTTTCTCTCAAGCCACACGGTCAACTCATCCAGACTCACTTTGTTGTGTCGATCTGTGTCTTGCTTGCATTCGCCCGATGATTAGAGGAGTGTACCTCATCCGCTCTTAAAAGGACGTTAAGTGGTCGTGTCTGCGTTGTGATGTGGTTTACAGTATAACTGTGATATTTGCGCATTTCGGCCCAAAACATCCGACTTAAGCAAGTCATTTTTGAGTCCTGGGTCGTCTTTTCTCTTCGATCCCTATTCGCTTGACCAGACTAGACAGGTTAGTCTGTTACTAGAGGCACCACGGAGAGGTGGAGCAGGGTCGTGATGTAATAGTAAATAGTCAAATGTAATCATAATAGTAAACAGCCAAGAGTGAAATATAGTAAACGGCCAAGTAGGCAAGAGTTGAGTGCACTTGAGGGGAGAGACTAGGTATGATAGAAATAGACTACAGATAGGTGGAAGGGTCTACCGCCAAGAGAGCGTGCAGTCTTGGAAGCGTGAAGGACACCGGGTGTGGTCCGTTATGCTAGAAACATAGCTAGATCGGTTCAAGGTTAATCGGAAAAGACAGAGGGATCTGGAAGATTCTAGGAGTGACGTATTAAGTATGAGTGGTAAACAAGCGGAATATTAGAAATGATTGGTTACAGAGGATTCTGGAATAGTGGATAGCAGGGTGGTATAAATAGTTGGGAGAGAGAGAGAGAAATTGGGTCTCTCTCGCTGGTCGTCAACTGCTTTAGACGTGTTACCAATTGATGGGTTTTTGTAGATGTGGAAGAACTGTGATTAATAAACATTTTGTACAGTCATGTCGACATGATCCTGTGGAAGAACTGTGAGTGATATCCCTATGAAGATATCAATATGTTGTACAGCCATGTAATGTGAAGATATCAATATGTTGTACAGCCATGTAATGTGAAGATATCAATATGTTGTACAGCCATGTAATGTGAAGATATCAATATGTTGTACAGCCATGTAATGTGAAGATATCAATATGTTGTACAGCCATGTAATGTGAAGATATCAATATGTTGTACAGTCATGTAATGTGAAGATATCAATATGTTGTACAGCCATGTAATGTGAAGATATCAATATGTTGTACAGCCATGTAATGTGAAGATATCAATATGTTGTACAGCCATGTAATGTGAAGATATCAATATGTTGTACAGTCATGTAATGTGAAGATATCAATATGTTGTACAGCCATGTAATGTGAAGATATCAATATGTTGTACAGCCATGTAATGTGAAGATATCAATATGTTGTACAGCCATGTAATGTGAAGATATCAATATGCTGTCGACAATTCATGTAAATAAAGTTGTTATTTGATTGACGACAACGGGTTGATTGATACCACTTCGTTAAAAGTCATCGCAGCGGTAAGCCTATAACATGGTCAAAGTTGGCGCCGTCACCGTTGTTGTCACAATATATCAACAAGAACTTGGGTTGTCAAATAAAAGTTGACGCCGTGATCGTTTCTTGTCACAATAATCAAGAGCTACGACGTTGTCGAAAAAAAACTTGGCGCCGTGACCGTTACCAAGAACCTGGACAGAGTCACAAAAAGAACTTTGTTAGTCAGATAAAAGTTGGCGCCGTGACCTTTTGTTGTCACAAAAATTAACAAAAACTGCGATTGTAAAATAAAAGTTGAAGTCCATGACCGTTGTTGTCACAATAATTAATAAGAACTGTGAGTGTCAGATAAAATGTCCGTCACCGGTTGTGTCACAATAATCAGCAAGAACTTAGACTATCAGATACAATTTGGCGTCTGTGAGTGAGGTTGGTGAACTGAGGTTGGCAATCAACCATCAGAATGTTAATAATAGTGTCGCCATGTTCAGAGGTGAAACATCTACGTTTAGAGAGTGGATAGAAAGAATAGAAAAGGTAGCGTATCTAACGAAGAACAAAGATAAGAGGGATATAGCATTTCAAACCTGCTCAGATGAGGTGTCGGTGTTCCTAAAAAGAATATTAGAATCAGTGCCAGATGAAACGTGGGAAGATACGAAACGTACGCTATCTTCGAGATATGGAGAAGAAAGAAGTGCACAAGATGTGTTTGAAAATTACACAGGATAAAGCAAAAAGAAGGGGAAGCTGAATGTGCATATGGAGAAAGGATGATTAGCTTAGCAGAAAGAGCATTTACACGTACTGGAGTTGGTAATGAAGAAATACAGCTGCAAATCACTACCATCTTTGTTGAGGGGTTGAATAACAAAGCTTTAAGGTTGTACTTGCTTAGGAAGGAAATTAAAACAATAAATAAAGCACTTGAGTTAGCAAGTAAAGAAGAAAACTATTTAAGAAGAGGTGCAGAGAAAAATACAAACTGGGATAAGGGTGCAAGAAATGAGGAAACTAAGAGTATAAGTCGAAGAGATTTCAAACAAAGGTCAATGGAGGTAGATCAAGAAGTACTGAGGATAGAAGGGGATGACATATACCAAGGGAAGTAGATCATGCCAGTCACTGATGGGATAGAAGAGTGAGAAGACCACAACATAGAATATAATGATTTATATAAAATAAAATATGTCTCAATTGTGGAAAATTTGGACATATTATTTTGGATTGCAGGCAAGGATACAGTGGAAATAATTTGAGAGACCATAGATCACCATATGGAAAATGTGGACATATTATTTTGGATTCCAGGCAAGGATACAGTGGAAATAATTTGAGAGACCATAGATCACCATATGGAAAATGTGGACATATTATTTTGGATTGCAGGCAAGGACCCAGAGAGTAAGTGGTATGTGAATTGGCCTGATTAGGATTATAAGGGAGACCCAATCACCTGTATAGTTGCAGTAGATAAGCAGAGTAACTTGAGCATAATGTCAATATAAATATATGTAGGTATTTCCATTTGTGATTCATTTCTACTTGGAATCGATAATATTTATTCTGTAGTTATCATTACAATTATGTGATAATCATGCTTATCAGTGAGAGAAGACATAAATATAAATACATTTTTTTCAGCGGTGTTTAACCTTCCATAATAATGGACAATCGCCTAGTGAAACTCTTATGGTATATCGGAGTTGGTATCATGAGAAATATCGTCAAAGCCAGGAATTATTTCATTGCGATCTGTTAATACTATAATAATAGATAAATAACATTGCACTCATACGACCTCATGCTAGTGAGTAGTTGTATGGCTCTTTATTATATTTTTTTTATGAAGAATAAAAAAAAAACAAATTATAGCTCGTTTCAAATCATGTGCCCAACTTCAAAACGCTATTAATCAGTAACCGTTTGTTAAAAAATGTTGATATTTTCCAAATGTTATTAGAATGCAAAAGACCCTTCACAAGACCATTCATCTCAGAGTGATAATCCCGATTGTCTATGGATTTTGAAAGAAACATGAGCTCTGCATTCTGTATTAGTCCATGTTGTCGACTACCTGCATGAGCAATTATCAAGCGCTGTCCTTTGCTGCTAGGTATTAGTCTCTTAATCTTTCCATCTGATGACTGCCATTCCCTTTGGTTAGTGTGGTGAGCATTGATCCATGTTTCATCCAAGTACACAATATCATAACCTTGCTTGCGCACCTCTTTTACTTCACGTAAGTACTTGCTTCTCATGACTACTATATGTGGCTTCTCACAGATGATGTTTCGGCCATAGGAATACTTTCTGAATGTAAACCCGCAGCTCTCACATTCCTCCATAATGTAGACTTTGATATTTCAATACTGTTGTTCTTTTTCAGCGATACTTTTAATTTTCTTATTGTAACAGTTTCATTCATACCCAACATTTTGATAATTTCACTTCTAATAAGTTCACTGTCGAAATTATCCAACATTTTTGCTCTTCCTTGTGATTTTGTATATTTGGAACATTGACGGTCACGTGCTTGAATCCAGCAATTAAATGACCGTTTAGATAAATCCAAAATGTGTCTTGTCTTATTCTCAGGGTTTTCTAAAGAATGAAATAATCTTCCTCGTTTAGCCTCTTTCCAAAAAATAATCATACATTTTTATTGCAATGTTTTGTAAACTGCAGAATTTCATTTTAAGACTCATGATAAATGTTATCGTTCCACGTCTCTACCTATGAATGAACGGAAATGGAACACATAATTTCTCGTGTTTTTTACAAGTGTCTAATTGTGTCAAAAAACCACGGTAAAAGCGTGCAAACACGTCAATTTTCCCGTTTATGGATTTTTACTCGCTATTTTTAACTTAAAATACTGTAAACATTAAGTTTTGACTACATCAATGGGTCGTTATAAATTTATATAAATCAAATAAGCAACAATAATAACCAAATGTTTTTTTTTAATGAAATTAATTCCCTGTTGGGTTCTAATCATTATAATTTTACATAACAACTTACAACAAGCGGTTAAAAAGCTATCGATTTTAAAAGTTGGGCATGAGTTATGAAACAAGCTATAGATAACCGATTAGAACGATTATTGACATATTACTCACATAGTGCGTTATTTCATTGGAGACAATAATATTTGCACAGGCTACTAATTAAGACATATTTACTTTGTCCTTACTGCAGTAGCGGTGTGCTCATTGTATTTTTTATGTTAGATTCAGTCATAAGTATCATTAATGCAATGCCATTATAACGGTGTCTACGTCATTCATGGTGATATTCTCGTGCATTGTCGTCACACACGAAAGGAAATGTAGGGAACACAATTAAATCGTAGTCAATGCGGAGGTCAGTGATCTCATCTGGGATAACAAAGATGGGAAAGACGCATTAATTTATACAGACGGATCTGTAATACGACACCAAAGGAGTGCATGGACATTTACAACACCCACGGCAGGCAGAATAGTCAAGGAAGACATTGTTGCTGACGTTATGAACACGAATTGGATGGGGATTGATAGAGTCAATGCAGAAGTCAAAAATACGAAAGGCCTCACTTGTCTACCCGTCCCAGGACATGCGCGAGTACTGGGAAATGAAAGAGTGGACAGATTGGCTAGCTGCGCCATCGTTGAAGTCGGTCAACAGATCAATCGATCGGACATCATCAATGCCCTCCGAGATGTGGGAAGATCACAGGACTTCGACAACGATGAGTACACGTCACGCCTTCTGATAAAAGAAATGGGAGTTAAGATGGGCACAACGATAAACAAGAAACTTAGTAGGCGTGTAAGAAGACTTATCAACCAACACAGAACTGGAGTCGTCAGTCGCTGGACACTTCGAGACTTCCTGAGGAGGGGATCTAAGCATCGATGGACATGTTCGGTGTGCAATGATGATGTTCCGCAAATAACTTAATAACTGAGAATTACACGACGCTAAACTGAGCATATTATATACCGCTAACAGTCTTATCATAAGTACCTTGTTTTCATGACGTTCGACATTATTTTTTTGGTTTCGTCTGTTTGTGCATTTTTCATTGTCTGTTGCATTGCTCATTCATAGAAATGATGTTTGCAATTTTTGTTAAATATACACCTGCTGTTGCCATAAACCCGTCGCTGATCCTTTGAGACAAGTACAATTTTGAATTAACCACTAGTTGTAAATCGGGAGTCAGGATAGTTCAGTGGTTAGAGACTGGACTACAATAGACAAGAGGTCGTGTTCGATCCTGATCGACGTCTTCCGAGTTCACCCAGCCTGAAATTGGTACCGGATCTTTTTTTCCAGAAAAGTGGGAAAGTTAAGCGGCACTGGCGTAATACCGACCACACTACTTTAAAAGCCAATATCGAAGATCTGTAAACAATTATAGTCACAAACACCATATTCCCTATATGCCGCTCGGCGCGACGGGGATTTTTTACTTTTTTAAATTTACTTGTAAATTCACTAGCAGAGGTGGATACATAACGAGGCACGAAAATGGTAAATGGTAAGCATATCAAGTAAATGTTGCGATTCTTTTATCACATTCACGACAATTGTCTATCCTACAACTTACTGTCGGGGGTCCAACTATCATAGTGTCAATCTGAGAGGATAATGAGATTTGGTTTAGATAAATTTATGTGTGGGTACATCTTCGTGTTATTCGTATTCTCTTTCTTCGCGGCCTCTAGTAACGTCATGAAGAAACCATACAACTGTGTGCTATAACTTTTTCAGATTAGAAATGAGAGTAAGACAAAACAATGCATGAAACAAACATTGCCGAAATGTAGCCCATCTTTAATTGATTCACAGCTATCACATGTGATTGCACGATTATGCATATATATTTTGTTTCTCGTTAGTGCATTCCATATTTTTGGTGGTTTAACTTAGTTGGCATCGGGGACTGTATCTCATAATATTCAACTTGTTTTAGTAATGTCAATTTGGCTGTACACATAACACATATTCTTTGTTCTTCAATTGCTTGAACATACTAAAGGGGGGGGGGGGAGAGGTGTTGGAGATTTGTCACAGAGCACTGTTATCTGCTTGGCCGGAGTTCTTTTATTTTGTCAAAATAGAGTAGCTCAGTTCATCATTGTTGATGATGGATGACGTCATGGAACGCACCAAAATTGCAGCTTATTTATATTCGAGCTATGGACTAAGCAATGTTTACATTGAACAACACGATATATGTTATTGCAGCGAGTTGGCAGATTTTTGAAAATGTTTTCAAAGGTTTGAACATAAATGTTTGTTCACAGTTCGTTAACCTTCGCTGTAGATAAAGTCGTTAATTCGATGGCTTTGTTTCGGACGCTTGGTAGCTAAGGACCTAACTTGTGCAAACGGATGGCATTGGCAAGGATCATTTTGAATCTATGAAGTGGGCTCATTTTGTGTTTAACTCAAAAGCATATGTGCTTTTTAACCAAAGACCTTTTTTTTGGGGACTCAATGAAGATATCCCCGATGGAAGAATAAATTGTACTATTAGTCCCATAAATGATTCGCTTCCAGAGGTTTATGATGTAAACAAAGCAGTTTTGTCATTGCAAGTGAATAATGTCCACACCTATAATTGGTCAGGATTGTGTAGCAGCAGCAGCTTTATAGCGAACACAGAAAACATCACATGATTGTGCTGTTCTGAAACAGCTATGCCATGCTACCCTAGAATTGCCTTTAATGGGATTACTGTGACCACAAACCACTCTCCATGTGTGTGCCACATATTTACACCCCAGAAAGAAACACTAAATATAACAACATTATGTGCCGTCTGTGATATTATTGACCACAGACCAGGAGCCTCCAGTATGATTGATACAACTGTTGCACCAAGAATTTCATCAGCAGAGCCATATCTATGGAATGTTAATCTGACATTGTTCTTGAATGATGTCCAAGTTAATGAGACATCAGAACCGTGTGGCGGCAGGTACAAGAAGGGAGCGGAGAACATCAAGTTCTGCTGCTATAAAGGAGACTTGCCTTGCTATCCCAGAATTGCCTTAAATGGGATCACTGTAGTTGAAAACTTCTCCTCTTGTGTAAACTACACATTCACATCTAAGAGTGAATCAGTGAAGGTCACAAAATCATATTCTCTCTGTGGTTTTACTAACTACAGGTCATGTGGCTTCTGTTGGATTGGAAATGATAACTTAACACCACTGTGTGTCTATATGTTTGGAATTGGAGTCATCAATGATGGTCTAACATCATCAGGTGCTATGACGATCATCGTTTTCGGGAGGACGCGAATTCCCATGGTATATGTTGGATAGGCGGTAGGAACCATTGAAGGCTATGTCTGAAAAGTGTTCCTTCTTGCAGTTTCTTCATATTCCAAGTCCGGCTTGTTGCAGGAGCTACTGAGTTAAGTGCTCTGTGCACACCGTGAGCTGTGCGTCTCATCCGTTTTGATCCTACTTCGATATCCCGCTTGTTTACGATGAATGATGATATCGTATGACAGGGAACAGTTGGCTGTGTTCATTTTCTGCGCGGTTTCGCCTTATGTCTTTTGGCGTGTGCTGAGGCTGCTACGATGGGGACTACAGTTACCTTTCTTTGTTTGGGAAATGAGTTAGTAATTCGCATGATTCCACTGGCACGGGCGGTTGAGAAATTATGGATTTTAATTCGTTTGCTGTGATACCGAGGCCTTCCATAACCAATAACAATAACAATCATTGTTGATATCGGCCAAATTTGTAATGCGACATGGAACCTAACAGTCATTTCTGTTTGGTATGATCTCATGCACATCGTTAGACTTTATTTATTTCTTTGATAAACAAAAAATTATAGGCCTAATTTACCTCGTGGTATTTTTTTCTTTTCTTTTATATGTAGATCTTGTTATAACAATTATTATTTTTTTTCCAAATAGATATAAAGAAAATTAGAAAGAAAAACTTAGCTTTTGTTGACAATTAACGATTTCCATCCCCTTATATTGTTTTCAACTGCCAACTCTTTGAAACTAGGCTAGGCCGATTGTTAATGTTCTTTTTCATTCTAATTCTATGCCAGCTTCTTCTACTTCATGCTTTTATGTCTTTTTTTAGCCAGCGAAAACGAACGTGAAACAAGACGGTACTAAACAGATTTGCGTTGCTTGTTGCTGTAATGTAATCATCATATTTGTGATTGGATATATAATCACCATTGCTGACATTGTCTAAGTGTTGATGTAATCTTTGTTGCTGTAAAGTAATCATCATTTTTGTCTAAGTGATTGGATATATCATCACCATTGCTGACATTGTCTAAGTGTTGCTGTAATCTTTGTTGCTGTAAAGTAATCATCATTTTTGTCTAAGTGATTGAATATATCATCACCATTGCTGACATTGTCTAAGTGTTGCTGTAATCTTTGTTGCTGTAATCTTTGTTGCTGTAAAGTAATCATCATTTTTGTCTAAGTGATTGGATATATCATCACAATTGCTGATATTGTCTACAGGCGTTCTTACTCATCTCCCTTTAATTACCTAAACTCAAATACCTATACAAAGAGATTCATGGCTCCAATTATCCAAATATTCGTTATATTTATATTACCACGATTATAAACACCATATGGCGATATGTTATTATTTACCTTTTGTAAGAACTGAAATAACATATATATGTATTAGACATTTTATAGTCAAAGAAAAGAGAAATATAACTTTAATCACTTGTGTACATCACTCATGCAAACAAGTGAGATGGACATGCGTTGACTGTTAAGTTGCTATCTAAAACGTCTGGCTCTGTTATAGTTATCATTGTTTACTCAGTGTTTGTGTTTGAAGACGAGTTTTTTTTTTAGTTTTTTCCTTATAATACAGAATAACACGACGATTTACAAAGGTAACATAATTGTAGTGTTATTAGAAAAACAAATGTACCTAATGTCTACTAACTAGTTGTATATATTTTCTACACATTATTTCACACATCGACATAAATACATAAAAATATGTTCATTCGCATAACGTACCCTATCTACAATCTGATCAAAGGATCCGTATAAATCCTAAAATAAAAAGAACATGAGAGTAGGGTAGTTATACTTAGGAGTGTATCGTACTGAATAGCATTGAAATATATGTGAATGTTCGATTATAAATCGTTTAGATAAAGAAAACTTCTTGACTTCAGGAACGTATATTTTTAGTTTACTAAACATGATCTATTTAATTGAAACCATTACCCAACTCGTTTTATTGCATTTGATGGAGTGTGCTTGAATAGCTAGAATCTAAGGAACCTCCAACCGTTAGCGTATTGTACTTATTATATTGTCCTAGCCTTGGTTGGACTAATAACTCGATCGGTCAATCGCTCATGAAATAGGGTAAGCCTACATGTTATAAACGCGAATTAATGGGACATAAAACGAATTCAATAATTTCAGGACGTTTGTGGAAAGCAATTTAAAAAGATGTAATAGTTGCTGCGATATATATTTCTATTCGTTTATCTAGTCATAAACCGATAATTCCAGACTGACATCCATCAATATGTCGCACCAAGAGTCTGTTTTTGATCTGAATTTGTTTTCCAGTCTTTATTAAGTTTAATAATACCTAAACAATAATACATAATAATTACTACAAATAATAATATTAATAATAATTCTAGTAATAATAGTATCAGTATTAGTACTGGTAATTTAATATCATATTCTATTTTTGACAAAAGAGACAAGAAAAAGAGTTTTTAAATGTCATGTAGAGCCAGCATTAACATATGGATCTGAACCATGGAGAAAAGGACACCATACAATACAATCTCTGGAGTCTGTAGAAAAGTAGTTTTACAGAAGAATGTTGAGAACGCCATGGACATCTAAGAAGAGTACGTTCTGGAAGACTCCAAAACAAAATGAGAGCTACTTTCAAATATTAGGAAGAAACAATCATCATATTTCTTGGCCACGTAATGAGAAGAGGACAGCTGGAATATATTGTGACAACTGGGAAAAATGAGGGAGAAGAGATAGAGTGAAGCAAAGAGAAAAGATACAAGACGGCTTAAGAGAATGGCTTGGCAGAAGGTCAACAACAGAAATGATAAATATCTGCCGAGATCGAAAGTTGTGGAGAGACATGAACACCTACGCCAGCAGACCCAGTAAATGATGATGGTGAAGATGAAATATATATATATATATATATATATATATATATATATATATATATATGGAGCTGCGATAGCTCAGTTGTTATTTGATTATGATGATGAATTACCTCACAGCATCTTTCTATAGAATATATGCATATATACACACATATCTAATTTCCCTAGACGTACACAAATGTGACTAGTTATATTTTTTTACTATTGCTAACTATACTTGGCTAGCTGTGCTCAACCAGAAATTCGAATCGTAGTGGGGGTATAAGAGGTATTATCAACTAACATAGAGCTGGAGTCCCCAGTTGCTCTGTCGCTGGACACTTGCTGAGGACCGGATGTGGACCTGTTCGGAGTGCAATGATCATAACCAGAAAATGCCTTGATCGGGTAATCATACATAAGTAATGGGTAACGTTCAATGAGCAGTAGGCACCAACAGAAAAGATTCTGATAAATATTTAGGTCGCCATATTGCAAATAAATGAGAGTAATAAAAAATGGTAAAGTGTCCCCGTCACGCCAAGTGGCGTATAAGGAATATGGTGCTAGTGACCATAAATTGTACAGACCTTCATCACATTATTTTTGGGGTAATGTGGTCGGTATTACGCCCGTGCCGCTTTACTTTCCCAGAAAAATATAGTACCCATTTAAGAATGCGGGAACCTGGTAGCCGTCGGTTGGGATCGAACCCTTCATCTTGTCCTTTGTAGTCCAGTTCTCAAACCACTGAGCTATCACGGCTCTCAAATAAATGAGAGTGTTCAAAAAAATATTATATTTATATGGCCAACGCCCACGATTTATGTCAAACATATTTTATGTTGAGAGATAATCACAACGTTGCACGTGACATAAAAGGAATGACATTAATGTTAAATGCCAGTTTGATTATATCCTAACAAGAGTGAAATGACAAGATAACCATTATAAATATAAAAACAAGTCTAAAGAGTCTTTGTTACATTGATCATAATATTGTTAAACTAACACACATAATATAAATATAAATATTCCAGAATGAAAAGAAAATGTTGACTAGAAATCAAGCTGTTATCAAGCTGACAAGTTTTACGTATGAAAGATTAAAAGAGCAATTATAGCAGACAGTAAAAATAACACTTGAACAATTACCATCAGAATTGGGAAATGTGGAGAAGGCAAACAATATAAAAAGATTTTATTCAAAACGGCAGACGAATTATGTGAAAAAGGAGAAATGACCAGAACCAAAAATCAGAATAAACACAGACAGGGAAATGAAGTGCAAGTAACGAAGTGAAAGAAGCATGGAAGCATATAAAGCATGGATGCAGTCATGAAATGAAGATTACATGAATTGTATGATTAATGCAGAGATACCAATATAATATTCAAAACAGGGAAACATGTTTCATAGGAATACATCGGAAAGAGATTTATAGAAAATAACAGAACAGCAGTGAGAACATATTATTTTTTTTTTTCAGAACAGTTAGATGTATAAGAGAAAGAGAATAAATCTATAACTCAACAGAAATAATTAATGGGCCAAACATTCTCTTATAGTCTCTTATATTCAGCAACAATAACTAACAAATTGAGGGAATACTTCAAGGAGCTTCTCAATCCCTTTGGCGGGATACAGAATATAACAACACAAGTACATGATATGACGTCACTAGAACCATAACAAAATAGTCAGATGTATAAAGGGTGGTTAAATAATCGCTGAAATACAAATCGCCAGGAGCAGATAGACTACCAAGGGAAATAATCCAAACAGCAGGAGAGTTTAGCACTCGATGGTTACATACAATTGTCTATGCGGCATTGGTACAACAACAAACACCTAGTGACTGCCAACTATCAATAATAATTCCCTTTGGAAGAATGAAGAAAACAAAAGGAAGCGTCCGCAATACTGTGGTATATCACTGCTGAGTTACGAAAGCAAAATGTATACCAATATTATAGAAACAAGATGGCGAGCAATATTATAGTTCGTTCACAAATTCGTGCCCAGAGTTTATTAATTATCTCGGAAACGTTGATGGATTTCTGTAATTCTTTTTTTGTAAAATCTTATTTTTTCACCGACCTTCTGTCTGTTTTTTTGCCTTACTGTCATGCATTTAGAAAAGATGTGTGCTTATTTGAGGTAATAACAATATGATTTTGTGGCTTGTCCTGAATTTTAGAATTTTACAATACCCACATTTGTTGTAATCAACTCACCAATTAAATAGGAAAATGTCACGTGCACACAATCTTTGCACCATTTCGCACTCTTAACTTGTAAGACGACGCCACTCCGAGGTTTCTTTTGTTAATGTCATTTCCGGGTTCTTGTTAATTTGGTCCAGAGGCGTATTTTGACAAAATATTTACTATCAATCAATATTCCTGTATGTGTTATAATGTGTAAGCTGTTGTGAAGTGACTACTTAATTTTTAAAACAATGAAGAGTTTAAAGTGTAAAATCATCACTACAATGAAGAGTTTAAAGTGTAAAATCATCACTACAATGAAGAGTTTAAAGTGTAAAATCATCACTATGAAAAACGTAACTGTGTTGCTGTACATGCACTTTTGCAAGGAATCTAAACTGGGTTAGTTATTTTACTATTCAATGTAATATGGAAACGCCTTTGGCTTGCATTGTTAGAAAATTAACATAATTTACATAAAGATCTAATGTTTAGAGCACGCTTTTGAAATTTATATTTGATAATTGAATTATGTAATAAAAATCGATTTGTACAAAATTCAGACATCCATTGTACTTATATTTTATAAAATCTGAAGGTCGGTGAAAAAAAAAGATTTCATTAAAAAAAATTACATACATTCACCCAACAGTTTCCGAGATAATTAATAAACTCTTTGGGCACGAATTTGTGAATGAACATGAAGTACCATGCTTTTCAACAACTCGAGTACGCAATGAATGCAGACACCTACTGAAAACATGAAAGATATAAGGAAGGATACGTTTGAGAAAATAACTCTGGGACAAAGAGCGCGCATTAATAAGTTATAAATGACAGCAGAGACTGTGGTGATAGTTAAAGAAAGAAGGAACAAGGAAGCAGCATACATAACTGCATAGGAAGTCTTATTAGTAGGAAACATATGCAGGAGTGAATAATACAGTAATAAGACGCATACAAAGAAACATAAGAACACTTATATGCATGAATTAGCTAACGCGATGGAGTCGACAAGAAGAACACGAAATATAAAGAAAGTTGTAGAAAATACAAGGACATTAATAGTGAAAGACAAAACGGTTAATGTCTATATCATGGATAAGAAAGGCGCTCGATTTAATAATGAAAAGCCAACGGAAAGCCAAGCAATAAAATAAATATAACAACCATCAATCCTATAGAATATGGTAAAGCCACTGGATCAAACATCCTCAGGACGCCATCAAAATAGATAAGACCTCTACCAGGATGTTACACAGAGTACATGATTAAATTGGGAGGGTGAAGAAAAAGTTAAAATCTGGAAAGAATGTTCTGCCTTTGAAATCGTTAAACTACATAAATAGGGTTCTGTAGGGGGGTAATTACAGAGTGTAAACTACTTCTGAATTATACGTTGTCAGTGTCAGGAAAAAGACGTGTGTAATTATATGTTGTCAGTGTTATGAAAAAGACTTGTGTAATTATCTGTTGTCAGTGTTATGAAAAAGACTTGTGTAATTATCTGTTGTCAGTGTTAGGAAAAAGACTTGTGTAATTATCCGTTGTCAGTGTTAGGAAAAATACTTGTGTAATTATCCGTGTTGAATTAAATGATGTTATATTTAATCATTTCATGGAGAATGAAAAGAGTTTTAGGAAAACAAAAAGTAAACAATAAAGAGCTAAATAATTAGGTTACGTATAATTGGTGAACAAAGCTTGGAATTATAGTCACCATTTTATATTGGAATTTTGGATTAAAATAAAACACAGTCGACAGTTTGGACGTGCCGGTACACAACTGATGTGCTGGTATAGCTCAGTGGTTAGTGACATGGGCTACAAAGGGCAAGAGGTCGAGTTCGATCCTCCGGTTCACCCAGCCTTAAATGGGGACCAGATTTGTTCTGGGAAAGCGGCACGGCGCAATACCGACAACATAACCCCAAGATCATGCACCGATGGTCTATTAAAGTTTATGGTCACTAACACCATATTCCCTACACTCACACTTGGCGTGACGAGGCTCTTTACTTTATAATGTATACGATTCTTTGTTTATTCTCATTCTAGCAGATCTGGATTATATTACTTACCCTATTGTTCCTTATTTCAGACTCCTACGAATGCACAGTGAATGTATTGAAGGACATAGCAATATCATTGTCAGGAAATCTATCTACATTTGTAGTTATTGTACATTCCAAACAGAGAGAGCAAACAGGAAATAGTAGTTGCTCTTTGGTTGTAATTTCTGTCATTTGTGTACAGACTTATGTGACTCTGTGCACACCACGTGCGTCAAGTGAAAGTTATAGTTATGCTATGGAAGTGAATCTTCGACGAGTATACAACAGGCAAATAATGAGGAGACAAAGATGTGGCTCTAAAGAATAATGATAAGGATACTGTCAATGTTTTAGAGAGTAGTGATTGCGTTATGGAATATACCAAAACACAATGGAGCTTATAATGACTTCTGGACGATGTAATCCCTGTTATATTGTTTGTTAACAAAACGGAATATCTTTATTTGTTTCTACTACCTTTCAGCTCCCTGTGGAGCACAGCTCTTGAACAGATATTTTGCAAGCAGTCATGATAATTGTGGGTTTGTTTCATCAAAAGTCCTGTGAATATGGGAGCTAATGAAGATTTAACATATTTATTATTGAGGGCGGTCAACCAATGGATTGGGCGGACATCATCAATGCCCTCCGGGAGGAGGTAAGGACACAGCACTTCGACAAACATGAGTTCACGTCATTCCTTGAGATGAAAGAGATGGGAGTTAAGATGGGCACAGCCAGAAACGACAAACATGAGTTCACGTCATTCCTTCAGATGAAAGAGATGGGAGTTAAGATGGGCACAACCAGAAACGACAAACATGAGTTCACGTCATTCCTTGAGATGAAAGAGATGGGAGTTAAGATGGGCACAACCAGAAACGAGAAACATGAGTTCACGCCATTCCTTCAGATGAAAGAGATGGGAGTTAAGATGGGCACAGCCAGAAACGAGAAACTTAGTGGGCGTGTAAGAAGATTAATTAACCAACAAAGAAATTGAGTCGTCAGTCGATGGACACTGGAGACTTGTTGAGGAGGGGATCTAAGCACCTATGGACATGTTCGGAGTACAATGATGATGACCCGCTAATAACCCAATAGCTCAGTAACGGACTGACTTATGTCAAATAATGCTCGCGTTTGGAACTGATACAATGTCTTGTCTGTACTCATCGTACCAACGTTATTTCTAGGTAGTTATCAACATTTTACATTTGCGATGATAACGCTACGACAAACAAATAACATTTACTAACACAATTATTTATGACAAAATCTTTACGTGATTAATAGACGATATAAAAACGAACGACGTTTCGGCTCAATTGGTCTTCAGCAGGAACAAATAAACAACACACAGAGATATGAAAGTAAATAAATTGATCCTACATAGCTAACTAGTAATAAAACATTAAAAAAAAATAATCGAAACTGGTTTAAGAAAAGTAAAATGTTGTTCCTTGTGTCATGGACGGTGGCCGGAATGAAAAAGAGAGATTCACGGTTGGGCGCTGTAATACCCTGCTGGTCAGAGGGTCAAACCGCGTAAAGGGTTCTACAAATGTGTCGTCTATCAATCACGTAAAGGGTTCTACAAATGTGTCGTCTATCAATCACGTAAAGAGTTCTACAAATGTGTCGTCTATCAATCACGTAAAGGGTTCTACAAATGTGTCATCTATCAATCACGTAAAGGGTTCTACAAATGTGTCGTCTATCAATCACGTAAAGAGTGTCTATCAATCACGTGTTCTACAAATGTGTCGTCTATCAATCACGTAAAGAGTTCTACAAATGTGTCGTCTATCAATCACGTAAAGGGTTCTACAAATGTGTCGTCTATCAATCACGTAAAGGGTTCTACAAATGTGTCGTCTATCAATCACGTAAAGGGTTCTACAAATGTGTCATCTAATAATCACGTAAAGGGTTCTACAAATGTGTCGTCTATCAATCACGTAAAGGGTTCTACAAATGTGTCGTCTATCAATCACGTAAAGAGTTCTACAAATGTGTCGTCTATCAATCACGTAAAGAGTTGTACAAATGTGTCGTCTATCAATCACGTAAAGGGTTCTACAAATGTGTCGTTTATCAATCACGTAAAGGGTTGTACAAATGTGTCGTCTATCAATCACGTAAAGGGTTCTACAAATGTGTCGTCTATCAATCACGTAAAGGGTTCTACAAATGTGTCGTCTATCAATCACTTAAAGGGTTCTACAAATGTGTCGTCTATCAATCACGTAAAGGGTTCTACAAATGTGTCGTCCATCAATCACGTAAAGGGTTCTACAAATGTGTCGTCTATCAATCACGTAAAGAGTTCTACAAATGTGTCGTCTATCAATCACGTAAAGGGTTCTACAAATGTGTCGTCTATCAATCACGTAAAGGGTTCTACAAATGTGTCGTCTATCAATCACGTAAAGGGTTCTACAAATGTGTCGTCTATCAATCACGTAAAGGGTTCTACAAATGTGTCGTCTATCAATCACGTAAAGAGTTCTACAAATGTGTCGTCTATCAATCACGTAAAGGGTTCTACAAATGTGTCGTCTATCAATCACGTAAAGCTTTTAACATTCCATTTGATCTATTTTTTAAAAAAAATTCTCCTTCCTATTTAGCTTTACTTCAGCTTCGCATTTTTATGCATCCATTTGCATTTCTTTGCCTTAACTTCCCACAATTATTTATACCTTGCTTTCAACAAACGATGAACATGTGTATTGTCTCTGAATGTTTTGATACACACAGTTGCTGAAAACTTTATCAATTTTCATCATAATCATGTATCTTTCCTGTTGGCGTAGACGATTATATCATTTCCCAGTGCGTCGCATGTTTTGGACAATGTCCTTGTCTAACAGGGGAACTCTCAATATTCTTCTGAGAAATCGCATCTATGTTGCCTATATTTGTCTTTTCATTTGTTTGCATTCTGTACATGGTTCGATTCCAAAGGTTACAATTGACTCTATATAGAATCGATGAACCGATGAAGTAGGTTAAGCTTTTCATTAAGTTCAGTTTTGTTCTGCTTGTTTTATGTTGCATAATGATGATTAATGTGTCTTAGATATCACCATTAATTATGTTTTACCGTTCAGACCGAAACAAGTAGAGAGGTATTGAAATACACAGGAAGTCTAATGACAAACGATAATTCTCAAACAGCAGAGATATAATCAAGATGCAACAAAGCTTGTGAAATCATTGGACAGTTATCACCACTATTGTCCAACAAGGAAGTAACTCTGAAGGCAAAACGAGCACTATACAATACAATCTTCATCCTAACGTTGTGCTACCAATGCCAGACCTTGAACCGAGATGCAAGAATAATAAGAAAATAACCTATACAGAGAAGAATCGTATTAGACGAATGACAGGAAACAGTCTGAGAGATAAGATCAGAAATGAAGAACTGAGAAAAATACTAGGAAGAGGTCCCGCCATATAAAATATAATGAAACAACAGATACAATTGTTTGGCCACGTGAGAAGACAGAAAGATCAAAACACAACACAACGAGTCTTCAACAAACGTGAGAACACCAGACTCAATGGTCGACCACGCAATAGATGGATCGATGTAATATTAGAAGCACTAGGACACATAACAGCAGTAGAGGCTTACAGAAGAGAAAAATACTGCAAATTTTATCTCCCTTCGACGCTGAAAGGCAGATGAGGAAGGAAAGAAGAGGAAGAAGTTCAGACCGAGGCCTTTTTTGTTGCTTTCTTTCACTTTGTTGTTATAATTTCTGGTAGTTTCATTCTCCGTCTCTGATACTAAAATTGTGCCATCCTCATATCTCTGATTATCCATGTCATGACCGTTACTTCAATTCATTTTTGTCTACTATTGATCCCATATTTGTGTTCTGGAAAGAGCAAACAAATCCGGCCAAAGAATACAACAATAGACGCCACAATAAACAGATATTTTTTTTAAAAAACATCTCTTGAACTGAAGTTAGACTGAAGCTTCAATAAAGTAATGGACATGAAAACAACACACACACACACACACACACAATCGTAGAGATATACTCATGTCGAGTGGTTCACAGTTTCTTCACGTAATTTGCTGTTCAACAAAATATACCTCTCCAAAGTCTGCATTCGAGTTATCCATTTTGACCAGTGGCTGTAAATAAGAATGAGATTATCTCTTATTAGAATATAAACGTTTGTCGCATAAATAAAATATTGTAAGACGATGATTGAACATGTGCAATTATACGGATGAGATAATGAACGATTGAAAACTCAATTTGTGTGTAAAAGTAGTAACGTAAAGTGCTCCGTCACGCCAAGTGACGTATAGGGAATAAAGTGTTAATGACTATACTTGTTTACATACCTTCAGCACATGAGTTTTGAGGTAATGTGGTCAGTATTACGCCCGTGCCGCTTTTCAGTCTATATGTGGCTCTAGCCAATTCAGGTGACAATCGTTTGTGTAACCTTCGGGATGTAATGGCTGGTGTATGTTTGGATTAGTTTTAACTAGTTAACAAATACAAGGAAATAACTGTAGAGGCAAAATGGGCACTATACAATACAATCTTCATCCCAACGTTGTGCTACAGATGCCAGTCCTGGACACTAGATGCAAGAACAACACGAAAAATAACCTTTAGTGATATGAAATGTGTCAGATATATGACAGGAAACAGTCTGAGAGATACGATCAGAAATGAAGAACTGAGAAAACAGCTAGAATATAATCCCCGCCATAGAAGATATAAAGAAACAACAAATACAATGGTTTGCCCACGTGACACGGCAGAAAGATAACAAAACAACACAATGATCCCTCAATGAACGTTGCGAGAATACAAGACCGAAGGATCGACCACGAAAAAAGATGGATCGACGGAATACTAGAAGCACTAAGAAAATTAACAGCAGCAGAGGAGAATAGAAGAGCAAAAGACCGCAAATTATATCTCCCCTCGACGCTGAAAGGCAAATGAAGAATGAAATAAGAAGAAGAAGTTAGCAAATAATCATTTGGCGTTTATACAACTCTTGATGTTATGGGTGCAAAATAAATGCAGGCATCTTCAATATTCAAACCATTAAGTTATCCGGTAATCCTTTAATATATGTGCATGAACTAAAACTGCTTCAAATCTTCTCCCGTCTAGAGGCACTCACTCCTTCCAAACCCCCCCCCCCCCCTGTGCTCCCTACTGACTCGGTCTTAATGGTCGGATCGAGATCAAGCATGGCTTCATATGTGTGCCCCGTAACATCATTTATGCCATCATATGCCAACGACGAGACATGACTCATATTGGTGAGTGTAGGAGACGTTTACTCGAAAGATTGTGTTAATATCTACGAGATGTTCAACATAATACTGGCACTCCAGTGTCTTCCCATTTCAACTCTCCAGACAACAAGGGTAAATACAACATCCGTATCACTGGTATTGACCTTTGTCACACTGGCGACCGCAGCAGATTTGCTTTGGAGAATCGCCTCATAGTCCAGTATGGTTCGCTGACCCCACAAGGCATGAATGTATCACACTCGTACACATAGTTTCCTTTCGGATATTCCTTCCCTTTTGCTTAGCTTTCTCTACCGCCCATGTTTGGGATCTTTAGTCTATCTACTATGTCATGCTATTCATAGTCACCTCCACCATTTCCCATTGAGACACTTCAGTGTTCTCCTGTACCTGTTTATTCTGTGCTACTTACCACTCATATGTTTTCATTGTACCCCACTCTCAGACATCTCACTCATTCCGCCTTTTGAGTACCTGTTATTCTACTGTTCTATTCTTTCTCTTTTGTGTTTGCACACTGACCTCGGTGTGAACTCGACTGGCTATGTGTGCGTTATGCCCACATTTCTACAAATACATGATTTTCCACGTATGGGTGTGCACATGCATGTATGTGTTCATATGTATGGGTATTGGTATATATATATACATATAAATATATATATATATATATATATATCCATATATGTGTGTGCATGTATGTATGTATATATATGCATATGTATGTGTAAAGATGTGCATATTGATATGTATAAGTATGTACATGTCTGTTTGATACGTGTACACACATCTGTGACAACTATTTACTGTGACACAAGGATGTATATGTGGCACTTCAGTTAGCTATCTGTACTTTTTTCAGAATTCAGTGTATGTAACCGCATCTTATTTAACCGGCGTTGGGTCGATATCATGTACTGAATGCCCTCAAGGACGAAAGAACGACTAAAGAGTGACCTAGAATCCGTAGCCATGAACTTCATATATATATATTCTATGGCGGGGGCTATTCCTAGAAGAAATAAACATGCAATGGAAGTCCTAAAATGGTAAACAAGGGAAACATGACTAGGGGGACTATAAGAAAAACGCTGATTAGTAAAGAGAGTGTGTTTTAATGATATAATTTTAAACTGCAGCAGATACGCTTCGTTATTGTTTGATAGGCTATTGTTAATGTTAATAAACTTTACTGGTACCTTTCATCAATACCAAGTATTCTTGTAATTTGGTGGTAGATGTTTTTTTGCAGATAGGAATATACCTATTTTTAAGTAAATGAATTTAGATTATTTACTCTTGTGTCTCTTGTCTGTTTAGTAGCACTGGTTGTGCTAATCACGTTATATATTACAAGAATGAAAAGTGTGAGATATGTCCCGCCACTTTGTGAGGATATATCAGTTGTGGTGTGTGTGCATTTTTTATATAAACCTTCCAGCATATGATTCCCTCTTTAGTGGTTACGTAGCCGATATTACGTCAGTACCCGACGTATCTCCCTCATCAAGTTGGTGACCATATACGGGTCGGTGAGACTGGAAGTATCGATCAATATGGAACCCTATCTCATGTCTTAAATAGCAAAAGTCACTAGCTACAGCTTTCCCATATGGCATGTACAGAAAATAAGAACCATCTCACAATGGTAGATGCACAATTAAATTAATAATAATTTACATTTATTAAAATCATATGATTCATTACTCATATTTGTGTTGCTTCTTGGTCATAATACTTACCGTCCGTATAGAAGTTACAATTTTGATGCTCTATTCAGAAATTAGATTTAACACAATCTTATTTTTAGAGCGCACATATTGGACATCACCATCATCAGATACATGACTGCTGAGGCAGGTGATCATATATCTCCACAATTCTTAATCTTGATAGTTTTTTTAATTTGTTTAATTAATTCTGTTATTGACTTTCTGCCAACCTATTTTCGTAGCTGATTGGTATCTTTTCTCTGTGCTTCCCTATATATCTTAGCCCCATCAATTTTCCTTGTTGTCTCAATATGTTTCAGCTGTTTCCATCTCATTACATGCCCAATGAATGAAGTTTGTTTCTATCAAACACTTGGAAATAAGCTATCTTTTTTATTTAGCCCCTTTTCATAACGGTTTCATTACTCTTCTTGAACATAAGTAGTAATAATGATTCACCAAATACATACGGTGCAAATAATGCTAATCTATGTGTTCTTATACTTCTTGTACTTCTACTTCTCTTTCATCCATTTAACACCATGTGCAGAATAATTCTTACGGCAAGCAGTCTACAAACAGTCTTGTTTGGTATCCTTGTCTATATTTTCGTTCCCTCTTAAAGAAAGAACAATTTAGCCTTCCCTCTGTTTCTTTCCTTGGTGTGACGTATTTAGATTATACGTTGTTCCATGAATGACATTAACACCTCTTGTGTACATTTTGCCTTGATTTAATGGAATATTTTCTTGCTAAAGGAGAGTGAAAAAGCGAGTCAGAGCTATGTGTATAGATAGATAGACAGGGTTAGAGACAAGGACTGATGGTCGATTCACGGATGACGGACACACGGATGGATAGATGGTTGGATAGATGGATTAATGAATGGATGGATGGATTAATGAATGGATGGATGGATATATGGAGGGAAAAATGAATGGATTAATCGATGAATGGATGGATAGATGGATGGATGGATGGATTAATGAATGGATGGATGGATGAATGGATGGATAGATTGATGGTATATACAGAGTTTTTTTTTCATGGTAAATAAAAGTACCGCTACTGACTGTAATAATTTTACAGAAACTTTCTCATTTTCAAAACATTCCCTGATATCCCGTCGTCCACTCTAGGTCGCTTCTTGCTTTTGCTATCAACTTACTGCAGAATGACAAACTTGGAGCAGCCATGAATCAACACATTTGTTGAAAATTAATTTGGAGATATGACGACCCATTCTCTCGATGTACAACGGAGCAGAGTTTTTCCTCACAAAGAGAGATGACAGATGAATCTACTATGAGGTTCATGCGAGGGAAAACCATTTCATATTCACTGTAAGATGCTGCAGTTGTGTCCAATGTATGTTTTAGATGAAGTAGTATGTCTGATTTCCAATATTAGGAAAATACAATCATTATTTTTTTGGCCACGTAATGAGAAGAGAACAGAAGAGAAGTTGGAATATATTGTGACAACTGAGAAAATTGAGGGACGAAGAGAAAGAGGGAAGCCAAGAAAAAAAGATACCATACAATTTAAGAGAATGGCATGGCAGAAGGTCAGCAACAGAAATGATAAATAACTTTAAAGATCGAAAATTGTAGAAAGACATGATCACCTATGCCAGCAGGTCCGGTACTTGATGATGAGTAAGTTTGTGAATTCATTTTCATGAAGATATTCACGAAAGTATATAAACAAGTTTCCGGTACCGCGTACCGTTGTGTACTGTCAGATAAAAAAGCACTGGACATATATATGTTATATATATATATAAATATATATATATATATATTTATATATATATATAGGTCATAATATAAACAGTGAATATAAGGTATGCTGATGATACAGTCTTAATTGTTAAGAGTGAAAATTAGTTAGAATAAATGTTTGACATTATAGTGGAAGAAAGCAGAAATAAAGGACTCAACCGTAATAGGAAAAAAACAGAAGTAGTGGTAACAACATGGAAAAAGAAATCACCTCAGTGCAAAAAAAATACAAGTGGAACAATATTAAGGATACATACCAAACGATCTAAAAACATCAACTTTCATTGCATTGCTAAAAGGAATGGTGCAGTTCAATGCAGTGGTTTCAGAACAATAAGCCTAATGAGCCAGGTAATAAAAATTTTACTAAAAGTTATACAGGGAAGGATTCAGAATAAAATAAATACTAAATTATATGAGCAACAATTTGGATTCAGGAAAAACAGTGGGACAAAAGACGTCATATTCAGCATGAGAACATTGATGAAAAAGTACATAGAAGTAAACAAAAAAATATATCAATATATGCCTGCTTCATAGACTGCACCAAAGCTTTCGATAGAATACACCCTAACCAACACATAGACTGCCTAAAGGATATAAATCTAGACGACACAGACATACGACTGATATGTAATTTGTACTGTGAGCAAACAGCAATAATAAGATATAACAAAGAGAACTCTACACCCATGGACATAAAAAGAGGAGTAAGACAAGGATGCATCCAATCACCAAGCTTGTTCAATCTATACACTGAGCAAATCTTTAAAAATATCTCAGAGATACCAGGTCTAAACATTAATGGAAACATAATCAATAACCTAAGATATGCTGATGATACTGTTCTACTCGCAGAAAATCCTAAAGATCTACAACAATTGCTTAATGTGATAAACACAACAAGCAGAAAATATGGACTAGAAATGAATATAAAAAAAAACGAAAACTATGATAATAAACAAAGAAAATACTCAAGACCTACAATTAAATATCACAGTTGAGGGAATACATCTGGAGACAGTCCAGAGCTACAACTACATGGGGCATACTATAACCATTGGTGGAAAATGCAAAATTGAAATTAACAAAAGAATAGGTATGACAAAAAGTAATGTTATTGCGATGAAAAATATACTAACAACAAAACAAATATCAACAGGGCTGAAACTAAGAATGGCAAAATGTTACATCTTCTCAAAATTCATGTATGGTGCAGAAACATGGACATTAGACAAGAAAACAGAACAGAAAATTGAAGCCTTTGAAATGTGGATTTATAGAAGAATAGGTAGAATTGGGTGGAAAGAAAAGATAACAAACTATAAAGTTTTAAAACAACTGCAAATAAAAAGAGAACTACTAAATACAATTAAGACAAGACAAATTACATTTGTGGGGCATGTTAAAAGACACAACAGCCTACTAAAAGTAATATTGGAAGGAAAAATACAAGTAAACGAGGCAGAGGCGGACCAAGACTAACATGGACGAGTGACATCAAAAGATGGACAAGTTAATCTATGACAGCCTGCACCATCAAAGCAAGAAACAGAGTAGAATGGCGATCCATGGTAGCTAACCTTCGTTGCGGAGAAGGCACTCGATGATGATGATAATGCTGATGATGGAACAATAATAAAATAGGTAAATAAATGAATTTAAATAGTTGGGAACTTTGTTAACCTCAGAGGGAAGAAGTACAAAAGAGGTGCGATGCATAATGGCTCAGGCAAAAGCAGTTTTCCAGAAAATGAGGAAAGTAATATGAATCCATTGTTCACAATAGAAACAAGAAAGAGTTCTGAAATGTTATGTAGAGCCAGGCTTAATATATGGATGTTGTTCATGGACAATAGGACAACAGACAAGAAAATCACTGAGTCTGTAGAAATGCGGTTTTACAGAAGAATGTTGAGAATACCATTGACAGCTAAGAAGAGTAATGCAAATGTTCTGAACGAGGTCAAAGTAAAAAGAGAGTTAATATCAATATTAGGAAGAAACAATCATAATTTTATGGTCATGTAATGAGAAGAGAACAACTGGAATATATTGTAACAACTGGAAAAATGGAGGGACGAAGGGATAGAGGGAAGCAAAGATAGAAAATACCAGACAGCTCAAGAGAGTGGCTTGGCAGAAGGTCAACAACATAAATGGTAAAGAACTGTCGAGATCGAAAGTTGTGGAGAGACATGATCACCTACGCCAGTAGGCCCGATACTCGATGATAATGATGATATATATATATATATATATATATATATATATATACACATATATCGCTTGTTAGATTGGTAGAAGATACATTTGGTAAACATGCAAATAGTAAGATAGATAGACAGGTAGATGGCTGGATAAGTAGATAGCTAGACTGATAGGTAGAGTGATATGGATATATTAAAGTGGATAGTTAAGTAGAAAGGTATATAGGTTGGTAAGTAAATGGATAGATTGGTAGGAACATTTAGATATATATTTCAACATATTCTATGTTCCCTTTCCATGATACTGTATAATATTATATCTTTAAATTTGATTCTTTTTTCATGAAAATAATTCAGCTGTCAAATTTCCCAAACGAAAAATTATTATGGCCACATCATCATCATCATCATTATGTTCCATACCTGTTGATGTTGGCGATCATGCCCTTCCACAATCGTATATTTACAGTGCATCGTATCACTTCTGTGGTTATCTATTTGCCATCCATGACACCAAGCTACCTAGTAATTTCTCTCAATGTCGTCCGCGATCTCTCCTTCCCTGTATTTGCCTGTTGTAACCAAGTATTCCAACTTCCCTCTTCTCATGACATGCCCGAAAAAATGTTGATTGTTTCTTTCCTGATATTTTTGGGAGCTCTTTTGTGTAGCCACTTTGAGAATTTCCACATTGGTCTTGTTGCTGTCAAGGGAACTTTCAACATTCTTCTGAGAAATCCTATCTATGTGGCCTCTAATCGTCTTTTCATTTAATTATGGTCACATGATAAAAAAAATCAAAATTAATATTACATTAATATTACATTATTATTACATTCTGAACATGCGGTCAATGTTTTTTAACATATATGGTTTAATTGTCTTCTATTTTGATGTTCTACATAACTTACCAGATTAAAGAAATTGAGAGTTTCATTTAAACTTCTTGGCAACTAGAAATGCAGGAAAGTAAGAGATAGTTACATAACTTTTAAATTAATAACGTCGCTGTCGTCATTTCCTTCTCTGTTTAATGATTTACGTTTCATCATCAAAGGAAGATACTGCAATTGTGCCCAAAGTATGTTTTGGAGGAAGTAGAACATAAGGGGATTTATTTTCTTGAAGATATTTACAAAAAGCACGAACTATATATATATGAAAATCTATATATATACTTTCAGCAAACTCTAATTATAATGTAAAAAGGCGCCGGTACTGCGTACCGTTGCGGACTGTCAAGATGGAGAGGCACTAGACATATATATAACTTGTCACATAGGTAGACAGGTAGAAGGTAAAATTGGTTGACTGTTTGCTATGCCATGACACCAAGCTATCTAGTATTTTCTCTCTTTGTCGTCCGCGATCTCTCTTTCCTTGTATTTTGACAGTTGTAACCAAATATTTAAACTTTTCTCTTCTCATGATGTGCCCGAAAAACGTTGATAGTTTCTTTCTGATGAATTTTAGGAACTCCCTTTATGTGTTGGCCTCTTTTAGAATTTCACTTATTGGTCTGTTTAGTTGATCAGATAACTTTCAACATTCTTCTGAAAAATCGTATCTCTGTGGCCTCTAATCTTCTTTTCATTTAATTGTGACCACAGAATTCAAAATTAATATTACATCCTCAAAATTGATTCTTAATATATTTTGTTCAATGGTCTTCTATTTTGATGTTCTACACAACTTACCAGATTCAAGTCAACGAGAGTTTTATTTATATTGTATGACGCCTAGAAATGCAGAAAAGCAAACAATAATTGCATAATTGTATATTACTTAATATGTCGTCGTCGTCGTCTTCTTTGCTTAATGATTTACGTTTCAACATCAAAGGAAGATATGCTTTTCCTTTCCTTACTCCTATGTTCGCCCGTGCTCTGCCGGGGCCCGAAAGGGGAGTAACGAATAACGGCGCTGTACACTACCAGGCATGTTCGTAATAGGCGAGAAAGGAGTGTTGGGCATGGGACTGGTTATCCCATACTGAAAAAAAAAATAGGCCGACAAAACTTCACAAACATGAACACGTGAAAGAAAAGTGAAAAAGTAAATCCGCCATCCAGGAAATATAAGGGCTCTCTGTCTAAGAGACGTATGACGCAACCCGGAGAAAGCCGTAAGGAGTCCGGGTTGACGACTCACCTTTTGTCTACTAGGAAATCCTCCAGAATTGGTACCTGGAATGTACGTACCCTAAACGAACAAGAAAAAGCTCACAGGTAGCAGCAGAAATGACAAACTACAAGAAATATATTCTGGGAATGTGTGAAACAAGATGGCTAGGAACGGAAAGAATAAAAGTAAATACAGGAGATATGATTTTATCATCAGGACACCAGGAACCTGTAGCATAACATAGTGAAGGAGTAGCTATAATGCTATCAAGGAATGCACAGAAGACACTAATAGAATGGGAAGCAGTAGGACCGAGAATAATGAGGACAACATTTCAAACAACCAAAAACAAAATACAATTACACATTATCCAATGCTATGCACCAACCAACGATAAGGATGATTTGTTTCAAGATGATTTCTATAATCAGCTACAATGTCAGATTATATACAAGACGAGCCAAGGATATTATAATCTTGATGGGAGACCTAAATGCTAAAGTAGAATCAGACAACAGAGGCTTCGAAGAGATTATGGGAAAACATGGACTTGGCGATATAGACGAGAATGGAGAGATATTTGTGAATTTCTGCGCCCTTAATCAAGTGAGCCTAGGAGGAACGATATTCCAACAAAAAAGAATTTACAAAGTTACATGGGTGTCACCAGATCATAGAACGGAAAATCAAATTGATCACATATGTATTAATAAAAAGTTTAAGTCATCCTTACAGGATGTAAAAGTATATAGAGGGGCAGATGTAGCTTCTGCTCAACATCTTCTGATAGCCAAACGTACAATTAAACTAAAAATGTATACTACAACGAATAAGGGTAGAAAGTATTTCAATGTAGGTTTTTTTTTTTTAAAGAACGAAGAGTTAAAGATAAATTCTCAGTCACAATATGAAACAAATACCAAGTCCTCCAACAACTAGAAAATACAATACATATAGTAGATCATTGGAAACAGGTGAAAGATATATGGAAAAAGACATGTTAAGAAACACTGGGGAAAAGAGAACACCAGAATCAGGCATGGATGACAGCAGAGACACAGGATAAAATTAAAGAAAGAAAGAACAAGAAAGCAGACATAAATAAAGGCAAAACGAGAAGTAATAAAGTCAAGACACAGGAAGCTTACACAGAGGTGAACAAAGAAGTGAGAAGATGCATTAAAAGGGATAAGCGGAAATATATAGATGAACTAGCTAGAGAGGCAGAAGAAGCAGCAAATAAAGGGAATATGAAAGAACTGTAAAACAGCACAAATAAATTAAGTGGAAAGTACAAACAGATCAATGCCTTTATTAAAGATAAGAAAGGAAATTTTTTAGTAATATAAGGTAATAAACGGAGAGATGGAAAGAGCACGCTGACGGTCTTTTGAACAGACCCGGCTCAAATAATCCTCCAGATATACTAATAGCAGAAGAAGAGTTACACGTTAACTGTGGAAAACCAAGCAAAGAAGAAATAATAGTAGTCATCAAACTATTAAAAAAATGGTAAAGCCACAGGACCAGATGAAATTCCTTCGGAAGACATAAAAGCCGATATTAACACCTCTACCAAGATGATACATAATCTATTAGATAAAATTAGGGAGAGGGAAGAAATAACTAAAGACTGGAAAGAATGTTATATGATCAAATTACGAAAGAAATAAATTTAAAAGGAGTGCACAAACTATAGGGGAATTATGCTTCTATTAGTGCCAGGAAAAATACTAAGCAGAATCATTCTGGAGAGACTAAAAGAGGCTATTGAGACACATTAGAGAAATGAACAAGCAGGTTTTAGGAACAACAGATCATGTGCTGATTAAATAACTACTCTATGTATAATAATTGAACAAAATTTAGAACTAAAATCCCCACTTTATATTGCATTCATAGTTTACAAAAATGCATTTGATATTTTAGACAGAAGAATGCTTTGGAAGTTGCTGAGTCATTACGGAATCCCAATAATGTTTATTAACCCGATAAAAACAATGTATGAAAGAACAAATGTCGTGTGGTGCATGAAGGACAGCTTACAGAAACATTTTAAATAAGAACAGGAGTAAGGCATGGATATCTTCTGTCTCCATTTCTCTTTCTACTGGCCATAGATTGGATTATGAAAATAACTCAAAACAACAGAAATGGGATCCAGTGGTCACTGACCAAACTACTTGATGATTTAGACTATGCTGATGACATAGCTCTGATATCACACAGCCATCAACAGATGCAGGATAAAATGAGCATACTTGATGAGAGATCACACCAGCTAGGACTGAAGATTAATAGAGATAAGACCAACATTATGAGACTTAATACAGTTGGCAATAACCAAATAAAATTGGGAGAAATACCTCTACTAGACATACAATCTTACATATATATGGGCAGTAGTATAGATAAAGAGGGCGGACAGAAAATGATACCAAAATAAGGATATCAAAAGCAAGAGGACGATTTGTTGCACTGGGAAACATATGGAAATCCAAAGAAATTAGGTTAAATACAAAAATAAAAATGTTAAGTCCGTCCTATTACATGGCTGTGAAACATATAGAACAACAAATTGACAATCACGAACATAGAGACTTTCATTAATGGATGCTTACACAGAATAAAAGGATGGAAATGGCAGGACAAAATCACTTACATATAATTATGGAAATTTACCAGTGAAATACAAAGGGATAAAGAGATACAGCGAAGACGATGGCCCTGGATAAGAAACACACTGCGGAAGCCAACTAAGAGTATTACACAACATGCCCTTTTTGGAATCTCCATGGGAGAAAACAAAGAGGAAGACCAATGAATTCTTGGAGAAGACAGCTAGAAGCTGAAATGAAGATGATGGGGAAGACATGGAATGATCTTAAAAGAACGGAAAAACAACAGAACGACTAGGAAAGTATTTGTTGAAGACCTATGCTTCACTGGGAGCTAAAAAGGTAGAAGTAAAAGAGAATCCTATGTTTGACTCTCCTGCTATTTTGCTTTCTAGTATTAATACTATTTCGCCAATCTATCTCCCTCATGGTCGACACATAGGTCTAACGTTTTGTGTAGCTTTTGTAGAAGTTTTGTTATGTTCTATCTTGATATCTTATCACGTGGCCAACTCGTTCTACCTAATGTTTCCTTTTTTATGCAATTGAGGATTGTCCGTATTGTATTGTAATAGTTCGTCGATTATGATACCATCTTTTATTTGTCTTTCTGGCATGTACTTAATATGTTTAATGTTGGTTGTGGTTAATGGTCTTATTGTCCCTGTCTAGAGTCCATGTCAGGCGTCGATATTACAACGTTGGAATGAATTTTGTGTTGTAAGTGCCTGTTTTGATTCCTTGTGTTATTGCGGTATTGGGCAACAGCGGCAATATTTGCTCGATGGTTTCATGATTTATATATTGAGTCTATTATCGCCCTTTGTAGTGTTGTGTGACGATGAGGCTTGCATCTGTGATACTGGTAATGGGGGTGAGATAGTGAGAGAGTAAGTGAGAGAGTAAGTGAGATGGCAGGGAAGTGTGTGAGAGGGAATGTGTGAGATAGTGAGTGTGTGAGAGAGTAAGTGAGAGAGCGAGGAAGTGTGTGAGAGGGAATGTGTGAGAGAGAGTGAGTGTGTGTAAGAGAGAACGTGTGAGAGTTACAGTGTAAGTGTGTGAGAGTGAGAGAAATAGAGCGTGTGAGGGTGTGCGAGTGAGAGAGAGCGTGTGAAAGAGAGTTTGAGAGATAGAGCTTGTGAGAGTTAGAGACAGAGCGTGTGAGAGTGATAGAGAATGCGTCAGAGAGGGAGAACCTGTCTCAATCGTAAAAACAAAGAGTTGACACAATCTAAATAACACTGTATCGGTTATAACAAATACATCTTATATGCATATATTTATTTATTTAGTGTCACTTGACGAACAATATTATCCATGATGTGTACAATCTTAAATGACATCAGAACACATCTCCCAATGAGTCGTAGCTTGTATTGTTCGTCTGCAGTCTTTCTTTAATTTTACGTTCATGTCGCTGTTAGACGACTGTTGATGGTGATAGCAAATAAAAGAAATGTGATCGTCGTGGAAGGCTAATCGTTATCTAGCCGATCTAGGCATCTTATATGCATTTACTAAAGCATTACGTCTGTTTGCTCTTCTCTCTAGAGCGAGACTCTTCTTAGACCCTCTTGTCTAAGTCTGAATCTGGCTGAAACGAAACAACTGCCTGACGTTTCTCTCATCCTAGGTCTCTTGTTATTGCATGGTTAACTGATTGTCATGATCGCCCGACTAATGATAACTACGAGTGTATCTTTCGACGTATTTGGCTATTTGGTTATGGAAGGCCGCGGGATCATTGCAAACGAATTAGAATCCATAATTGCTAAACCGCCCGAGCCAGCTGAATCTTCCGAATTAATATCTCATCTCCCAAACAAATAAAGGTAACTGTAGTCCCCATCGTAGCAGTTTTAGCACATGCCAAAACAAATAAGGCGAAACCGCGCAGAAAGTGAACACAGCCAACTGTTCACTGTCATACGATATCATCATTCATCGTAAAAAATTGGAATATCGAAACATGATCAAAACGGATGAAACACACAGCTCAAGATGTGCACAGAGCACTTAACTCAGTAGCTCCTGCAACAAGCCGGACTTGAAATATGAGGAAACCGCAACAAGGAACACTTTTCATGCATATCATTCAATTGTTCCCGATGCCTGTTAACCATATACCGGAAGTTTACGTCCTCTTGAAAATGATGACCGTCGTATTTTCAAAAAAAATTGTATGCCTCTTGATGATGTTAGGCCATCGTTGTTGACTCTAATTCCGAACATTTAGACACATAGTTAATCGTCAGATTATCTCCTTCGAACATCAAACAAAAGAACGTAAGATTAGCGTACGGTCGGTCTAGGGATGCATGATAAACCATTACGATGACGTAGCACACAAAAATATCGTACACACAATGTCGCTCCCTTTAGATTCCTAATTACACTAGTGAAAGCAGCTTACGACGAACAAAAGACGTTGCAAATTCCATAAAGAGATAAAACTGCGGCTGACGAAGCACTTTACATTAATAAGTAACATGGAAATAACTTGCGTCAAGGAATTCCAACACCGGTCATGAACAGCATCAATGTGACGTAAAGCGCAGATCAAATCTAAACGTTGGAAGGTCACATTCACAACACTTGATTTGTCAAAAAAGGACTGCTGCCGGCGTACAACTTCGCTTTAGCCGCACAGATATAATAAGTAGATCCTCATTTATACTTAAACGCAGAAAAGTACAACGGAGAACCGAAATTAACCAGATTCTGAATGTACTTTCTGCAGCAATCGAGAGAACGTGACCTAGATCCACTATCTTTGTAACGGAAGTCCCTTTAGAAGTAATTTATCCTTACTGCTTTTCTATTGCTTCATTTCTATTGTTTGACTTTAATTGTTAAATGACTTGAAATGATGATTGAACTATAGCTGACTGACCACAAATATAGCTGTCACTGGACATGTGATACATTCTTAACCTGAACAATCGAACTGTTTAGTGAATCTCTGTACAATCTTAATATCTGCCTATTTCCCAATGCGTGAATTTTCTCTAAGATCTGGCTAACTCTCCTTCCCATCTTTTAACTGTTGATTGGCGCTAATGACTAACCTATTTTATTTATCTCACGGTTAATGTCTCACTGAACTTATGATTTCCGTGTATCTGTTTTATATTCATTAGCATTTACTTGATCAACAACCTCAATAAATGATTTTGTATTCCCCAGTTTTATTTCTCTAGCGAATTCCAGATGTGCTGAATTGTCAGTGAAAATACATTATCCTAATGTTCACACTGACGGCCATTATGGTCAGGTTTCCCGCGCCATAGAGGCATATATTCTCCGGATTAGAGTTACTCTCATATTTCTATCCTCGAACGTTGTTAGATATATTTATTTTTATATTTATTTTGCTCTTGCTGTGATTACTTGTAGCTTACTCATTTATTTTCCATCTGTCACTGATTTTTAACGTGCGCAGAATGCACATGTGACCTCCCTTTTTTAGCAGCTGTTACGTGAGAGTTAGACACCGAAACGTGCTACCCAGAGACCAGGGGAGGGTCTTCAATTGAAAATTTAATTTAAAAAAAAAAAAATCCAGCGGGTGTTTTGTCATCGAACACCGGACCTTCTTGTCAGAGTTAGACGTCTTACCTGTATTCGACCCAGCGCCTCCCCCACCTCCAATCCATGTAATTAAATATATTCTAGCTCATTGTCCCCTTTTTTGTAACTTAACATGGCGGCAATGTCTATATTTTAGCCTCACTGTTTGTATACATCGCTTTCCAAGCACTGACAGTTAATGGCCAAATGTTGTAAAATTAGTTCCTGTTCTTGTTTAATTATTCAGCATACGTGTTTAACAATGTGCGAAATCCACAGTAAAGTTGGACTTAGTGGTTACATATCCTAAAGTTGGAAGAGAAGACTGCATTCAAACATTCACAGCAACACACCAAACAGTTTCTGAGAAAATTGATTTTGTTCTAGGGCAACCATTTGTGAACAGATAATGTTCCTTTGTTATTGTGACGCCTGTTGTAATCCAACTTGCTGCTGTGTAGACGCGAAATTGCGCACTAAAGGGTCAGGAGACGAAATTGAAGACGGTATTGATGCAAGCCACAATAAGTAGTGCAGCACAGTCGCAGAGAGTGAACAGTGACGTGAAAAATACGATGACGTAGTTTTGGGTGCAGTTAGAATTTTGGCAAGATGGGAGTGGGTTGAGAGTGGAGACAGCTGGGCCAGAGCTGAACAGGGGAAGGGGCAGTAGATCAGTCATCTCTGTGAACGAGTTTTGCATGGACGACTGGTGCTGCCAGAGATCCGCCACTGTTGATATGATCGTGATTCATTGGCATGTTTCAATGAGTTCACAGACGGTTGGTTGTTTGTCGTTTGACTTGATAAATTGTTCACATTGAACGAGTTTTGCATGGACGACTGATGCTGCCAGAGATCCTTCAATGTCAATATAAACATTAATTATAGGATTGTTCATTGAATTCATAGACGAGTGATTGTTTGTCGTTTGACTTGATAAACTATTGACATATGAAAGATTAAAGATTCAATCACTCACTCATATCAAGATTTGGTCACTAATTCAATATTGAAGACTCAATAAACATTAAGAGACGTGATGATATTCGCATACCCTCAATGCTGAGATTGAAAGTGTGTGTCTTGCGAGTCACGAATGTGCTCGGGGTCTAACATTAAGGCATGAGGAGAGATTAAACCTGTTGATCAGCTGGCACCTCGAGACCTGATGGTCAGGAAACTAAAGCACAACAATTACAATGAACAACACACTAGATGATGAATACACACAAAAGAACGCATTAACCATTGTGTCAGCGTCGGCGATATAAAAAATTTACAGCTACTGAGTTTAGTGCTCTGTGCACACCGTGAGCTGTGCTTTTCATCCATTTCGTGTTTCGAGATTCCGATTGCTTACAATGACAACTGATATCGTATGGCGATAGTTCAGTTGCGTTCATTTTAGGTGTGGCTACGCCTTATGGCATTTGGCGTGTGCTGTAACTGATTTGATGAGGATTACGGCTACCTTTCTTTGTTTGGGGTTTTCCATTAGATAAGACGTTAATTCGAATGACTCCACTGGCACGGGCGGGTGGTCAATTAAGGATTTTAATTCGTACACAGTGATACCTTGACCTTCAACTAACTACAACTACAACCCTTTTTAAAATATATGTTGCGTCTTCGTGCCAAATCTGATTATATGTAACTGATATATACGGTATTACTCACTTTCAGTGAATCATCCAAATCTCTATAGGCCTAAAAAAAAAATAATCATTGGTAATATAATTATTATTATTAATAGTTTTTTTCGAGATTATATCACATTTTAAGAATTTTCAGCTTCAGCGGAATCTTGATGATCGTTTTTGTATCTGTTCCCGTGAATATGTTTAATTCAACCCCCATCAGTGAGAAAACATACACATTCTTCAGCTTTTGTTTGTGCCCACTTTTTTATATTTGGAAGCTACTTCTGAATACATGAACACGAGATAATAGCAATGACAATTAATCCACTTTGTTGTTAATGATGACTTAAACAATGAATGCATTAGGAAATGTATGAATAATACAATATTGAGAACTATTGAGAAGATTTGTCTCGATAATATCTCTTTTCTTTCTCTTTTTTCTTCACCTCATCGTGTGCCTGTTTGACATCGAGGGTGATACTAAGTTTTGGCTCTCGCACTTTTGGTGGATATTATCTTTGCCAGTTGATGTTCTTGGAGCATTTTTACATCTTACCTTGGGTCTGCTTCATGCTCTTCTCCTTTCTCATCTTTTATTGTGTCCTTGGTTTGGTAATAAATCGCATGATATTCTTTCTAGACGAATAAACACATTTATTTTGGTTTTTTTTTTCTGTATGTAGTATGATTAGTTCAATGTCTAATTTAAGTCTTGTAATATAATTTCCAAATGAAAAGCAGAATAGCTCAGGCCAAAATAGCATTTCAGAAAAAGAAAAATATATTATGCAACAAATCTATGTCAATAAAAATGAGAAAGAGAGTTCACCGGTGCTATGTAGAACCAATTCTGACCTATGGATGCAAATCATAGGCAGTAAAGAGATACATGAAAAGACGGTTAGACGCCACAGAGATGGGATTTCTGAGAAGAATGTTGAAAGTTCCCTGGACAGATAAAAAGACCAATGAGGAAGTTCTCAAAGAGACCAACGCAAAAAGGGAGCTCTTAAAAAACATCAGAAAGAAGCAATCAACATTTTTCGGGCACATCATGAGAAGAGGAAAGTTGGAATACTTGGTTACAACTGGCAAAATAAAAGGAAAGAGAGATCGGGGACGACAGAGAGAGAAAATACTGGATAGCTTGGTGTCATGGCATGGAAAACAGTCAACAACAGAATTGATACGATGCACTGTAGATAGAAGATTGTGGAGGGACATGATCGCCTACGCCAACCGGCAGGGTACATGATGATGATGAATATAAATTCCGTTTTTTTCTGGTCACTCCAAACGCTTTTCTCAGACATCTCACATCTGTTGTGACAAGCTTTCTGTTATGCGTAGACATACGTGATCATCATTGGCATTGGTATCACAATGTTGGAATGAATATACTCTATATAAGATGATATTTGCTAGTTACATGCATTGCTTCTATTTATTATTGCGGAGATTTTTCTTCCATTTAAAAATATTGGAAACATAATATGGAGCTGGAGAAGAATATAAATGACTAGAAATGACTTGTTGAACACAAATTCAGTTACTGGAATTTACAGACTGTAAATTATGAAAAACTGACTATACAAGAAAAAGGGATAAGAAAAAAAATCATAAGATAATCCTTTCAGGAACAATAAATACATTTTCACACCCAACTGACAGAATGCAACAATGTTTAGATTTCCACATAGCGCTTTTTGTTTTCCTATTCAGAACGGTAAACATTGACACTAAAGCTTCGAGCAGCATATTCCTCGCAACTGACTTCACAACGGAATTACCTTAATTTCATTACATTTATGTACACATGCATTTTTAAAACAGTTGTATCAGAATCATAAACACATTAATAAAATGCGAAGTGTACGAAATGCACGAGACTCAAGATGCTTAAATTATGTTCACACCAAAAACCAATTCTTGATGACTGTACTTACAAAAAATGCAAAAGTGAAGATCTGAAATAGAAGAGGAAATATCGTTGCATTGAAAACATGTGTATTTACAAAGTAATGGTTATTGTTATGGTTATGGCTATAGTTATGGAAGGCATCAGCATCACTGCAAACGAATTAAATTCCATAATTGTTCAACCCCAGTGCCAGTGGAATCATCCGAAATAACATCTCAACTCCCAAACAGAGAAAGGTAGCTGCAATCTCCATCGTAGCAGTCTCATCACACACCAAACGACCAAAGGCGAAACTGAATAGAAAGTGCACACATCCATCTGTTCACCGTCATACGCCATCATCATTGATCGCAAGCAATCAGAATATCGAAACTCAATCAAAACGGATGATAGGCACAGCTCACGGTGTTCACAGAGCACTTAACTCAGTAGCTCCCAAAGCAAGTCGGACATGGAATATGAGGAAACTGCAACAAGGAACATTTTTCAGACACAGCATTTAACGGTTCATGCTACCTATCCGCCATATTGACTGGAAGTTCTCATCCTTTTGAAAATGATGATCGTCATATTTTTTTTGTTTATGTATAGTGTTTGAATGTACATGTAGTTATAGATAATTGTGCTTCAACGTTTGTTGTCGTTGTGTCTGTTTTCTGAAGAAGGCTACAGGCCGAAACGTCAGTATTGTGTTGTGTTCCCTCTTTGTAAAGCTGTCCCCATACCTTGGAGTGTCTAAGACTCCAAACCACTGGCTTTTTTTTTTAGACAGTGTTACTCTACCGAAGATCAGGCAACCTATCTTTCCCAGGAAATTGAGGATGCGTTTCGAGAAAAGAAACTGGTACTAGCAGCATGGATAGACCTAAAGAAAGCATTTGATATGGAATGGAAAGAAAAGAAGGGCTTTTGAAGAAACTGAGAAATTATGGAGTAAATGGCAGGATGTACAAGTGGGTCAAAGTATACCTGCATAACATGAGAGCCACAGTGCAGCTGGATGGTGTTAAGAGTAAGAATGTCTTAATGTGACAGGGAGTTCAACATGGAGGGGCACTATCTCCAACACTTTTTTATGATCTACATCAATGTCCTAGTTACTGAACTACCACATGGCATCAAAGTGGCAATGAATGCAGATGACTTGGTAATGTAGTGCACAGAGGAGTATGCAACAGTGGCCTCCAAATTGCAACAAAAATCTATGAATCTACTGAATTCATGGACAAATTGATGGTGTATCTGCATCAATACAGACAAATGCAGTACTACACTTTTCACTCTCTCCCCAAAATAAAAAGCAGAAGCCATCTACATAAACAATAAGCCTGTGAAAGAAGACATACAAGCCACGTATCCCGAAGTTACATTTGATAACAAAATATCTTGGAAACGGCAGATCAATAAGGCAACCTAAAAAGCAAGGAGCAAATTGGCTATTATAAGAAAGATGTGGGTGCGAATGGGAAAATGCTCAGTTTAGTTTACCAACAAAGAATATGCCCACAATTAGAATATGGATCATCTGCATGGTGATCAACATCAAACACCAGACGGCAAGAACTAGACAAAGTACAAAACCAGGCACTTAGGGTCATCTCATGAGCAATGATTTCAACACCAATATTGGAGATGGAGAAAATGTGGAAGATACCAGCACTGAGAGAACGGAGGGACACAAAGGTGCTGATACAGGCAGATAAAGTTGCATTCCCGAGACATCCAATGTAGGACCGATTCCAAAATCTTGCATTGGGACGATTTAAGAGAAGCATTTCATCCACCATGCGTATTAGTAGACAAACACCAGACATGCCAAGAGTTGTTAGTCCCCTACTGCCCATGCCAGAACATACTCCCTGGACAGTGGAATCAGGATTGTCAATACAAATACGGACAGAAGTGAAAGGAATAGTTGACAAAGAGGAACAGAATAGTCTGCAGCGAAAAAAACAATAACTCTCAGTTTCATGGATGAAGAATACCAACGGGACATATGGATTCGTGTGTACACAGATGGATCAACACATAATGCGGTGAAGAATGGGAGAGCAGGTGCATATATATAGTACCTAAATAACACTAGTGATATGAATAGCATAGGAACAGGGAAATATTGTCACAATTATGATGCATAAATCTTAGCAATAAAGTTGACAATAGAAAAACTGCTGGACAGAAATCTTAGCCCACACCTGTAGTGTTTTTGACAGATGCAAGATCAGAACTCTAGGCACTACAATCCAGAAAATTATCACATCTGCTGACCTTATTGACTGAACTCTGCAATTCAAGTACCACAGGGTTGTCCTGCTGTGGATCCCATCTCACTGTGGGATACTAGGAAATGAGAAATCAGATCAGTTGGCAAAGGAAGGTTCAACAGGCACACAACTAGATACACCGGTTACATACCATCATAAGAAACAGATAATCAAATCAATCAGAGGACCACAAACCCCAAATCAGGATGCCTTTCTTAATATGAATATATATGAAGACGTTTTTTCCAATATTAGGAAAAAAAAACAATCATCATTTTTTGGCCGTGTAATGAGTAGAGAACAACTGGAATATATTGTAACAACTGGAAAAATTGAGGGACGAAGAGATAGAGGGAAGCAAAGAGAGAAAGTACCAGACAGCTTAAGAGAATGGCCTGGCAGAAAGTCAACAACAGAAATGATAAAGAACTGTCGAGATCGAAATTTGTGGAGAGATCACTTACGCCAGTAGGCCCGGTACTTGATGATGATGAAGAAGTTAACATTATACGTCTCAGAACAAGACACAATCGACTCCATAGTCACAGGTATACACAATTAAAGATCGGCACCTCAAATACTTGTGCATGTGGACAGGCGCCCCAGACTGCTGAACAAATACTTTAAGACTGCACTGAATATAGTCGAATGGTGAAAATCCATTGGCCCACAGATACAACAATACAGACACAACTATATGGGCCACATCAAGAATCACAGAAGACAGTTACATTTATACAGGAAACGACATTGCAGATATAGACAATACTTCGGGCGAACGAAATATATATATATATATATATATAATGACTACAAAGCATAAACATGATTTGATGACAGACCCATATGGTCTCTGTTCTATGTAATTATTGTGATTTAGAACGTTTGAAGTGATAGTGTCTACATAGGATATACATGATTTGATGACAGACCTAAAACGTCGATAAGGTATATGTCCACGTAGAACGTTTGATGTGATAGTGTCTACAAAGGATATAACTAATTTGATGACAGACCTATTAAGTCCATGGGGTATCTTATATATGTAGTTATAACATGCTTGTGAGTTATTTAATAGAAAAGATTATTTATTATGTGAAGTGAAGGTCTAACAACATGGCGGAAATCGGTGTAGATTACAAGCAGAGATTCGGAAAGACAAATTGAATATATTATATATGTATTTACCTATCACTTGGAGAACTTAAGTACAGAAAATGAGACCAAAGGGCAGACCATTGCTGAGATTTAAGGATGTTTACATGGCTTCCTTGATGGAATTTTCTATAAGTGAAAGAAACTGGGAAACTGTGGCTGCGGATCGTAGCACCTGGAGAGCAAAAATTAAAAAAAAATGGCACAGCAACTTTCGAGACTGTGCTGATATCAAATTTAGAAGACAAAAGGCGCGAGATAAAAGAGACAAGGCCAGGTACCTCAAAAACACCTTGCTCGTTCTGTGGATGGATCTGTCTGTCCATGATTGGCACATTTAGCCACGAGAAAAGATGTTCAGCAAAGCAGCACCCAGTATGAGACACTAATGCTTTACCAAACTACTGACTTATCGTGATTGCTTGCTACCAATCATCTGTCAAGACGCCAAAGGCCATATAACCTATCACAATTCTTCGGCTATCGTTACATCATTCCTACTTCTATGTATACACGCACATACACTTTTATTTATTCACTTGCATGCAATGCTAACACTCCCACATCGGTACTGAATTTTAAAAAAGGATGAAACTATATTTTATGTATTCATGTAATGATGCATGTATATACATTCATGTTAGTTTTATATCGTTGTACTTACTGCATTTATACGTTTCGCCATTCGCTCAAGCTAATAATAGACGGGTTTAAATTAGAATTAATTATAAACATATGTCTTTTTTTCTATTCTTAGCTATTCTACTCATGAAATCTGACCAAACAAATAGTAAAAAGAACAGAGAGAAAGACCGCAGAGTAATAAATGATAAAGAAGGAAGCTACACACGTGACAATGATAACGAAGAAGCTACACACGTGACAATGATAACGAAGAAGCTACACACGTGACAATGATAACAAGTAAGTTTTTGAGTTGATAAAATAAACTAAAGCCTAGAACTGCAATGGACAATTAGGGGACTGGCGAACCAAATCAAGCCCACCAGTCGGTTTTTCTTGGACATTAAAGCGTCTTCTGAAACTAACACACTATATATATATATATATATATATATATATATATATATATATATATATATATATATATATATATATATATATACATATATATTATATAAACCAAAGTTTCAATCGTTTTAAAATGGAATTAATATAAAGGTAATTTTGAAAAAATAAAAAAATAATTGTCTTGTTACAAATGATAAAATATGTCGTATATGTGCACGCATTAATTATATATGTCTGTATAACATAATGTCTTTGTTTAAAATACTCTAAAGTTTGGTTATCTGGTACTGGCATTGACTATTATCCGGGCTCTGGGCAACCTTAAGTTGACCACCACTGGTCTAGAGGGTATAATCAATAGAGAAACATCATCTACGTCAGCTAGCATTGTCATCATCATGTGCCATACCTGTTGACATCGCATTGTATCAATTCTGTTGTTGACTGTTTATCGTTCCTCGACATCAAGCTATCTATAGTTCGTTCAGAAGTTCGTGCCCACATAGTTTATTAATTATCTCCGAGACTGAATTATAAATTTATGTAATTCTATTTTGTGAAATCTTTTTTTTTTTTTAACCAACCTTCAGTCTGTTTTTTTGCCTTACTGTCATGCATTTAGGAAAGAGTGGTGCTTATTTGAGGTATATCAAAATATGATTTTCTTGCTGTTCCTAAATGTTTTAATTGTATAATACCCACATTTGTTGTAATCAACTCACCAATTAAAATGGCAAATTTCACGTGCACACCACACAATCTTAGCACCGTTTTGCACTCTTAACTTGTAAGACGCACGCCACTCCCAACATATTTACCATTAATGTATATTCCTGTATGTGTGATAATTTGTAACCTGTTGTGAAGTGACTTCTTGATTTTTAAAACTATGAAGAGTTTAAAGTGTAAATTCATCGCTATGCAAAAATTAGCTGTGTTATTGTACATGAACTTTTGCAAGGAATCTAAATGCGATCGGTTATATTATTATTCAATGTAATACGGATACTCCTTTGGCTTATTTTGATTGTTAGAAAATTAACATAATTTACAGTAAAATCTAATGTTTAGAGCACGCGTTTTATATTTTCCTAAAATTATATAACAAAAAACGATTCGTGCAAAATTCAGAATACCTTTGTACTTAAATGTTATAAAATCTGAAAAATAAGATTTCATGAAAAAAGAATGACATAAATTTATCAAAGTTTCCGAGATAATCGATCAACTCTGTGGGAACGAATTTGTGAACGAACTATAGTAACTTCTCTCTTTGTAGTCCACAATCTTTCTTTCCCTGTAATTTGACAGTTGTAACCAAGTATTCCAACTTTCCTCTTATCTTTTCAAAGACTTTTATCTCTCTCCGTATGTTTTGACGCACCATGTGCGATACCACAGTCGGCCATGTACGTTTAGCCACACAGTGCGTCACTCTCAATGTGATTAATGTAAACTGTTAACAAAACATTTTCTTCGTATATGTGTTGTGTCATCTCTTTATTGGTGAAATATAATTATTTGTTTAATTAGCTAAAAATTCATATATAATATGTTAAATGTTAGATAAATATGAACATGTAAATTAATATTTAAAAACATGAAACATTATGTCTCTGAAATCTCTACCTCTAAATTGATAAAAACCCTCCGTACTGAAAACGTTCAGATCTCCCCTTTTGTATCGGCTTCCTTGAAACATTCCCCGTTTGTCCATTTAATTGTCCCATCAACTCGTTACCTTTTTTCTGAAATATCACATCTCTTTATTCTCTAATGTTATGTTCATGTGTTTGTCTACTGTTCATGATTATCTTACATAGGCCCGATTGTGCACTATATATTACCAATGAACTCTCCTTCTCACTTCCCTTGACATAGACATGTTCTCACATCTCTTGACATAGACATGTTCTCACTTCTCTTGACATAGACATGTTTTCACTTCTCTTGACATAGACATGTTCTCACTTCTCTTGACATATACATGTTTTCACTTCTCTTGACATAGACATGTTCTCACATCTCTTGACATAGACATGTTCTCACTTCTCTTGACATAGATATGTTTTCACTTCTCTTGACATAGACATGTTCTATACTAAGTATTTGACGCTCTTAACTTGTTTCAGATTTGTTCCTCTTACTTGTATGATTCCTGACGGCCATTATTGTTTCTTTCATACAGTCATTACTTCTGATATCTTACTATTCAGAGTGAAACCTTCCTTGTTGCTTTCATTACTTCTGATGTCTTACTGTTCAGAGTGAAACCTTCCTTGTTGCTTTCAATCAAACTGTTTGGTTACCAGTTCTTGTAGTTCATTATCCACCCCTGCTATTGAAACTGTGTCATCCTCACATCGCAGATTGTATGTCCGCACTGTAATTGTAGCTAACAATAGTCTACTGCAAAATGACTGCCCTTTCCAAATCTTCTACATAACTGTATTGACTATACTTTTGTTCAAATACAAATTTTATATTGTGTGTGGGCAAACTACAAATGTTCACGCACTCTACCACTAACTCGCTGGGTCATAACTCACTCAGGCATTCACTCACTTACTCTCTAACTGAATAACTAAACACCTCTCTCATAAAAAAAAACACTATGTCACTCCTCAAAAACATATAAAGCATGTCAGTTATTTTCTGTAATTGTCATTATTCCTTGCAACATATCATTATTTGGTACATTCTTTTTAAACACACATTAACATATTCTTTTGATCTCTGTTATAGACACATACTCTCCCATTCAATCACTCAATCAACGGTCATCATGTACCCACATATTCTATATTATAAGCACATAATCTCTATAGTTTAAACATAAAATAATTAGTTCACCCACTTATTCATTTCTTGAACATTAAAATATATTTGAGCATGATTGTCAACAAGCAGTAATTTACATATATCTTTATGGATGCGAATGTAGAACTCCAAATCACTCGAATGAATGGGAAAATTAAATTTATATTTATATTTCTTAACTTAATTTTGTTTTCTTTTTTACGTTCACTAGCTTTTTACCTCTGGCGAAGTTCCTAGAAATTAGGAAGTGCATTTTAAGTTTTAATCCATTTTTCCCAGGCACATGAGTCCTTCACCGCACAGGCAGATAACTCCGTCTTTGTAGGTACTATGGAGACGTTTCAAGCCGGGCCTCACTGCTGAGACAAGGGCTGGTTGCCGCAGTGAAAATCATAATTTAAAATCCAAAATTGTGCAGCCGGGATTTGAACGCACATTCTCTCTGTCTCGAGATCAAGTAGTCCCCAAGTAAGTTTATATATGAGGAGCTAACAGTGCAACTGTTGATATCGACCTCAATTATATTTACGTGACAGCACGTCAAATTAACATCAACATCTTCATGATAAAGACACGCATTTCGATGGACCATTTACATTTTATTTTGTTGAAAGGTTCCCTTCTCATGAAACAAATAGGAATATACGATAAGCACACACGAGATGTGAATGTTACTGGCTGGGATAAATCACACGAGATGTGAATGTTACTGGCTGGGATAAATCACACGAGATGTGAATGCTACTGGCTAGGATAAATCACACGGGATGTGAATGTTACTGGCTGGGATAAATCACACGAGATGTGAATGTTACTAGCTGGGATAAATCACACGAGATGTGAATGTTACTGGCTGGGATAAATCACACGAGATGTGAATGTTACTAGCTGGGATAAATCACTCGAGATGTGAATGCTACTGGCTGGGATAAATCACACGAGGTGTGAATGTTACTGGCTGGGATAAATGACACGAAGGTAGATCCTGATGGAGTCACATAATAATTGCTGCCTTGACAGAAGATGAACTCAAAGTGAATCAACTTAGTAGAACCTAGAAAAGAGCAAATGAAATGAGCAGCAACTACTAACACAATTCTCACACAGAAACTAAAGTATGTTTCCCATGACTGTTTGCATTTCCTTTACTTTTTGAAGGGTTTGTATTCATAGTTTTATATGTCAAAATGTATACAATTTGAGGTCGCTTTCATCGCTGCTAAAAGATCCTAGTTGTGTGTAATAATAGCAGAACATCACGTAGAGATTATGAAAAATGGATGGGGGAATTTACACTTTTGACTTACGAATCGGAATCATCAGTTAGTACAACGTCACTTATTCATGGACGGAAAAAAAAATATGAGTATTTGCGAGACTGAGTTATCTGCCTGTGCGGTGAGGGACCTGTGCACACAGTAGTCACGGAAACACGCATCAATAGAGCAAAAGTCATGTCCTCGTCTCTCGGGACTTCGACAGAGGTGAAAGCTGGCAAACGTAAAAAAAAAATAATAAATAAGTTCAGCAGTTTTATACGAACCTAAAGTTAAATATTTTCTGTTTGATATCACATCCTCTCTGAATCATAAAACTTACTTTATATTTAAAATTAGTGAACTGTAACGGACGAGATTACATTTTAATTGAAAAAATACGTTTCTTTAACATAATGACATATTCATATAATTACTGTATAAAAGAAACAGAGAAATCAAATGTCTGTTGATGCGTTTATTTTAAACAACTGACGGTTTCCATATACTTATTTTGATTCGACTGTCAATTGGAACGATCTCATATTTGTCATTTCCTTAATCTCGACTAAAATTGCTCATGACCTTGTTTCTATTGATGTAATGTGAATGTCCGTGTGGCTACAGGAGTCTGGACCATCGTGGCCCCCCATTGTCACCTGCCACACACAGAGTAAGGTAGTATGGCGAGGATGTCTTCGCCGGTACAATGGAGGTTTTGAATCTGAGCTGATGCCATCTTCAATGCTTTCGTCAGGTGTTTGGCATTTGTATCATATCGACGTACATGCATAGGACGGGATCTGATATTATAGAATTATCTATAGAGTTATGGGTTCTGCGCTGAAGATGAACGTTCGACTAAACTAAACTACGACACACTAAGATAAATGATTCTACAGAATGAAATTAAAGAATACTCTATAGAAGCGTTTTTACAGAAATTAAGATCGTAAATTCTTTTAAAAAAAAAGAATAATCAATGAATAATGAAATAAAGAATGAATTAGATCTTGCTGTGTATATGACACAACAGCCTACTAAAAGTAATCCTAGAGGGGAAAATACAAGGTAAAATAGGCAGAGGCAGACCAAGACTAACATGGACGGGTAACATCAAAAGATGGACAAATCAGGCTATGACAATACACCATCAAAACAAGAGACATAGCAGAATGGCGCTACATGGTAGCCAACGTTCGTTGCGGAGACGGCACTCGATGATGATGATGAATTTATATGAAAGAAACTTGCATTTTCCTGTTACACTGTTATCTTATTTTAAATAATATATGGTCAACTAATGCACAGAAAGAGACAAATCGACAGATCTAAAATACGATAAAGATATAGATAAATATTCTTTGAATACATCTGTGAAAATGACTGGGGACATCTTGCAAGAGATCATGGAGAGCATGCATAAAGAATGGCATAAAATCATGTAAGAGTGTGCTATGGCAGAGCATGAAAGAGAAAAGACTCATGAAAAAGATGGAAAAAAACCTACAGATCAGTGGGCCTGACTTGTTCATTCTGTGGCTGAACGTGTTTGTCAAACTTTGGTAGAATCACCCACGAGGGAAGCTTTTCGACATAAACAAACCACAAAATACACCATATCCTCCACTAAACAGTCTGACAAGAAGTAAAGGGTCATCTATTGTTCTATGCATCTGCATATGTCAGCTGTTATCTGAATTTGTTCGATGCAGTAACTGCCAGGCAGGTCATAACCTAGTTTCATGAGGACACTTAATAACCTGGATCGTCTAGTTCTTTGTTCTAACACATAAAACATTTGATCTATGTTGATTGAGATACCTAACTTTCAAGATAGATGTAAACAAAATAATAGAACAATGCAACGTAGACCAGTTACCATTAGCAGTGATCAATGCAGACTGCCATTTCATCAAACGAAATACATTTCATTAAAGCAATCAACATAAAAAATGCTATTTCTCTGATGTTCGAAATATATGATCTATACCTGCTACCAATACGCTCACGTCTTAGTAGCCCCACATTAACACTCTGTTAACTACATTATAAATATCATTTTCGGTGCGTTTTTTTTTCTTTCAGAATTTTATAACATTGGAGAAAGTTATCTCAGCTCCTGGTCTCTACATATGAGTTCATTGGTACAGACACCAAATAGCAGCTCGATCATCAACCATACGCCAACTTCTCTATAATCGGTTCTTCATTTGTATAATTCATAAAATCGGTCTGACATTTGTATCATGCTAATAGGCATTTAATAAATACAAACTTCTGCTTTTCCTTTACTTTCACATTAGCCTTTCAGCGTCGAGTTGAAATATAATTTGCGGTCTTTTACATCTGTGTTCACCTCTGCTTCCTTTATGTTTGCTTGTGTTACTAATATTTCGTGAATCCATATTTTTCGGTGACGGCCATTGGATCTGGTGTTCTCGCAACGTTTCATGAAGGCATGTTGTGTTGTATTTTGATCTTTCTGCTTTGTCACGTGGCCAAACTATTTAATCTTTTGTTTCTTTATATTATCGATGGCGGTGGTCATTCCTAGCTTTTTTTTTTCTTCTCAGTTCTTCATTTTTGATGTCATTTATCTAACATAAAATCATCATAGCACAAAATAATCAACAAGTTCCTGTTATTTAGTCGATGTATTCACTAATTTACAATTATCTGACCATTGAATTATAACACATTCCTGATTCATAACTAACAATTTACAGCTGAGTTACTAAACTAACTTATTAATAACAGTCTGCACTCTCTAACTAGCGAAACCCAATGTGATATCTATGGGGTAGCGTCTTCCAGTCTGTCTACCTTCGTCTTACGCCCAATCTATGTCTGCCCTGCATTCGTCTAACGTCAAATCTATGTATGTCTTCGTCTAACGTCCAATTTATGTCTGTCTTCGTCTAACGTCCAATCTATGTCTGTCTTCGTCTAACGTCCAACCAATGTCTGTCTTCTTCTAACGTCCAATTTATGTCTGTCTTCGTCTAACGTCCTATGTATGTGTGTCTTCGTCTAACGTCCAATCTCAGAGTACCTCTACTTAATTTCCCCCTCGTTCTAAAATGACAAACCATAAACATGATTTTTTTCTGTGTCCTTCACCCTTCTCCATGATTACTTGTAACGGGACTCTGTTAATTACTTTTATTTTTAACTTTCGATTTGTCGTGCCTATCCTGACTTTTCTATGTTCTAATTATAAATATTAACTTATTTACTATAAGTCCCCTCTTATTAAAACACATTAATATAAATATACTCTTCTCTACTTTATGTTCTAGAACTACTAAATGTTTATATCTAGCATTATGTGATCAGCACTATTTGCAAATGTAATTTGTATTATATTTCTTGTAGCCAGACATTTGTTTCTCATTCTTCAGTTTTTAGTGTCCATTCTTCCTCGTTTTCTTCGTATTATTATTGTTGTTGTCTTCTTCTATTCCTTATTTGTCTTTCAATGTCTAGATGATATAAAATCTGATGCCCTTTTTTAGTTTGTTGACCTCCCCTGCTGTTATGTTTTCTAATGCTCCCAATACATTTTTTTTCGGGAACGACATATGTTCTGGCAGCGTTTATAGCAGGTTCTTTAGAGCAACATATTTCGTGTTATTGCTTATTTTTCTAATTTTAGATCTAGCGTCCAAGTCTGGCAATGGTAGCATTTCATTATAGAAAACATGAAAATAGAGTTCTAGAGTGTCCGTTTGTCCTCTCATATTATTTACTTGTTGGAGACCGTAATGTTGACAGTTGTCTGATGAGTTGACAAGCTTTGCTATCTCTTGTGTCTGTTGCCGCTGCTTTGAATTTGTCGTTTAATCACTACACTTCCAAACTTTTAAAGTTCTTCGACTTGTTTTAATTGTGCGCCGTCTATCTTTATGTTGATTTTCTGTTTTTCTTTTTGCATTTTGCGATGTCATTGACTTCTCTATTATTAGTGGTGATTTTCATGTACTGGAGCATATGTTAAATATATTTAAATAAGAACGGAAGTCATCTATTTCCCATGTATTCGTGTCTCACCGTGTGTGAGAAGATGCTCGTTAATCTCCTCTGCCTAACGTGGGTTGTTTAATTTACATGTATAGCTTATATAAGTAAGAAAACAGCACACTAAGAACTTTGAATAATATATTAGTGTAGTTAACTAACCTTTGTCGGGTTGTTAGATATTCTACGAAATGGACCCTTCAAATATAAGAGAATGGGTTTTATTGAATTATTTTAAGTTTTCTTTAAGCTGAAATCAAACTCAATGTTTCGTCATATTTTACAAGAAATGTGTATAATAACTGGTGATTCTTTGGCTGAGTGTGATCTGATGTCATGAATATGATTCGCTACAAAAACAATGTTCACGATGTTTTTATTTCCATTACTGGACCTAGTTTTCAGTACCTCTGTGCTTTGCTTTTACACAATTATTTTAATTAAACCATCATTGATTTGTATTAGATATATCCAGCTTGTACAGAACCCTCAAGCGATAATTGTTTTGTTATAGATGTGTCCAGATTGTACAGAAATTATAAATCATCATTGGTTTGTAATAGCCGTGTCCAGATTGTACAGAACTCTCAAACGATAATTGTTTTATAATAGATGTGTCCAGAATGTACATAACTCTCAAACGATAATTGTTTTGTTATAGATGTGTCCAGATTGTACATAAATCATAAATCATCATTGGTTTGTAATAGCCGTGTCCAGATTGTACAGAACTCTCAAACGATAATTGTTTTGTAATAGCCGTGTCCAGATTGTACAGAAATCATAAATCATCATTGTTTTGTAATAACCGTGTCCAGATTTTACAGAACTCTCAAGCGATAATTGTTTTGTTTTAGCTGTGTCCAGATTGTACAGAAATCACAAACCATAATTATTTTGTAAAAGCTGTGTCTGAATATACATAAATCATAAACCACCATTGTTTTGTAATAACCGTGACCAGATTGTACAAAACTCTCAAACGATAATTGTTTTGTTATAGCAATGTCCAGATTGTACAGAAATAATAAACCATCATTGGTTTGTATTGGAGGTGGCCGTAATGCGAATCACATGGAGCAAGAAGTTCAAGCTTAATCCTCAAGCAACTTGTTACCATCTAACAGGAAAGAAAATAACAGTGAAACAGAAGCAACAAAAAGAATCACTCATTCACACAAATGCAATGCATGAAGAAAAGCATAGAAGAAACTTGCAACACCTTATCCTAAAAGGAAAAAAACAAAAAGAGAAATGATTAACATCAAATTGAAAACAAAATGGACGAAAGAAGACAAACGAAGAACACTTCCCACTATAAGAAAATAGATAAGGGAACACGTAAAATGTGACAAAATAAGCATGGCTTAGCTAAATATGTATAGAAATTGAAACTATGGAAAATAAACATTTTTTAAATAAAGAATGCACTCATAAGTAAAGAGAATAACCAATACAAATTTAAAACGCTACAGAATGCGGATGTATTTGAGACAAGAAAAACAGGAAAAATAATAACAGAGAATAAATACATAAACGATTGATGGCAGGCATGTATAAAATAACTCTTTATTGATCAAATTGACTGGAAACTAATCATAAAATGTACGTCAATGTATAAAATCTAAATAAAATATGCGGTAGAAAAAGGTTTACAACCAATTAAAAAGGTAAAAGCAGCAGCTGACAGCATAGCATACAGATAGAGAGGATACAGGCACTAGATGGTTCTGACACTGAAGTGATCACATACATATACAACGACATATGCCATACATAATACATTTCAAAAGAACTAAAACATACATTTCATAGCATTGCATTCAAATAAGTGTTCAGTTGAATGCAGTGACTTTATAACAATACGCCTAATGAGCCAGGTAGCAACAATCTTGCTAAAGGTTATACAAGGAAGGATTAAAAATAAAATCAATATTGAATTACATGAGCGGCTATTTGGATTTAGAAAATAAAACAGTGGATCAAAAGGTGCCATATTCTGCCTGAGAACATTAATCGAAAAGTACACACTAAAACAAATCATTATATGCCTGCTTCATAGACTACACCAAAGCCTTTGATAGAATGCATCATAAACAAAGTATAGAATCAATGCCTAACATATATACATCTAAATGACACAGCCATACTACTAATAATTAATTTATACTGGGAGCAAACAACAATAATAAAATATAACACAGCGTACTCTACACCAATTGATATAAAAAGAGGACTAAGACAAGGTTGCATCCTATCACAAAGCTTGTTCAATCTATACACTGAATAAATCTTTAAAAACTTAATAGAGATGACAGGCCTAAACATTAATTAAAGATAATCAATAACATAAGATATGTTAATGATACTGTATGACTAGCAGACAATCCTAAATGTCTACAATTACTTAATGCAATATACATGACAAGCAACAAATATGGATTAGATAAGACTATCAAAACGGCTAAAACTATGATCATGAGCAAAGAAAATAATCAAAATCTACAAGTGGATAACAAAACTGAAGGAAAAGAAATGGAGACAGTTCAGAGCTACATCTATATTTGGATATACTATAAACAGTGATTTAAGATGTTAATCTGATAAAAGCAAAAGAGTAGAAATGGTAAAAAATGATTTTAATGCTATGAAAAATATACTAATATTAAAACAAGTAACACAAGGGCAAAAACGATGTATAGCAAAATTTAATATATTCTAAATATTGGTATATAGTGTAGAAACATGGACAATAATCAAGAAAACAGAACTGAAATGTGAAGCCTTTGAAATGTGGAGATATAGAAGATTAGGTATAATTGGATGGAAAGAAAAGAAAACAAACGATGAAGTCTTAAAACAACTAACAATGAAAAAAAAGGTCTACTAAATACAATTCAAACAAGACAAATGAGAGTGTTTGTGCATGTTAATAGACACGACAGCTTACTAAAAGTAATATTGGAAGGTACCATACAAGGAAAAAGGGGAAAATGCAATTCAAGACATATTCTTTAATAGTCCAAATGGGTTCGCTGACCCCGCGCGCCATTAATGTATTACACTCTTACACATAGTTTCTCTGTGGTTGTTCATTCCATATTGCATAGTCTCTGATTGAGCCCATTTTTATATACATATACTATGCTATTCACATCTCTCCACTACCAGTACACACTACATCACTTCGCCTATCTCCTACATCTTTTACTCCTGTTATTATTAAACATTGCCAATACATAATTGTGCTTGTGTTGTATATTTGTTCCAGTTGAAGGCCTACTGAGCCGAAAAGTCGTTCTGGCTTGTATTGTCCAATTGTTACCTGAAGCTTTAGTCATACAGTTTTTTTTATTTTTTGCGTTTTCTTTTTTTTCGCCAGACCAAGACTAACGTGGGCGAGTAACATCAAAAGATGGACACTTTATCCTATGACTACCTGCACCATCAAAGCAAGAAACAGATCGGAATGGCGCTGCATGGTAGCCAACCTTCGATATGGAGACAGCACTCATTGATAATAATGATGATGCCCTTCACCCGTCTCCGTAATTACTTCTATTTTCTTTTTCACGAGACTGTTCATTATCTTTTTTTCAATTTTGATTTTCCACTCTTGTCTGTGACTTCTCTATGTTCTAAGTATAACTATAGTCCGTTTCATAAGTCGTGCCCAACTTTTAAAATCGATATCTTTTAAACCGCTTTTTATAAGCTTTTCAAAATTTGCATGTAAAGTTATAATGATTAGAACCCAACAGGGAATTAATTTAATAAAAAAACATTTGGTAATTATTGTTGCTTATTTGATTTATATAAATTTATAATGACCCATTGATGTAGTCAAAACTTAATGTTTACAGTATTTAAGTTAAAAATAGCGATTAAAAATCCATACACGGTCAAATTGACGATTTTTCACGCTTTCCACGTGGGTTTTCTGACACAATTAGACACTTGTAGAAAACACGAGGCATTGTGTGTTCCATTTCCGTTCATTCAGCGGCGAAGCCGTCCTCGAACTGAGCAGACAATAATTCTCCTGGTGTTTTGTTTTATCCAATTATTTCCCCATTACGGCCACGCCTTTACCTAGTGAAAAATAATCATAGACCAGCAACTACGGTAATTTCTATTCTTTAGGGCTTCACAATTTACAATTGTGACAAACTTCAAAGAAATTTGCCGCTTTAAGAAAACTGCAGCTGCAAGATATTTGTTAAATATACATTTAAAGGGTCTTTTGCATTCTAATAACATTTGGAAAATTTCAACAGTCTTTAACAAATGTTTACTGCGTAATAGCGTTTTGAAATTGGGCACATGATTTGAAACGAACTATAGTTCTCTTATTTACTATAAGTCCCCTCTTATTAAAACATATTCATATAAATGTCATATTCTTTTTTAACGTCTAGAACTGCTAAATGTGTATGTTCAGCATTATATGATCATCGCTGGCAGCAAACATAATTTGCATTATATTTCTTGCATCTAAACTTTTGTTTCTCATTCTTCTGTTTCTCTTCAGTCCTTCATTTCTTCTTCTCCTACATTTTCCTTCTTTTTCCTCTTTTCTTATTTGTCATTCATTGTCGAGGGGATATGAAGTTTGAAGTACCTTTCTCTTCTGTTGAACTCCCATGATGTTATGTTTCCTGGTGCTGCCAATATTACATTGTTATGTATCTTTTTTGCGATTCATGCTTTGGTCTAGTATTCTGGCAGCGTTAATTGAAGATACTTTAGTCTAACGTGTATCACTTTCTTAGGGGCTATTTCTCTAATTGTATTTGAGACGTATATCCATGTCTGGCATTGGCAGCATAATTTTATAATTCAGGAGACCATGTTGTGACAGTTGTCCGATTATTGTCTTTCTTGATCACGGATCCTATGCTGGTTATTTAACGTTTTGGGACAGCGGATCACAATCTTGAACCGCAGATCATACCTCTGAAGATGCAGTAGTGGTTTCCCCTTTTCTTCTTACCTTGAATCATGGCACTAACCCAAGCGCTAGCTATGAAGGTGCATGTTCAATTACTAGGGTGTGTACAATAACATTACAATTGTTTACATAACTTACTATTATATTTTTGTAATCTGTTCCATTAAATGGCTCCTTGAATGATAAGATGTTGCGTTTTATTAATGTATTTAAAATATTCGTTAAACTGGAATCAAACTCAATATGTGTTTGTGTTAAACAAAAATAAATGTAATGACTGGAGCTTCTACTTCAGTTGGGAGTAATCTGATGTACTGAACATGTTTCACTATCAAAATAATGGTCACGTTTATTTACGCTTCGGGACCTAGTATCCATTACATCTGTAGTTTGATTTTACACATTAAAAAAAAATTAAACCATTATTGGTTTGCATTAGGCATGTGCAGCTTGTACAGAACTCAACAACCATCAATGGTGCCTGTTGCAGGTTTTTAGATTGTTGACGAATTTGAAACCATTGTATGTTTTCATCGAAAGTATCCAAGTTTTAAATAAATATTAAACCTTTGTTGGTTTGTATTGAAAGTGTCCAGATTTTACAGAAGTCTAAAAATAGCATTAGTTTGTCTTGAAGGTATCCAGATTGTACAGATCTCTGAGAACGTCATTCTTTTGTATTGGAGGTGTACACATTGTATTGACTACTTAAACCATGACTTGTTTGTACTGAGTGTGTCAAGATTTTACATACATTTTAAACCATCAATGGTTTGTATTAGAGGTGTAAACATTTTATAGAAAACTTAAACCATCAATGGTCTGTATTAGAGGTGCAAACATTTTATAGAAAACTTAAACCATCAATGGTCTGTATTAGAGGTGTAAACATTTTATAGAAAACTTAAACCATCAATGGTCTGTATTAGAGGTGCAAACATTTTATAGAAAACTTAAACCATCATTGGTCTGTATTAGAGGTGCAAACATTTTATAGAAAACTTAAACCATCAATGGTCTGTATTAGTGGTGTACACATTTTATAGAAAACTTAAACCATCAATGGTCTTTAGTAGAGGTGCAAACATTTTATAGAAAACTTAAACCATCAATGGTCTGTATTAGAGGCGTACACATTTTATTGAAAACTTAAACCATCAATGGTTTGTATTAGCGGTGTACACATTTAATAGAAAACTTAAACTATCAATGGTTTGTATTAGTGAATACATTTTATAGAAAACTTAGAACATGACTGGTTTGTATTGGAGGTGTACACATTTTACATACATCATAAATCATCACTGGCTTTTATTGGAGGTAGCCACAATGTGAATCAAATGGAGAAAGAAAGTCAGTCATATGTATCCTCATGCGATCTGTTACCATCTAAAGGTAATCAACATAAAAATGAATCAGAAGTAACGGAAAACAACCAAAGAAATATAATTTTGTCAAAGTATGAAATGCGGTATATAATTATTGTAATAAAAAAAGACTGTAACAAGGAAGTGTCTTTTAAAACGTGTTATAGCTGGCGATTATAGACCAGCAGTTCAAGTATTTGTTGATCGTAGAGTCAATAGACTATTTGTACAGAATGATATATTGTAAACATTGAACATGTGGATATACTCTAAAGATTCAGCAAAGGGATCTATTGTAACGATTCGTTTAATGGACATATTGTAATGATTCATCATATGAATTTATTCTAACGATTCACCATCGTGATATATTGTAAATATGGAACACAGAGAAATATGTAAAGATTTAAAATAACGATATGTTGAAAAACTGGACGGAATATTGTAGGGCACTAAGAAGATAGCTTAAGGTATGCGGATATAATGATATAAAGTGGACACAATAAAACCAGAACCTCTTAGATGAAATGTGCCCGAAATAAAATAAAAATAAGAAATAATTTGCAATAATAATATAATAATAACATATAATTACAATAAGGATAATAAATCAACTCCAATTGATAATGTTAGTAGGAAGTGACTTAATTTATATGTGGATTTTAATTTCAAGGATTTGGAATGTTGGAAATGAAACTTGATTCAACGTTTCTAGCATACGAAATGCAATCTACAGAGTTGTAATTTAATTAAAAACAGATAATCAAATCCATCGAAAAGAAAGTAGTTATTACTTTTTTTTTCTCTCAATGTTTTGTCTTCGGGAATCGAAAGATCGCGGTTGTTGCTCTTGTAAAGGCCTTTTCCTGCAGTTATACCTCTTAGTGTTTCTAGTATTCCGTTTATGTACCTTTATCTTAGTCGGCCTCGTGGTCTGGTGTTCCCGTATCGTTTGCTGGTAACTCGTTGTGTTATATTTAGTTATTTGTGTCTTATCAAATGCCAAAACCTCTTATCTGTTGCCGCTTTATCTATTCAACACCTGTTTCCGTTCCTAATCTTTTTAGCGACTCTTCTTTTCTGATCGTATCTGTTATTTCTTGTCATGTGCCTGAGATACTTCATTTCTTTGGTGTTAAATTTTCAAATAGTTCTTGAGTCTAAGATTCATGTATGGTACTGGCAGCAGAACATGAAGGTATTAGAGAGCTAGAAATATAGTCACAAACGATCGTCTGCGTTTTGCAAAGAAATATCCTTTAAGTTTAGCCTTTGACGATTTCAGAAAATATACGTCAGCATTTAGTCAAAAGAGGGCGGGTCTAGCCCTAACTAATGATACTGGCAAACGGGAGCTACACTGTGTGAGTTATACGCGGAACAGGTAGTCTTCACAGAGACTTTTACTCACAGAGAATCACAGATTCCACTGAATTTCCTAACACAGATATCTACAAAATGTCATGGAACTGTTATTTTCCAGATGCATGTTCTGTTTGGTTTCACCCTGCTCTAATAAATATTTTGAAGTAAGACTTTGACGCTCAAGTACGAATGATCGAAATATAACAAAAACTGGCATCTTTGTTTTTCTATAAGCATCCTCACAAAACATTTACATTGACATACTAGAGGGACACCTTATGTTATGTATGCGGGTCATTAACGATACTGGCTGCACATTTTTACATAATAATGATTTAATCATAAAACCAAAAATGATTTAAAGTGCCATGCAGGAGAATAATATGATAGTATTAGAGTGGCCTTGAAGCAATCTAGAAAAAAACTCCAAATAAAACAATCACATTCCAATCCAGAAAGGAACAACAACCAAAATGAGTGGACTCAAAAAATGTAGTATGCTTTGCTACATAAATGTGTGACAATCCTGCATATAAACACATATGGAATATATTTGTCCATAAAATATATGTTATATATATATATATATATATATATATATATATATATACATATATATATATATATATATAACATATGGAAAATATGCTTCGCAACAAAAATGTGTGACAGCCCTACATATAAACACATATAGAACGTATGCATCGCTACATAAATGTTGCTTTGCTAAAGAAGACATTTTATTGTACAGAACCGAGTATTAATATATACAGAAGATGTCATTCTTCCTGTAGATATGCAACGATTTTTATTGCTTACTTCCATGATTTTGATGCATTGAGAATATGTAAATGAGTTTTTCTTTGGTCAGTACATGTGTGTGCATTGATTTAAAATCTGAATCACACAAACTCAATGACCAAGACCAGGACATTGCAATTTTTCTTTTTCTCAATTGTTCATAAAGAAATTAGTAACTAAGATGATACAAATGATTTGGAGTTTGTCCACAAACGGATTTGCGTCTTGTAATTTATTTTATTTTTAATCGGTTGTTTTGATGTCCATATTAATAGAAGAGTGGAAACATGCCATTATCCTACCGCAGGGAAAGAGTAGACACTTTAAATATGATATTAATTAACTACCACCAATATGCGACCCTCATGTGAACAACGTTTAGACGCAATAGGCCTTCAGCAGAAGCAAACACACACACACATACGTAGTAAGTTAGCTATGTAAGATTAATTTTCTTTACTTACATATTTGTGTGTGTGGTTTATTTGTTCCTGTTAAAGGCCTATTTCGCCGGAACGTCGTTCAAATTTGTGTCGTCCATCAATTAGGTAAAGCACTTTAATCATATCATTTTTCTTCTTTTGTTTTCACTTCTCCTTCATATTCAGCTTTACTGCAGCTCCCCAATTGTATTATTTAATTTGCATTTCTTTCCCTTGACCTTCATGTGAACTTTCAAAGAAATAGTGGATGCACTGACGGAAAATTTACGTTGTAACAATCATAGAAGAAACAATACAACATAATCCAAATAAATATCTATCTTTCAAATAAAGAACAAATCATTCGACAGAGTTAGCACACTTATACGAGATAATGGATGTTAGCTAAGATATAATTATGCTAAAATCTCCTCAATAACTCAACCATTTGCATAATATAGCAGGAGCAAGAAGCAAACTACTCCGGAATCAGAGCAAATCTGTCATGACCAATAATTGTCAAGATACACTTTAGTTGGCACAGCTGTTTCAGTTAGACCGTTGTTCTCACTGGTCAATACTAAATTAAGTAAAGTAAAGCATGAAACTACATATACATTAGTGTGTTCATAACTGACACTCAGATCAGCTCTACATCACGTTACTTACTCCTGCTTCTCCTGCATTTACTGTCGCCACCATCTAAAATAACAGTTTCATTTAATACAGAACAAACATGCACATGTAACAACAATTCTTATAATGTTTTCTTTTTGAGAGAAATGAAACGCTCTAGGCCTGGCTGTTGTGGTAGATCCACTAATTATTATTTAATGTTACTGTGTAGCTTTAATGATGTTTAGCACTCATTCTTACTAAGAGTGTGTCTACCCAATTTCTCCTTGTATTTTTTTACTATTCACGTATACGTTGTATTTTGTGGAATGTAATTGACTCGTACCACTCTTCTAAAAGGACACTATATTGTATCGTCTATTTCTTTATTCATTTAAAACAGTTGATCTATACACATCATCATCATTAAGTATCGTGCCTTCCGGCTTTGGTAATCATGTCTCTCCACAACTTCCTATCTGGACAGTTCTTTATCACTTCTGTTCTTGACCGTCTGCTAAGTCATTCTCTTAAAAAGTCTGGTATCTTTTCTCTTTGCTTTCTCTTTCTCTTCGTCAATCAATTTTCCCAGTTGTTGCACACTATTCCAGCTGTTCTCATCTCATTACATGGCCAACAAAATTATGATTGTTTCTTCCTAATATTGGAAACTAACTCTCTTTTTGCTTTGGTCTACCTAATATTGGAAATTAACTCTCTTTTTGCTTTGGCCTCTTTCGTTTTTATTACTCTTCTTAGCTGTCCATGGTTTTCTCAACATTCTTTGTAAAACCACATTTCTACAGACTCCAGTGATTTTCTTGTATGTTGACCAATCGTCCATGATTCACATCCATACATTAGTTTATTTCACAGTAATAAGAAGATCGTCATGTTTTCCAATGTCTCACCGATTTCAGTAACACACTTTTGTTGACAAGATCTGGATATTTTTATCTTCGAGATTCTGTTTCAAAACTTCATCAGATTTTACCGAGAGATGATTTAATGAAAATAAATATAAGACTGGAATCATTTTTCCTATAACAAAAATCGTCTTTCTTCAAAGATCTCGTTACTTACCTTATTTGCAAATTCTGCAAACTAAAACAGAACAGTGGTTTCAACAAAATGTTTATCTCTGATTTAACAAACCGAGGAAAACATATATTGTCTGTGAAGATCTAAGAATACTGACCAGCGTAATTGTTAACTATGTCCATTCAGTGTGTTTATTGATTAGATTTGCTTACCCTTTTGATATTTTCCCGTACTTGACATTCAACAAGTAACAATTTGTCAACGTTGCCACAATCATCATTATCTTCAAATAACGAGCCTGCTGGCGACGGTGATCATGTCTCTTCACAACTGTCGATCACGACAGTTATTTATCATTTATGTTGTTGACCTTCTGCCAAGCCATTCTCTTAAGTTGTCTGGTATCTTTTCTCTTTGCTTCCCTCCATCTCTTCGACCCTGAATTTTCTCAGTTGTTATAATATATTCCAGCTGTTCCATTCTCATTACATGGCCAAAATATGATGATTGTTTCTTCCTAATATTGGAAATTAGCTCTCTTTTTTCTTTGGTTCTCTTTCAGAACGTTTTCATTACTCTTCTTAGCTGTCCATGATATTCTCACCATTCATCTGTAAAACCACATTTCTACAGACTCCAGTGATTTCATTGTCTGTTGTCTTATTGTCAATGATTCACATGCACATGTTAAGCCTGGCTCTACATAACATTTCAGAATTCTTGTTCTTGTTTCTGTTGTCAAAAATGTATTCCATAGTATCTTCCTCATTTTTTGTAAAGCTGCTTTTGCCTGAGCCATTCTGCATCTCACCCCTGTTGTACATCTTTCGTCTGAGGTTAACAGTTCACAACTATTAATATTAATTTACCTCTTTAAATAGTGTTCCACTTGTCTTTATTTTGCACCGAGGTGATGTCTTTTTCTTTGTTGTTACCATTACTTTTGTCTTACTGCTATTAAGGCTGAGCCTTTATTTTTGTTTTCCTTCACTATAATGCCTAACGTTTCTTGTAACTCATTTTCACTCTTAGCGATTAATACTGTATCATCAGCATACCTTAGTGTATTCATATTATGACCACCGATTGTTATTCCAGTCATGCCCCTTATGGATCTTAAAATAATCTCACTATAAATATTAAACAAATCTGGTAACAACACACAACCTTTCCTTACACTGTTTTTTATTTGTTAAAACATTCCCAATCGATTTCCACTTCGTATGGCCGCTGTTTGTTTGCCAGTACATGTTCTTTATTATTCTTAGATCTTTGCTGTCTACGATTTTTTTTTTCTATGGAGATTATTTCTTGGTGCTTTACTTTGTCAAATAAAATCTTTGATATAATTTATCAAACATTGGTATAGATCTGTTTTCACCTCTATGGCTCTTTCTAGTAAAGATCTTATGATATAAATTGCATTGCTTGTTCCTTTATCTCTAACACAACCACTCTGTTCATCACTAATTTCTGCACTGATTTTGTTTCGCACTCTTTGCATGATGATTCTTAGTAATATCTTAGTCAAGTGACTCATAATGCTTATAATTATGTCATTTCCAAATGACCCATGGCTTCAATCTCTTCTTTAGTTATATTATCTGGTATATGAGTTTTTCCTGCTTTCATATTGTGCATTTCGTCTTACAACTTCTAGTCTGATTTGAGTGAATCTAAATTTGATTTAATGTTAACTGTGGCTCGTTGTGTTGCTTTTAATTTTACTCTGAGCTTACACACAACTGGTACATGATCACTATTGCAATCTGCCCCTGATCTAGTTTTCACACATACCAGACTGTTTCTAAATCTAATGCTTTTCATGGTGTAATCAATTTGATTACGTGCGTTGTCACCTGGTCTTGTCCATGTCCACAGACGTTTTGGATTGTTGCCATGATAACAAAAGCTATTGTATAGAAATTATACCAAAAATATAGTATGGGTTTCTGGTATTAATTGTCACTTTCTCTACCAATCTACATCATTATCATCAGCATCATTGAGTGCCCTCTCCGCATCGAAGGTTGGCGACCATGGAGCGTAATTCCACTCTGTCTCTTGCTTTGATGGTGCAGATTGCAGGCTGACTTGTCCATCTTTTGATGTTACTCGTCCATGTTAGTCTTGGTCTGCCTCTGCCTCTTTTACCTTGTATTTTCACTTCCAATATTACTTTTATTAGACTGTTGTGTCTTTTAACATGACCAAAAATGTCATTTGTCCTGCTCTAATTGTGTTTAGTAGTTCTTTTTTTTTCATTTTTAGTTGTTTTAAAACTTTATCGTTTGTTTTCTTTTCTTTCCATCCAATTCTACCTATTCTTCTATAAATCCACATTTCAAAGGCTTAAATTTTCTGTTTTGTTTTCTGATCTAATGTCCATGTTTCTGCACCATACAGGAATATTGCGAAGATGTAACATTTTGCTATTCTTAGTTTCAGCCCTGGTGTTATTTATTTTGATGTTAGTATATTTTTCATGGCATTGAAATTACTTTTTTTCATTCCTATTCTTTTATTTATTTCAGTTGTACATTTTCCATCACTGGTTATAGTATGTCCCAGGTAGTTGTAGCTCTGGACTGTCTCTAGATGTATTCCTTCAACTTTGATATTTAATTGTAGGTCTTGAGAATTTTCTTTGTTTATGATCATAGTTTTAATCATTTTATTCGTATCTAGTCCATATTTCTACCAATCTACAGGTTTGTTTAACTTACCACTGCCTGCTTTTGTATCTTTGGAGACTTTTAAAGAAAAAAATAAATTACGAAACAAAATTAAAAAGAGTACATCCAAAGAACCCAAAAGTTAGTCAATATTCGCAGATGTTGAGATGAAGTTTTGCAATAATAGAAGATACTAGTTGTCATTACAATCATATGTTAGTGCAGTTGACGTTAGTCAGTAACACACATACACGTTTATTCATTTCTTGAAGTGATTGGTCTTGTGTCAAGCCGAATTCAAATCAGAGGAAAAATTCAAACTCGGAGGTACGAATTTACTCGTCTCGCCGCTCCTCTCATCGAAATTCTTAGCTCAAATAAAAGTTAACAGTTTTATATGAACACCTCATAGCTGGTGCAATATTCTTCGTCTTCAGCTCCATGTGGAGCATAGGTCTTCAATAAACACTTTCCAAGTCGTTCTGTTTCTTGCCATTCATTTAAAATAATCCCATGTTTTCTCCATTATCTACATCTCTGCTTCTATCTGTCTTCTCCAAGAATTATTGGGTCTTCCTCTTTGACATTTTCACTATGAATTCCAAAAAGAGGTATGTTGTGTAATACTCTCATTGGCTTCCGCAGTGTGTGGCCTATCCAGCGCCATCGTCTTCGCTGTATCTCATTATCCACTGGTATTCGACTGGTACATTTCCAAAATTTTATGTTAGTGATTTTGTCCTGCTATTTCATCATGTTATTCTTCGTAAGCATCCATTGATGACAGTATGTATCTTCATGATTATCAATTGTGTTGTTCTCCATGTTTCACAGCCATATATTAGTACTGACTTGACATTGGCATTGAAAATGTTTATTTTGGTATTTAACCTAGAACAATAAGAAAGATAACGACCACCGAAATGAAATGTGTCAGAAGAATGACAGGAAACAGCTTAAGGGACAGAGTAAGAAACATTGACCTGAGGAAGAAACTCAAAATTGAACCAGCCATCGAATACATAAAGAAACAATAGATAAATTGGTTCGGACACATAACAAGACAAAAAGAACTAACAATGACTCAAAGAGCCTTAAATAAACGCTACGAAAACGCCAGATTAAGATGAAGACTGAGAAAGAGATGGATAAAGGGAATACTAGAGTCACTAGGAGGAATAACATCAGAAGAGGCCAACAGAAGAGCAAAGAATCGCAGATTGTTTATCCCCTCGACGCCAACAGCAGCAGAGGAAGGATAGAAGAAGTAGAAGAGGAAGTAGAACCTAATTATCTGGTGCACTATGATGTGTCTATAAAGGTGACTTAACGATAACATTGACATCATTAGATACACACAGGCGCGACTGTCAATGACAATGTAGACAACTGTATTTTTTTTCTTATTTGAAGGTTCCTCTACTCTTAACACAGCTCTCTGCAACATTCTGTCATAACTTTTTATCTTCCCACGAAATATTGTCAGATCACATAGCACTCTTTATGTTATGTTTTTTATTTAAATCGATTGCCGTTGGTAACGTATTTGTAATTTTCGTACATTACATGTAGAACGATAATATGCTCTTAAAGTGATGCGTAACAGACAAGCGTATATTTGTAATACACAGTTAAAGAAGTAATGAACATTACTTGTTATGTAAAACATGATATGATATCACAATTACATGACCTTGAGTTACTGATTTTACTTACATTCACGTCACTTTTAACAAATTTAGAAATCTAAGAAAAAATACATTATTTCTGTTGAATGCAAATATTTAAAGACGGATATTACTTTGTTTTTAAAAAAAGTCTTGTGTTGTATTTACTTACTCAGTCACTTATTTTCTCACAGATTTATTCATTCACTCTCTTAAACATTGTTCACAGAAATATATATGCACTTCTCCGGAAGTCACGTATTGGTTACTTGATATGATACTTTGTTATAAGGCATGTTGGATATAAGTTGCAGAGAAACTCAGTATTTTCTAGTTGTTGCAACCACTTATTGAATAATGATGCTCAGTTACTTACCTACTCGCTCTCACTCGCATTCACTCATTTAATCACTCACTAATTCATTCTTTCGCAAAATATCCATCAAAACAACGAGCCATGCACTTCTTTTGTAAATTAATGAACTCATGACATGTGAGATGTATTGTATGCTTGTGCTGTCTCTGGAAGATCAACATGTAAACTTGTGTCTTGTTGACACACTAAAATCATACATTATAATACTTACATCTTCTATATAATCATACATTATAATACTTACATCTTCTATATAATCACACATTATAATACTTACATCTTCTATATAATCACACATTATAATACTTACATCTTCTATATAATCACACATTATAATACTTACATCTTCTATATAATCACACATTATAATACTTACATCTTCTATATAATCACACATTATATTACTTACATCTTCTATATAATCACATACTATAATACTTACATCTTCTATATAATCACACATTATAATACGTACATCTTCTATATAATCACACACTATAATTCTTACATCTTCTATATAATCACACATTATAATACTTACATCTTCTATATAATCACACAATACAATACTTGCATTTCCAATATGATCAAACATCTTAAAAGAAAGATGTTAGGTTGTAATTAAACATATTTTTCTTTTGAACACGTATGTATCATTGTCATTATGATTTTGCTAAAGCGCGAGACTATGCATTTTCATGTAATAAGTTTATATAAACTACTGATAAATTTAGCATGTACTGGCAACAAACAGCAGCCATACGAGTTTGCAACCAAAAAGGGCAGTTCCAATATATAAAACAAGGAGTCAGACAAAGCTGTTCTCAGTCGCCGGATTTGTTTTCACTTTACTGCAAAATCAGTATGTGTTCAATAGTGTATACAAAAGCAATTAAAGTTAGGGTCACAACATAAACAGTGTGCAATACGCGGATGACACAGTGTTAATATGAGAGACAAAGAATGAACTACACTAAATGATTGACATAATAAAAAAAAGAAAGCAATAAGAAAGGTCTCAGTCTGAAATGTAAGAAAGCAGAAGTAATGTTCATATCGAAGAAATATACACCATCATGCAGCATAACAATAAATATGGCATATCTGAAACAAGTGCTAGGGGTCAAATACTTGAGCACATTAATAACATCAGGTGGAAGATGTTCCACCGAAATAAAAAACGGAATAGCTCATGCCAAAATAGCATTTCAAAAAATGAAAAACTTCTGATGCAACAAATCAATAACCAACTACCTAACTACAAACCAAGTCAGTGAAAGTGTGAATGAGAGTTAATCGGTGCTATATAGAGCCAATTATGTCCTATGGAAGCGAATCATTTGAGAGTAAATAAAACACGTGAAAGAAAACGATTAGAGGCCACAGTGATGGGATTTCCCAGAAGAATGTTGAATGTTCCCTGGACAGATAAAAAAAAATGATGTCATTTTCAAAGAGGTCAACAAACATAGGGATCTCTATAAAAAAAAACAACATAAAATAGCAATCACAATGTTTCAGCACACCATGAGAATAGAAACGTTGGATTAGCAATACTTAAAAAAGGGAGAAACAAGTGGTATGGTGACAGCTTTACGCGCTAATGGACGAAACAAAAGTCGACGTTTCGGCCAAGTAGGCCTTCATCTGGACGAACAATAAACACAAAAATTATATATAACGATATATTAACAAATCTAACTACATGGCGATAATATACTAGATACTAAAGCGAGGACAAATTTAAAAAATGGTCACTTCCCTGTGTTCCTGAGCTGGGTCAGTCTCCAAATGGACTGAATTGATACGGCATGATGACCGACTATAAATCTCTCTGACCAGTAAGTCAGGTGAAAAGACGGAAAGGAAGGGTTCTAAAAATATGGGGAGGTGGGTACATGATATGTGTAAACTATGCACGTCTAACTCTGTGTGTGCACCCCGAACCGATGAGTAAACATAAGCATGTGTATGTAACAATGCATGCGTACAAACATAAATCAGCACATATATTGCCACAAGGCCCACAAAAGAAAAACCCAAAGGAGCCCAAATGTGCCAATACATATGCAGACAAATATATCCACATGTATAGGTTAAGTAGCGCATGGGGGTATGAAATATGTAATGGGTGTCCTATGAGTATGAGAGTGATATGTTCATTCCTTGGGGGACAGCGAACCCAACTGGGCAATAAGGCGATTCTCAAGGGCGAACCTGTTGCGATTGCTGGAGTGACATGAGACAATGCCAGTAACTTGCATGTCGAGTTTACCACAATGTCCAGGGGAGTTGAAATGGGCAGACACCGGGCTGCCAGTATTTTGCTCAACATCACGAAGATGCTCACAAAATCTGACACTCAAGCGTCGTCCACTTTCACCCACATACGTCATCTGCCAGTGCGTGCATATTATGGTGTAGATGATATTACGCGACACACAAGTGAACCCCTCCTTGATGTCGAATCGCTTATTAGGGAACAAGACCGAATCGGTGCAAAGCACGTAGTCACAAGTTCTGCAAACTCGACGTCCACAAGGAACAGTACCAAGGTGTTTGTGGTTTGAGCGGGGGAGGCGGCTAGTGACAAGAATGTCTCTCAGACTCCTGTCACGTTTGAAGGCGACCAAAGGAGGATCACTGAAAAGTAGGCGGGTAGTGGGATCTGAGTGGGGAATGGAGCGATACCGGTTAAGGATCCTCACCGCAGCCAAGTTATGGGGGTGGTAGGTGAGGGTAAATATGGTCCTATCAGAGGAACGGCGGGTGGATGGGGTGAGTGCCACCGAACGGGGAATATCGAGAGCTCTCTTAAAGGCAGATTGGAGAACCGAATCAGGATAGAGACGACGCCTAAAGAAATTTAACATCAGGTGGGCCTGTTGGAGAAAATCGTGATCATCCTGGCAGATACGACGAAGTCGTAATAATTGAGAATATGGAATGGAATCTCTGCAGTGAGATGGATGAGACGAGGTGTAGAGAAGATAACAGTGGGCGTCCGTGGGTTTATAGAAGACTGAAGTGTGGAGGCTGGAGGTACCAAGGGAGACGACCAGATCAAGAAAAGTGACGGACGAGGTAGAGATATAAGATGTAATCTTGATGGATTTGTGAAAGTTGCCAATGTAATCGATGAACCTGGAGATGTCATCTTCCGGCAAGTCAGTCAGTCCAAAACCGTCATCAATGTACCGGAGGTATTTAAGTGAAAGGAGGCCGCGGTATGAATTCAGTATTTGATGTTCAAGGTAACCCATGAACGGCAAGCATAACTAGGACCCATCTTGGTTCCCATTGCTACCCCACTCACCTGGTCATAGAATTGGCCATTGAATTCGAAAGTATTAAGGTTGAGAACAAGTCAAGTGAGACGAAGGAGAGTAGAAGTATCCACAGATGGATGTTTTCTTTGATCAAGAAAGAATTGAAGAGCTATAAGGCCATCAGCATGAGAGATAGAGGTATACAGAGAGCATACGTCGAGGACGAAAAGTCGGTACGAGCGTCCAGGGGTAAGGGAAAGAGAAGAGAAGATAGTGAGATCATAATTAGTGTCCTTGACATAGGTGGGAAGGGATGTCACTATGGGTTGGAAAATGCTGTCGAGATAGTCGGATATATGTTCTGTGGGACAACTGCATGCTGAAACAATGGGACGACCAGGGTTATTAGGCTTGTGGATTTTAGGGAGCATGTAGTAGGAAGGTTTGCCTAGAGCACTGTCTGTGGTGATGTGACGGGACGCGCTAGGAGGAAGGGATTTATCGTCGATAAGCTGTTTGATGGTTGAGCGAACCTTCTCATTGTTGATAGTAGTGGAGTCACTAGGGCAAGGTTTATAGAACGTGGTGTCAGATATTTGTTTGATGGTAGAGCGAACCTTCTCATTGTTGATAGTAATGGAATCACTAGGGCAAGGTTTATAGAACGTGGTGTCAGATAATTGTTTGATGCCTTCTTGGATGTATAAGTCTTTACGCCAGACTACCACAGCTCCTCCCTTATCAGCTGGTTTAATGACGATATCCTCCCGACTACGGAGATTGGAGAGGGCTCGAAATTCGGCGGGAGTTAAGTTGGAGCGAGGTACCCGGCGAATGGGGAGTTGCTCGATCTCACGAAGAGTTAAGTTGGAACGAGGTACCCGTCGAATGGGGAGTTGCCCGATCTCACGAAGAGTTAAGTTGGAACGAGGTACCCGTCGAATGGGGAGTTGCTCGATCTCACGAAGAGTTAAGTTGGAACGAGGTACCCGGCGAATGGGGAGTTGTTCGATCTCCCGAAGAGTTAAGTTGGAACGTGGTACCCGGCGAATGGGGAGTTGCTCGATCTCACGAAGAGTTAAGTTGGAACGAGGTACTTGGCGAATGGGGAGTTGCTCGATCTCACGAAGAGTTAAGTTGGAACGAGGTACCCGGCGAATGGGGAGTTGCTCGATCTCACGAAGAGTTAAGTTGGAACGAGGTACTTGGCGAATGGGGAGTTGCTCGATCTCACGAAGAGTTAAGTTGGAACGAGGTACTTGGCGAATGGGGAGTTGCTCGATCTCACGAAGAGTTAAGTTGGAACGAGGTACCCGGCGAATGGGGAGTTGCTCGATCTCACGAAGAGTTAAGTTGGAACGAGGTACTTGGCGAATGGGGAGTTGCTCGATCTCACGAAGAGTTAAGTTGGAACGAGGTACCCGGCGAATGGGGAGTTGCTCGATCTCACGAAGAGTTACGTTTGAACGAGGTACTTGGCGAATGGGGAGTTGCTCGATCTCACGAAGAGTTAAGTTGGAACGAGGTACTTGGCGAATGGGGAGTTGCTCGATCTCACGAAGAGTTAAGTTGGAACGAGGTACCCGGCGAATGGGGAGTTGCTCGATCTCACGAAGAGTTAAGCTGGAACGAGGTACTTGGCGAATGGGGAGTTGCTCGATCTCACGAAGAGTTAGGTCGGAACGAGGTACCCGGCGAATGGGGAGTTGCTCGATCTCACGAAGAGTAACCTGTGTGTATAAGTCGAGAGCCCTTGAGGCACCAGAAGGCGGTGTCCAATCTAATTTACGTGAATGAAAGCGAGAAAATTCATCAACATCAGTGGAGGATGAGGTGTCCGATTTCCCGCAGTGAAAGTATTCTAAACGCATGCGTCTGTGGAGATCGTGGACATCCCTTAGAAGACTGTGACGATCACTAGTAGGGCGCACAGGGACAAATTGTAACCCTTTAGAGAGAACTGCGCGTTCGTGATCCGATAATGTGAGGTCCTTAGGAATACAGATGACGCGGGAATGGTGGTCAAGAGGAGGTTGGGAGGGTGGTTGAGGTCGAAGGTCGGATATCTTCTTTTTGTGTTGAGAAGACATGAAGGTATAAAGCTGCCTGTTAAAGTTATGGATAGTTTCGCGAATAGGGTGATCGAAACTGATCGCTAGAGAACGAATTTGGGATATTAAAATCCCACGTCTATCGCGGCAGCTGTTAAGAAGCCTAGAGTGGTTCGCTAGAACTGCCCTAATCCGTTGGAAACCGCAAGCCTTTCTATGTTATCAAGATGACGCATCTCGCTGGCGTAAGGGGAGTGAATGAAAGGCTTGAATTTCGAGAGGAAACCGCGTGGGACAATTCTAAGTCTAAGGAAGTTGTGGAGAAAATTAACGTGACAGGTAAATCTAGTTAATTTATAGGTTGTGAAAGCGAGGTCTTTAGAGAGGGTAGCGATGTCCTGTGGTAGATGTTGGAAGGCAGATAACGTGGACCGGCGGAGATGGTTACATAACTGTTTGTGGGAAGGCATGTTAACTGATAAGAATGTAAGAGTAAAAAAAGACTGGATACCAGGCGGTCTTATGTGTGATGGTGGAAATAACTATCGCATAATAAGTGCAGTTATGATAATATTAGTACTGGTGTTATAAAAACAATGTGGACGATAATGGTCTGTAAATAAAGTATTTGTGTGGACATATAGGACGATGTACAAACAGGAAGTAGCAGCGGTATGGTACTAGTAGAGGTGAAGGCATCAAGATGCACCAAGATGCGTAGAGATGCGAAGCTGCTGTAAAGCTGATGATAATGGCGATACTAAAAAAAGGAAGAAAGAAAGTGATATGGTGACAGCTTTACGCGGTAATGGACGAAACAAAAGTCGACGTTTCGGCCAAGTTGGCCTTCATCTGGACGAACAACAAACATAAAAATTATATATAACGATATATTAACAAATCTAACTACATGGCGATAATATGCTAGATACTAAAGAGAGGAAACAATTTAAAAAAATGGTCACTTCCCTGTGTTCCTGAGGTGGAATACGTTGGAATACTTGGTTACAACTGACAAGATGCATGGAACGATAGATCACGGACGACAAAGGAGAGAAAATAATGGATCGCTTGGTGTGAGGGCATAGAAAACAGTCAACAACATCATTGATACGATGCCCTGTGGATAAAAGATTGTGGAAGGACTAACACAAACAATTCAGTTCAGAGTCTCCAGGGACTTCGTCAGAGCTGGCAGACGCAAATATATTATTTATATTTATTTCATTTCTAGGGCATACAACTTACTGTCTTAAGTACATCCTTCCCCACGTTATACTAAAACGAAATAATTTTGAAAGAAAACTATAATTTGAAACAATATTATTTATCACATTAAAAGTCTCTCAAAAACTTTCAGAATCGTATATTGCACATTCGTTAATATTTATAGGACTTGCATATAATTCATATGTTCATCATCATCATCATCATCATCATCATCATCATCATCATCATCATCATCATCGTGTGCACTCTCCGCAACGAATGTTGGCTACCATGGATCGCCATTCTACTCTGTTTCTTGCTTTGATGGTGCACGCTGACATAGATTGACTTGTCCATCTTTTGATGTTACTCGTCCATGTTAGTCTTGGTCTGCCTCTGCCTCTTTTGCCTTGTATTTTTCCTTCCAATATTACTTTCGGTAGGCTGTTGTGTCTTTTTACATTCCCCAACAATTTAATTTGTCTTGTCTTAATTGTGTTCAGCAGGTCTCTTTTTATTTTCAGTTGTTTTAAAACTTCATCGTTTGTTATCTTTTGTTTCCATCCAATTCTACCTCGTATTCTTCTATAAATCCACATTTCAAAGGCTTCAATTTTCTGTTTTGTTTTCTTGTCTAATGTCCATGTTTCTGCACCATACAGGAATATTAAGAAGATGTAACATTTTGCCATTCTTAGTTTCAGCCCTGCTGATATTTGTTTTGTTGTTAGTATATTTTTCATGGCATTAAAATTACTTTTTGCCATACCTATTCTTTTGTTTATTTCAGTTTTGCATTTTCCATCATTGGTTATAGTATATCCTAGGTAGTTGTAACTCTGGACTGTCTCAAGATGTGTTCCCTCAACAGTGATATTTAATTGTAGGTCTTGAGAATTTTCTTTGTTTGTGATCATCGTTTTAGTCTTTTTGATATTCATATGTTAACCTACATAACTACCACCATCCATGCGAGTGAGTGCTCAGAAGTCGAAGGTTAAGATTTCTGGGGCAAGTCCAGCGATTGGAAGAAAACGGCATTCCTAAGCAAACACTATATAGTGAACTCATACACGGAAAGAGACAAATTGGCACACTTAAACTAGGATGCCGAGATATTTGGGAATCATAGAAGGAAGAGGTATGTATTAGCACTCAGAAAAAAATGACAAATAAACAAGAACGGAAAAAAAAAAAACAATATATGGTCCGAAGCAGTATCGAACCCGTACTCCATGGCACTGTGACTTGCCACGAGAAGGCGAACGCTTGGTACACTGGTACTGAACTAATTAAAAAATTAGCTATTGTGAGCAGTGTCTTACACGAAGGCGTACTCATGACTATAGCATAGGGTTACAATCATAGATAGGGTTTCGCTCTTTCATTTCCTCGTACTCCTTCATGTCCAAGGACATAGACAAAGGTGACCTTACGTATTTTGTATTTCGCACAGAGCCCGTCTCCACTTTTTTAATCATGCTCATCGAATCACTCAGTATACATGCGTGGGTGTAGTCTTGTGACTCTAACCATTTGAATGTCTTGGTCACTGCCATCGCCTCCATTGTCATGCTACTCGTGGTCATGACGTATGCAATACTGTCTTCCTTGACTGACTATTCTACCTGCCGAGCGTGCTGTAAATGCCCATGCACTTATTTGGTGTCGTCTTACAGATCCGTCTGTATAGATGACTGCATCTTTCTCATCGGTGTAATCTTTCTCAACGGGTTCGATTCTGCTTCGGACCATATATTGATTTTTTTTTTATGTTGTTGTTTATTTGTCATTTTTTCTGAGTGCTAACACATACCTCTTCCTGCTATGATTACCTTGTATCGCTTCGGAAGTTTCCCTATATAATAATATTTATTTATTATTATTTATCTCCAGTTTATAACCACTGGAAACTACTATTCATGCAGTTTCGTCCTTCGCCCAATAAATGTTCGTCTCCAACACAAGTATTCAGCCCTACTGGGAGATACTTGCTTTAATAGGAAAGTACAGAAATACAATGTATTTCCGATCTGTGATTGTAACCCTATGCTATAGTCATGAGAACGCCCTCGTGTAAGACACTGCTCACAATAACTAATTTTGTAATTAGCTGAGTGGCAGTGTACCAAGCGTTCGGCTTCTGGTGGCAAGACGCCATTGCCATGGAGTACGGGTTCGATCCTGCTTCGAACCATATATTGTTCTTTGTTTTTTTTCTGTTGTTTATTTATCATTTCTTCTGAGTGCTAACACATACCTCTTCCTTCTATGATTCCCTATTATCGACTCGGAAGTTTCCCTATATAATAATATTGTTCCTACAGAGATATTTGTAGATCATCAATAACTGATGTATACATCCGTGGAAGCGATTGGACATCTAGCAAGTGATCGTGCATCATGGCTGTATAAGTAATGGCATAACATCATTTAAGGCTGCGGTGTGGCAAAACATGGAAGAGAAATGACCCGAAGTAAAGATGGAGAACCCTGTGGACATGTGGACCGGACTTGTTCATTTGTAACCGAGTCGATTTGTCAGACATTGGTAGAGTCAATCACGAAGGGAAATTGTTCGACAAAAACAAACACCTCAACAGACAAAAAAAAAAAAACGCTATAACTATCACTAGACCGTCTGACAAGACGAAGAATGCCATATATGGATATGGAAGCAGCATCGCAATTATTTGCCTATTCCGAATATATGGATATAATTATCCATTTTTATTTTTTTTGTGTGGTTACAGTGAAATTTAATTGGGCATAAATGGATGGTTAGAGTTTAATGTAGTGAACCAAGTTGCACATCTCTTTGGTTGGTTGATTGATTGGTTGGTTAGTTGGTTGGTTAGTTGGTTGGTTGGGTTGATTGGTTGGTTGGTTGGTTGGTTGGGTGGGTTGATTGGTTGGTTGGTTGGGTTGATTGGTTGGTTGGTTGGGTTGATTGGTTAGTTGGTTGGTTGGTCGGTTGGTTGGTTGGGTTGATTGGTTGGTTGGTTGGGTTGATTGTTTGTTTGGTTGGTTGATCGGTTGGTTGTTTGTTTGATTGATTGGTTGGTTGGTTGGTTGCTTGGTTGGTTGGTTGGTTGGTTGGTTGATTAGTTGGTTGATTGATTGGTTGTTTGGTTGGTCGATTGGTTGTTTCGTTGGTTGTTTGGTTGTTTGGTTGGTTGGTTGATTGGGTGGTTGTTTGATAAGTTTGTTGGTTGGTTGGTTGGCTGGTTGGTTATTTGATTGGTTTGATGGCTGGCTGGCTAGGTGGTTGGTTGTTTGTTTGGCTGGCTGATTGATTGGTTGCTTGGTTGGTTGGTTGATTGCTTGGCTGGCTGGCTAGCTGTTTGGTTGGTTGGGTAGCTCGCTGGTTGTTTGGTTGGCTGATTGGTTGATTGGTTGGTTGGTTGTTTGTTTGGCTGGTTGTTTGGTTGCTTGGTTGGTTGTTTAGTTGGTTGGTTGGTTTGTTGGTTGGTTGGTTGGCTGGCTGGTTGGTTGGCTAACAGTTTGGTTGATTGTTTGGTTGGATGGCTGGCTGGTTGGTTGGTTAATTGGTTATTTGGCTGGCGGATTGGTTGGTTGGTTTGTTAGTTGGTTGGCTGGTTGGTTGATTGGTTGGCTGGTTGATGTTGTTTGTTTGGTTGGTTCGTTGGTTGGTAGGCTGATTGTTTGGTTGCCTGGCTTGTTGGTTGGTTGGTGGTTGGTTGTCGGGTTTGTTGGTTGTTTGGCTGGTTGGTTGGTTGGTTGATTGGCTGTTGGTTGGTTGGTTAGATGACTGGTTGGTTGGTTGGTTGGTTGGTTGGCTGGTTGGTTGGTTGGCTGGCTGTTTAGTTGGTTGGTTTATTAGTTGGGTGGCTGGCTGGTTGGTTGACTGACAGTTTGGTTGATTGTTTGATTGGATGGCTGGCTGGTTGGTTGGTTCATTGGTTATTTGGCTAGCGGGTTGGTTGGTTGGTTTGTTAGTTGGTTGGCTGGTTGGTTGGTTGGTTGGTTGATCTGTTGTTTGTTTGGTTGGTTCGTTGGTTGGTTGGCTGATTGTTTGGCTGCCTGGCATTGTTGGTTGGTTGGGTGGTTGGTTGTCGGGTTTGCTGGTTGTTTGGCTGGTTGGTTGGTTGGTTGGTTGATTGGGTGTTGGTTGGTTGGTTGGATGACTGGTTGGTTGGTTGGTTGGTTGGCTGGTTGGTTGGTTGGCTGGCTGTTTGGTTGGTTGGTTTGTTAGTTGGGTGGCTGTCTGACAAGTTTAATTGGACATAAATGTTTAGTTAGTAAGAGAGAAGTTTAATTGGACATATATGTTTAGTTGGTAAGAGAGAAGTTTAATTGGACATAATTGTTTAGTTGGTTAGAGGGAAGTTTAATTGGACATAATTATTTAGTTGGTTAGAGAGAAGTTTAATTGGACATAAATGTTTAGTTGGTAATAGAGAAGTTTAAATGTACATACACGTTTAGTTAGAAGGAAAATTAATTTAACATAGATATTTAGTTGGTTAAAATGGTGTTTAAATGGATAGCATGGATCGTTATTTCACCTTGTTACCCACACCCTGACAGTGCACGTTTTCATAGTCGCACATATTCATCTTGTCATGCTATTAGACCACTTTTGATCTGTTTCTGCCTTGTACCTTCCAATCAAAGATTTATTTTAGTAAGACATTGTATCTCATCACATGTCCTAAAAATGTCAGTTGTCTTGTTATCATCCTTTAATGTTTCAATTTTAGCTGATTCAGAACTTCATTTTGTCTTCTTTTCCGACCATCCAATTCTCCCCATCTTTTTTAAAATATAAATTAACATTTCTTCGATATCATGCTCTGTTATCTTATGTAACGCCCATTGTTCTGCAAAATATATATGAATGTTGAGTAGATTTAACATTAAATATTCTTAGTTTCAGTTCTGGTATAATTTGCTTTGAAGTGGGTGTATTGTTCATGTTCTTAAAATTGATGTTTTTCCACTACTGTTCTATTGTTTATTTATGTCTTACAATTTCCGTCATGTACTATACCATCACGACATATATTTTAGAGAATATTATCTTTTTTCCCATCTACTGTGAAATCCACTTTTATATTTTGTGTGATTTCTCTATTTATAATAATCGTTTTCCAATATTTCAAATATTCATATGAAAACCATATTATTATCTTCTCTTAATCTTTTTTTTCAGCTAATGATTTGTTGTTGCACTTCTCGATTCTCTGCCAGTTGTACAACATCAACACACTATTTTGAATGTTTTATTAAGTATTCATTAATGTTCACACCCCGATGTCTTTTATGTTCTATTGAGTGTATACATCTCCCTATACGATGAATTTAAATTGGGGGAATGGTTGGTCTCAAGGCAAATTTCCGGTTTCGAGACAGAGAGGTTGTGAGTTCAAATCTCGGCAGCAGCACTTGGGATTTTTATTTATCGATTTGTTTTTCTCTGCGGAAACAACCCCCGATCTTCACAGAGAGGACCAGCTTGACACGTCAGTTACTAATCGACGGAAAAAAATATGAGTATCTCCGAAATCGGAGTTATCTGCCTGTGCGGCGAGAAAACGAATTCATCATCAAGAACCAAGCCTGCTGGCGTAGGTCATCATGTCTCTCCACAACCTTCGATCACGACAGTTATTTATCATTTCTGTTCTTTTCCTACTGCCAAACCATTCTCTTAAGCTGTATGGTATTTTTTTTTCTCTTTGCTTCCCTCTATCACTTCGTCCCTAAATTTTTCCAGTTATTACAATATATTCCAGCTGTTCCCTTAACATTACATGTCCAAAAAAATATGATTGTTTCTTTCTAATATTGGAACATAGCTCTCCTTTTGCTGTGACCTCTTTCAGAACGTTTTCATTACTCTTCTTAGCTGTCCACGTTATTCTCAATTTTCTTCTGTAAAACCACACTTTTACAGCCTCCAGTGAGTTTATTTTCTGTTGTCCTATTGTCCATGATTCACATCCATATGTTAAAACGCGTTTTACAAAACATTTAAGAACACTTTTTTGTGTTTCTATTGTCAACAATTGATTTTGAAACTGAAATATGTTGAGAATTCCATGGACAGCTAAGAAGAGTAATGAAAACGTTCTGAAAGAGGCCAAAGCAAAAATATATCTAATTTTTAATATTAGGAAGTAACGCGGGGAGGTAGCAGTGATAAAATAAGAATAAGACTAAATGAAAGTGGGGTAATAAGAAATCAAGAGGCGATGAGAAGGTAAGAAACATAGAATCAGGGGTTCACGTGAAAAGTTAAGAAAGTGAACACATAGTGGATCACGAGAATTGTAGGACAATGTAAGAACGAGGAGGAAAGTGTAACAAGGTAGGTGATTGTTTGAAAAGGGAAGTGGTGGAACAAAGGAGATTTCGGTAAGGTCATTCGAGATGTAGCGAGGGTTCGATACGGGCGGTTGCGGGTATATGTTACAGCCGGTACCGGGAATCAGTTAGAGTTAGTTAACCAAAGAGTGATCCAGAAGTTAGATGGTGTGTGGACGCAGCAGGGAAAGACCGGAACCAGGAACAGTGGTATGTAGGAATGAGTCAAGTCAGGAATCAGATACGGTAAGAGTTAACGGCACCAACCTTAGAGTAGCAAATTGTGAGTAGTTCACTGAGTTAGCTTCAGGAGAAGCGTAAATATAATGTAGTTGTGAAATAGTACAACGAACAGTTAATTCCAAGTTGTGAGTAGTGACTAAGTTTAGCCTCATGAGAAGCATACAGATAATGTAGTTGTGCGGTGGTCACAACGAACAGTTTAATGCCAAGCCACGAGTAGTCTCACTAAGATCCATAATATTATAAGCGGAAAGATAAGCTAGCCGTGCAATAGTGACAGTTAATAGGCTCGCGGGGGTCCTAGTCATCAAGATAGGGCGCGAGACGGAGTATGATATTCCAATAGATAACAATATAGGCGAGGGTAAGTGAAACCCAGATCGCCCAACATTCGTGAGTAGCAGTAGTGCTGCATTGAGTGATGGTGGCTGAACTCATCAACAGCCACTACTTAGAGGGAGTTAGGAGAGCAGCAAGATAGCTGTGTAGGGTGGTAGATAAGCGAGAGGAGGCCGCCAAGTGAGCAGGCTGTGTGTGCAATGCTGCTGTACTACAACTGTAATTGTAATTTAGAATATAATATGTGAAATAGAGATAGTGAGAATAAAACCTCAATGTATGTTTTTACCTGGTGTTCCATTGACGTTCTTCGAGCTCTAGCTGTATTTGTCTGTCCTTGTGAAGACGAACGCTGGTATGTCAACAACCGACGAGAGTACTAAATGATTCGATCACCCGGCCGAGGGTACTATACGAGGGCAAAGTCGACACGACACGGACACATGCAGTAGGGGGATTCCCCTTCGCCTCCAGGTAGTCGGAGAAGTCCGACCCCTACAAGTCCAAGGCAAGTGTGCTGTATGATCGTGGCTGGTCATGCGTGCCTGGGATGCAAGGTAACCAGGGCCGAACAACCAACACGTGACAGGCTGTTATATTAGTAGGCTCAGGTCTAAACGAGCCTTCGTCGCAACAGTCGTAAAGTCAAAGATACAAGTTACAACACCGCTGGTGGGCAGTCGCAGCGGAAAGGAGCTGGTATATTATTTCAGCTGGCAGACGAAGCTGGCAGTGAGCGCTGGCTGGAAACCCTGGCATAGAAGAAACAATCATCCTTTTATGACCATGTAATGAGAAGGGAACAACTGGAATATATTGTAACAGCTGGGAAAATTGAGGGACGAAGAGATAGAGGAAAGCAAAGCGAAAAAATGCCAGACAGCTTAAGAGAATGGCTTTTGCAGAAGGTCAACAACAGAAACGATAAATAACTGTCGAGATCGAAAACTATTGAGAGACATGATCACCTACGCCAGCAAGTCCGTTACCTTAAGATGATGATTGTCAAAAATGGATTACATAATATCTTCTTCATTTAAAAACGAATTAACACAAAAGTGAGGTCATAGAGTAAAGGAACTTCGCCATAAGTGAAAGCTGGAGAAAAAAAAATGCATTCTTAATTGTATGTATCTTGAGATGTTAATGAGTAAAGGAATATAGCATGAGCTTACTGAGAGGTCAATGTTTTTGTAGAGACAATGGGACACGAGTGATAAATCAGCTGGTCATGAAGGGGCTCCAAGAATGTGCTCTCAGAGAGCGGCATTTAAAATAGTTGAGTCACCTTTGAAGACGACAATAAGCCACTTTACAGCATCACACAGAGAAATGTCTTCTTTTAAAACAAACAAAAGTAAACGTTTCATTTACATCAAAAACACGTGGGGCGTTAGACACGAAGTCTGTAGACATGTGTAAACCTGAATACGAAGTGAATGCAAGTAGGCAATGCTTACTGATATGAATTGAGCAACAAAACAAAACAAAACAAAAACTCGGAATCAAACAAGCTGCTTTCCTCTAGACGATACCCGGGTAATATACGAAAGTCGCTAGCACATTATTAGCACATCTCATTGCTACTGACCAAGTGATACAAGGATTAGCATCTCCTTGTTAACGTCTTTTCTTTCTGACTTATTTATAGCAACTGAAACATAATTAAAGCTCGCAGCTCTAGAATGGCAAGTTTGCTTGGCGGTCGACAGATCACACGCTTTTTTTTAATCATCATTATCATCATCAACATCACTGGGTACTGTCTCCGCATCGAAGTTGGCTACCATGGAGCACCATTTCGCTTTGTCTCCAGTGCAAGTTGTCATAGGTGGACGTGCTCATCTGTTAATGTTACTCGTCATGTTATTCTTAGTCTGCATCTGCTTATTTTATCTTGTATTGTCCATTCCAAGATTACCTTTAGTTGGCTGATGTGTCTTTTAACATATTCCAAGAATCTCATTTGTCTTGTTTGAATTATGTTCAGCAGTTCATGTTTCACTTTTAGCTGATTTAAGGCTTTATCGTTAATTTTCTTTGCTTTCTATTCAATTCTTCATATTTTCCTTCTATAAATCACATTTCAAAGTCTTCAATTTTATGCTTAGGTTTGTTGTCCAATGTTTATATTTTCTTTCTTCACAGAGACCTCACAGTTGTGTTAATTCATAAATATACGACATGTCTTTATGATTAAAGTCACAGAATCATTACATATCTCCAGACATGTTTTCCACAAACAAAAACTGAATCATTCTTTTCTGTACTTCCACGAGATGTCTCTCTTATAATACTTACTATATCAGGAACATTAGTAAACTAAAACAGAAAATATCATTTAATAGTGAAATCTTGTTCAAATAGTTAGCAGAGCATATCATCAAACCAGAAGAGAACCTCAAGAATTGTTCGATCGATATGTTTATGTAAAACTACTGACTGATTTCTGTATTCATGTTGCGGGAGTAATACAAGCACTGTCAACAAGAGCTGTTAACAATTAGAATACAAAGTTAAGTCAGAAATTATCTATAGCCTGTCGCATACATAATTATTCTTAACCACAGCGCTTGTTGGGGACACATGTCATCGGTGATACGCCAGTCTACCTATTTCTCCAACAGAAAACATCAATCTCTGATATTTGTTTGTAGAGACCGTGCGAATTCCGTGTTACACTTCTGGTAATTGAACACGGACCCTTCTAATCATGAAAGAAGCTCACTAACAACTCAGCCACCGAATATCCTTCTATACTATCCTACATGTAAGTGAAATAAATATATACCCGCTTATTTATTTAGAAGTCTGTGTTGTCTGGGTCTGACAGTCATTATTACGACTGAACATCATATAAATATGCATAACTTTGAAAATAGCGCTCACTGACTCAGTGTAACAGAAGCAAGTATGGCGGTATTTACGAACATTCGATTAGAACGTTTCTTTAACATATAAAAGAAAGAAATTGCTAAAAAAAATAAAAGAGAAAATAAAAAGACGACGCTATTTTGTGTCGTTCCAGAAGTCGACATCACAGTAGCAGTTATCGCCTTAATCTCTACATTAACACAAAAGATCAATGTTGATGACGTCTGACTGTTTCCTATCTCCTCTATCCTCTATTACGTCAGAAAGCGCCCTCAAGGTAAACCTCCACGCTACAAACGCTCAGTCTATTTACAGTATCGCCTCGTAGTTATCACTTTGTGCACGTTTAAAAATTTGTGTGTGCTATTGCACAACGTTCTATATTCCAAGTAATTGGACCATATAATAGATGTATAATCAAATATGACATTACGTAAAACAATGCATGTAATAATTGACTGGACGTGTTGCTTATTGTGTTCGGTTCTGGCTCGACTCACATGTTCTTGACAATATGTGCTGTGTTTCATCATTCTGCCGCGCTTGAAAAAAGAGAACAGTAGTAGTCGTATCTTAGAGAGTTCCGCTATTGAAAATACATCTGTATTTTTCTTTGTTTTTTCTTTCTTTTCGCAGACAAACCAACTTGAAGAAAACTCAGAAGAATATTGTGAGCAAGGCAACATAAAAAAGAGGCTCAACAACCATGAGAAGTTAAACTGCACTAAAAGAATAAAACAAGTATATTTTTTCTAAACATATTTTAACGACAAATTCGGTCTAATATAACATTGAAAAGCAGTTATTAACCTTATATTTACCGCGGGCTACCTTTAAATATGTGTTGTTGCCGCGCACCTAAAAGAGGTTACTCAAGATTTAAAACCTTATGTTTAATCAAGTATATATTGACGTTTCTCACGAATAACTTTAACATTTGGAGAGTATTGAGAGATACGTTATTTCATAAACTTATATATGTATTGTTTATTGCAATGACTCCCGACAGGTTGCTAACATAAATAGTAATGATCAATATATCTATCAATTATGCGGTCAACGTGAATAGAAGAAGCGCTATCTTAAAATAAAAATAAAAGTTTTATTGGTTAAATATTTAATATTGCGTCCCTCGAAACTCTCAGTTTTGGCAATCGTTGAAGTTTTCGTTCTATACGATCATCAATATATTAGCGAAACAATTTAAAAGAATGTATTTTGAGAGAATACTTAGTGTTACGAAATAAGAATAGCCAAAAATGAGAAATGAACAGAATGAGAAAAGGCAACCATAGCTGACTGTATATGTCAGATTCGGCGAGCAACATAGCTGATCAAGATGGCCTCCCATCGTTGCTCGTTAAAACAGATCATGCCGTCTGGCCAACCGAGTGGGAATCACAGAAAGAAGGCAACACTGTGCTCAGAAATGTCATGATGAAGTCGGATGTATAGGGCAAACTAGCACTGATTTCACAATCTAGCTGCAAACCACAATACGATGCATCAACACCAACTTAACGCCCTTATAGCATCGGATGAGAGGACGATCCCATAATTTTGAAGTCATTGAGTGTGGACACCAAGGAGAGTGATGGCGGAGGGAGAGAGAGAGAGATAGAGAGAGAGATGTTCTTAATAAAGATTATTGGAAGAACAATGTATCGTCCGACGTGCCTCGCGGGGGACTGGTTGGTCTCGAGGTAAGACGCTGGCCTCGAGACATAGAGGTCGTGGGTTCGAATCTCAGCTACACCATTTGTGATGTTTATTTATGATTTATCTCTGTGGCAACCGCCTCTGGTCTCAGTGGCGAGGCCTGGCTTAAAACATAATTACTCATGGACGGAAAAAAAATATTAGTACCTCCGAACACGAAGCTAATTGCTTATGCGGCGAGAGACCCATGTGGACACAGCTGCCAGGGAAAAACGAATTATCACGCATAATTCAGTTCCTTGTCGCTAGGCCTTTGTCATATGTAACAGCTGGCGAGCGCAAAAAAATAATAATAATAAATGCATAGCAAATAAAAAAGTGCCATAACAATCTACAAGGCTACAACACAAATACAATTGAATGTTAGGGTTCTATTCTTAGTGACCTTTCCTTTATATTTTGTTATATATTGGGAACTGTATTTGGTTCAGCCTTGATTCGATGACTACATGGATAGCAAAAATATGTAAATAAAAATGTATAATGTACACCACATACACACTTGATTATCACATTGCTGAAATGATAAAACACCGTTGAAAACTTAAGCAATCAATAAATAACATCTCAAATAAATGGAACGAATATTTATTCATATCCACGTTATATTTTTTCTCTTGTTACGTACGTAGCCTTGCTCAAGCATCGTCGTTATAATCTGGAAAGTAATCAAAGTTTACGTTTTGAATTAGTACCGTACGTTGATACACCACCTACATCTTTATCTGTTTGTTAACTACAATTTAAACCTTCGCATAATTTTAAGAATGCTACACTACACTAATCAATTTTTTTTCTTTTCTTTATTTTTATTTCTGGCAGGTTCAATCATTACCAGCTCTAGGTAATGTAGCTGGTAATGTATTGGCCCATATAAGGACATATTTGTTCAAGACCATTTACTTTACCGACCAGCTTTTGCATGGCTACCCTAACTTAACTTATCATAACACACAAAATACTGACGACCTCCGAGACGAACTTTGACCCATAGGCATGAACTTTGTTGCATGGCCTGGTATACATTTGTGTAGATTTATTACAATCTTTGCTCTGATGGCGGTCGTTTGACCCACTTGTTCTCGAAATGTAACTGCCAAGTTATTTACAAGTGTGTAGAGTGACCTCCTGATATTCGCCGTTATACCTGAGGTCTAAACGCTGCATCTCAACTCCAGTGACCGAGTCAGTAGGAAAAACACAATTCCAAGAGAAAATTCATCGTAGCCCATGGTGGAATGTAAGCTCGAGTCGGAACCTTTATATTCAGATGTTTAACTTTCTACTATGTATTTTTAATAGTGAGAAACAGAAGACATACCTCTACACTATCTAGATCTAGCTTGAGACAGGGTGGTCTTACCTTTAGACTATCTAGATCTACTCAAATGGGAAAGAGACAACTTACCTTTAGGTTATCAAGATCTTCTAGTGAGAGAAATAAAGGTCTTGCCTCTAGATACTAGATCTCCTAGTGTGACAAAAAGAGTTATTACCTCTACACTGTCTAGTTTGACAAGCATGAGACGGAGAATTCACACCTTTAGATTATCTATATCTCCTTGTGTGAGAAAGAGAGGTTTTACCTGTACACTATCAGGATATTATAGTGTGATAAAGAGAGGCCATACCTCTTGACTCTCTAGATCATCTACTATGAGAAAGAGTGGGCATACCTCTCGACTCTCTAAATCTCCTAGTGTGAGAAAAGGAAAAAAAATCTTGCTATGGAAGAGCAAATACATATAGTGAGTTTTAATTGCAGAAATTTGAAGGTGATTTGAATCCTTTTCTAAATTGAGTAATTGAGTATTCCTGGGTCATCATCATTGCAAACCAAAAAAGAAACACAGTTGCTTCAATAACTCTTGACCATGTCCAGCAGAGTCCAGCGGCTCCATCTCTGTGTTGGTTCAACATTGTATCCTATGCTGCCTCTAAACATCTCGTTTCTAGCAGTACAAATCATTACTCCTTGTTTTGAAACTAAATCCGTCAAGTAACGACAGTCAAGTGACACATTTCACTCTGTACGCCCTCAGCAAAGCTAAAGCCTAAAGTCACGCGGAACGTTGTCAGCCCTTGCATCATTGACATTCAGCACCTTTCAGATGTAAGGATTAATGAAAACCTGATCATCATCATCACTGAGTGCCCTCTCCGAAACGAAGGTTGGCTACCATGGATCGCCATTCTACTATGTCTCTTGCTTTGATGGTGCAGGCTATCATAGATTGGCTTGTCCATCTTGTGATGTTACTCGTCCATGTTAGTCTTTGTCTGCCTCTGCCTCTTGTACCTTGTATTTTCCCTTCCAATATTAATTTCAGTAGGCTGTTGTGTCTTTTAACATGCCCCAAAATATTTCATTTGTCTTGTCTTAATTGTATTTAGTAGTTCTCTTGTTATTTTCAGTTGTGTTAATACTTCATCATTTGTTACCTTTTCTTTCCATCCAATTCTACCTATTCTTCTATAAATCCACATTTCAAAGGTTTCAATTTTCTGTTCTGTTTTCTTGTCTAATGTCCATGTTTCTGCACCATACAGGAATATTAAGAAGATGTAACATTTTGCCATTCTTAGTTTCAGACCTGTTGATATTTGTTTTGTTGTTAGTATATTTTTCATGGCATTAAATTAATTTTGTGATACCTATTCTTTTGTTTAATTCACTTTTACATTTTCCATCATTGGTTATAGTATGTCCCAGGTAGTTGTAGCACTAGACTGTCTCCAGATGTAATCCCTCAACTGTGATATTTAATTGTAGGTCTTGAGAATTTTCTTTGTTTATGATCATAGTTTTAGTCTTTTTGATATTCATTTCTAGTCCATATTTTTTGCTTGGTATGTTTATCACATTAAGCAATTTTTGTAGGTCAAGGATTTTCTGCTTGTAGAACAGTATCATCAGCATATCTTAGGCTATTGATTATCTTTCCATTAATGTTTAGGCCTGGCATCTCTGAGATGTTTTTAAAGATTTGCTATGTATAGATTGAACAAGCTTGGTGATAAGATGCATCCTTGTCTTACTCCTCTTTTTATGTCTATGGGTGTAGAGCTCTCCTTGTTATATCTTATTATTGCTGTTTGCTCCCAGTACAAATTACATATTAGTCGTATGTCTGTGTCGTCTAGATTTATATCCTTTAGGCAGTCTATGAGTTGGTTATGGTGTATTCTATCGAAAGCTTTGGTGTAGTCTATAAAGCAGGCATATATTGGTTTGTTTACTTCTGTGTACTTTTCAATCAATCTTCTCATGCTAAATATGACTTCTTTTGTACCACTGTTTTTCCTGAATCAAAATTGTTGCTCATCTAATTCAGTATTGATTTTATTCTGAATCCTTCCCTGTATAACTTTTAGTAAAATGTTTGTTACCTGGCTCATTAGGCTTATTGTTCTGAAATCACTGCATTCAACTGCACCTTTCTTTTTAGGCAATGCAATGAAAGTTGACGTTTTTAGATCGTTCAGTATGTATTTTGTACGGTATATGCATTTGCATATGTATGTGATCACTTCGATACCAAACTCTTCTAGAGCCTGTATCATCTATATCTGTATATTGTCAGGTCATGCTGCCTTTCCCTTTTTCATTGTTTTTATAGCTTTTTCTACTTCAGATTTCAGGATTTTATAGTTGTATGTACATTTTATATCTGGCGTTTTGTCCCTTTCGTCATGAAATAATTCTGTTATATATTCTTGCCATCTATCTATTATATTTGTGTTGTCTGTTAGCATTCTTCCCTCTTTGTTTGTAATACATCAGTTTCCTGCAGCTTTTTTGTCTTTATTAGTCATTCTCTTTATGTATGTGTGCATCTCTCTTAAGTTTTGTTTACTTTCCATAGTTTCGAATTCTAGACATCTTTGGTTTAGCCAGTCTTCTTTTTTTCCTTTTTGCACATTCTCCGTATTTCATTGTCAACATCCTTGTATCTGGCAGTGTTTTTCGCTTATCTTCTTTCTTCCATTTTTTTCTAAGATTTTGTCAGTTATCCATTTTTGTTTTTGTTACTTTCCTTTCTGGGCAAGGTGTTGAAGGATTCTTGCATGCTGTTTTTTATGTATTGCCATTTCGTTGTGACTTATTACTCATGATTTTCTCTTCTGTACTGCTCAATGCCCTCTTCTAGCAGCTTCTGATGAAAACCTGATACGTTTTATTTAAGAGAAGTATCGTTATCATCAAACAATGAATTAAATATTTGGCACGAACACCTTTTTTGCAAAGACGTAACATGTCTTATTTCACTTAACACAATTTCTTGTTCATTTTACTTACAATGCGTGTCTCATTCTCAACCTAAAGTTGCAAATGCATCATTTTGCATTAAAAAATAAATATAAGCAAAAACCTTCTCTTAATGAATAGCGAATAATATGAGAAAGATGTAATCTTTTCTTAATGTGTAACTGATTTCTTGTTTGACGTATTAGCGGGTATTTGATTTATCTGTTATGTGTTTATGTTAATCTTCCCGAAGACCCAGAGGAATATGGATAGATGGAGTGACAGATACATGTAACAACAAAGGAAAATCACAAATTCAGACAGTCCGAGCAGCGCAAGAACGACAAATGATATAACCACGACATCTTTCCGTTACCAGTGAGAAAGTGAAATGAAGAATAAGATTGACGTGAAGAATATCACCTTTAACATTCTCTCACAAGCGAACAGGTGCCGCTATTTAAACCATGTTATTATTAATGAATTTAAGAAAACATAAACAGAAGTTTGAGTCGGATTTTACATTTCAACAACTTAATTCTAATACATCACTATGTACTAGCGTGTGAAAGCTGGAGTATAGAAACAAAGTTGAACGCATTCGAAACTAAGGAAAATACTTGGTATAGAATGGAACGAATCAACAAACGAGGAAATTAGAGAAATTCTAATATCTTCAGTAATCGATGGTCATACGTTCGAATAGCAAAGCATAGTTGATATGCTCGAAAGGTCAATAGATAGGTTCGTTCAGACAAAGTTACCTGAATAATAGTGTATTGTTGATATGCTAGAAATACAGAAAATGTTAGTTTAATAACATTAGTTGCACTATCTATCGTGTATAAATTTCAAACAATTTTAAGATGCTGAATTGGTCGTGAATATAAATATCTTCGAGTCATCATCTCATGCTATAATACCTAATATTTTGCTACGGGTTTTGATAATAGTCATATAACCTGTAAAGGTTTTTTTTTTTTTTAATCGGGAAGTAGAAAAATGATGCCCTTCTAAAACGGCAGGTAGACTGCAATACTTTATTATAGTAGGCAGGTAACCTGCGACCACATGTTATAATACTCAATGAAACTGGGACTCCACGTTTTAAATAACAACCATTTATAATCTTCAAGCAAGGTCCTAAGGTCTTTATAAAAGCCAGTAACCTGTAACATAATTTCATAAAGTACTGACCATATTTCTTTACGGCAAAATCAGAACGTTTGGATTACAGTGTGGAAAGCTCTTGTTGTTTGATAATATTCCTCATTCTTAACTTAAAAAAAAAAAAAAAATAGAATTCCAGGCGAACTGTAGTTCGTCACGATCTTCTTCTACAATAACTTTTAGAAATTAACGAACGGTGTGGAGAACATTCGTCATGGCATTTTCAGCTAAAATAATTATAAATACAAATAGATATGAAGACATCATCCTAATATGTGCAGTTTACTCCCAGAAGTTGAAGCCCGAGACCGTGATTCTAGACAGTAAAATAAAACAAGGCAGATGTAAAGACATTACCAAGAATTAGAGAGCGAAACAAAGACCTACATAAAGTGTTGTCCAAATAGAGTCAAGAGTTTTGCTGGAAATACAATCTGAGAGATGGTTATGGACATGCATGAAAGGAAAACAAATTTATTCAAGAAACACTAGCAGAAAAAAGGGAAATACTAGCATCTACAATTCTTCCTCTTCCTCTTTCCTTCCTCATTTGCCTTTTAGCGTCGAGGAGAGATATAATTTGCTGTCTCTAGTATTCCATCGACCCATATGGTCGACCGTTCAGTCTGGTGTTCTCGGACCGCTTATTGAGGGCTCGTTGTGTTGTATTTTGATCACTCTGTCCTGTCACGTAGCCAAACCATTGTATATGTTGTTTCTTTATATATTGTATGGCGGGGCTATTCCTAGATTTTTTCTTAGTTCTTCAATTTTGATATTGTCTCTCAGACTGTTTCCTGTCATTCGTCTAACTCATTTCATCTCAGCAGAGCTTATTTTCTTATTGTTCTTGCATCTAGGGTTCATGTCTCGCAGTGATAGCAAAACGATGGGATGAAAATTATGTTGCAGGGTGCAATTTTTGTCTCTAGAGTTATTTCCTATTTGGACAAAGTGATGATAGCTGTCCAATGAGTTGACAAGCTTTGATGCATCTTGAGTCTATCTCTGAGCTTTGTGAATTGTCGCTTGTCTCTAAACTTACAAGGTATTTGATTCCCTCTACTTTTGTAGCTGCCCTACTTCTATAGTTATGTTTATGTTCGTTTCTTTTTTGCGACATTCTGTCTCGTTGATATTGATTTTCATGTTGTATTTTGTACTTGTGCTGTTTAATTTATTTAAATGAACTTGTTGGTCATTTATTTTTGTCCATGTAATAGTGTATGATCGTCTGCATGTATGAGCTCATTGAGCTCATCTGTCCCTCGTAGATTGGCTAACTTGCGTATATAGCCAATGTATGTAATAAACTGCAGGGGATAGTACGCAACCCTGTCTTGCACTTGATCTAACTTCGAAGTGGTCTGTGTAGCGTGCTGCTGTTCTAACTGTACAGCTGCTGTAGATGTAGATACTTTTAATTAGGCTGGTTAGTTGTTGGCTTACTATGTAAGTTGTTAGCATCTCCCACAGCTGTTCTCTGTAAAATGTTGGCTTACTCCATAAGTTGTTAGTATCTCCCACAGCTGTTCTCTGTTAGATGTTGTCTTACTCCGTAAGATGTTGGTATCTTCCACAGGTGTTCTCTGTTAAGTGTTGGCTTACTCGATATGTTGTTAGTATCTCTCACAGCTGTTCTATGTTAAATGTTGTCTTACTCCGTAAGTTGTTAGTATCTCCCACAGCTGTTCTCTGTTAGATGTTGTCTTACTCCTTACGTTGTTAGTATCTCCCACAGCTGTTCTCTGTTAAATGGTGTTTTACTCCGTAAGTTGTTAGTATTTCTCACAGCTGTTCTCTGTTAGATGTTGTCTTACTCCATAAATTGTTAGTATCTCCCACAGCTGTTCTATGTTAGATGTTGTCTTACTCCATATGTTGTTAGTATCTCTCACAGCTGTTCTCTGTTAGATGTTGTCTTACTCCATAAGTTGTTAGTATCTCTCACAGCTGTTCTCTGTTAGATGTTGTCTTACTCCATAAGTTGTTAGTATCTCTCACAGCTGTTCTCTGTTAGATGTTGTCTTACTCCATAAGTTGTTAGTATCTCTCACAGCTGTTCTCTGTTAAATGTTGGCTTACTCCATAAGTTGTTAGTATCTCACACAGTTGTTCTCTGTTAGATGTTGTCTTACTTCGTATGTTGTTAGTATCTCCGGCAGTTGTTCTTTATTTACTCTGTCGAATGCTTGTTTCATGGTCAATGAAAGCAATGAAGGCATGTTGATTGCATTTCTGTCGTTTTTTTTTTCCTGCAAGCTGTTTGAAGGTTGATAGAATGTCAGGACATCCTCTGTTTTTTTTTTTTCAGGACCCAATTTGTGAATCGCTTAACTGCAGTTCTGTTATTGGCCTCACCCTTCTTTCCACAAATTTGGCGTATAACTTTCCTAAATGGCTGAGAAGAAATATACCTCTATATTTATTACAGTCTCTATTGCTATCTTTCTTTTTCAATATTGGTGCGATGATTGACTGCAAATTGCAATGCGTATTTGTACATGTTTTACGAAACTATCGTAATGTTTGCAACTTGTAGAAAAAAGTGTAATTTTGAGGACAAAAATATAATTTCTTCTTACATGCTTGTTTAAAAAATGACACTTCGGAATTAATGCAATTAAAAAATTATGCAAACAATTAAGGATCACAGTCGGTAAAATGGTGCATATGATGTCCACGACAAATAGTCCTATAACAAGCAACACACAAGGTTGTTTAATTTTTGTTTGGCTATTGATTGCACAGAAAACAACCTCATCGTGAGTGGCCAGCATGAGTTGTGTCAGCAACCTGTTTAATCCGTAGAGTTTCTCTTCCGTAAATAGTTTCTCTGATGTCGTGTTGCTATGTCGGGATGTTGAATCTTTCAAGCAAAAATAACATCATGTCATCGTCTTCTTCTTCTGCGATCATGACTCTTTCAGAGTAGGATTTCGGATTCTCATGAAGTCAGCTGTCTGTTTAAGTGATGATACATTTGCCCCATATAGATTTTCTTCGAGGGAGGTGGGTGTGGTGCACATTGTACTTCTCAGACCTGTGTACTGTGGGCAATCAGTGTGCAGTGTCATTTGCTGGTAGCACCAAATGTGGACTTATAGCACTTTCCTAAGATTACGAAACATCTGTGTGTGTCACGGTAGTAAAATTGACTTATCAAATAAAAACAAAGTGTATCTGGAGAAATAATAGTTGTATTGACATTTTGACACCAATCTTTGGAACTGTGTCAGCTTTCCGTATCTATTGTAGAATTTCTTTGATAAAGTATATGACACTGTAAAAGGGTAGCCAGCGAGTACAAAACCGATCATATTCACTGGGATACGCCTTTGAATGTAGTCAGGTTCAGTAACAATTAGCGTTATGCAATAATTGATAGCTTAACCTATAGCCGCCAAAACACATGTTCGTATACACTGGAAAGTCCAGACATGACCGGTTATATTTATTATTTGTCTCGTTTAAACCCCTGGAATGTACTATTCGACCTGTTTCGTCCTATAACTATTTGTCTCCAACGCAAATATTGAGCCCTATGGGAGATACTTTTTTAAAAAGGAAAATACACAGATATACAATTTATTCCCGAGTTGTGTTTGTTACCCAATGCTATAGTCATGAGAACACATGCGTGAACGACACCGCCAACGATAGCTATCTGTTTAATTAGTTCAGTTGGACGTTTGCTCCAGCGTTTAGTTTCTCTTGGCAAGGAGATGTGTCGATGAATTCGGGTTTGATTCTGCTTCGGACCTTCTATTGCTGTTTGTTTTTCTGATGATTATTTGTGATTGTTCACAGAGTGTTTTAAACATAATCCTGAAGTTATTTGCAGTAATTGTTGTTATTTTATTGTATCAGTGAGTCTGATATGTAGGAAATCGGTGATGTCTCCATTTCACCGACGTCCCAATCTTGTTCTCTAGGAAGCGCGTGGTCAGTTGTTATTCATTTAATATTGTCATTATAAGCAATTGTTGTTTCATTCAAATTACTCCTGTAGTAAATATATGTATGTATAATATCATCATCATCATCATCAAGTACCACGGATGCAGGCGTAGGTGATCATGTCCCTCCACAACTTTCGATCACGACAGTTATTTATAATTTCTGTTGTTGACCTTCTGCCAAGGCCATTCTCTTTGGATGTCTGGTATCTTTTCTCTTCGCTGCCATCTATCACTTCGTTCCTCAATTCTCCCAGTTGTTACAATATATTTCAGTTGTTACAATATATTTCAGTTGTTACAATATATTTCAGTTGTTACAATATATTTCAGTTGTTACAATATATTTCAGTTGTTACAATATATTTCAGTTGTTACAATATATTTCAGTTGTTACAATATATTTCAGCTGTTCTCTTTTCATTGCATAGCCAAAAAATGATGGTTGTTTCTTCCAAATATTGGAAATTAGCTCGCTCTTTGCTTTGGCCTCTTTCAGAACAGAACATTTTCATTACTCTTCTTTGCTGTCCATGGTATTTTCAACATTCTTCTGTAAAACCACATTTCTAAAGACTCGAGTTATTTTCTTGCCTGACGTACTATTGTCCATGTTTCACATCCATATGTTAAAACAGGTTCTACATAATATTTATGAACTCTTTTTCTTGTTTCTATTGTAAACAATGAATTGCATAGTTTCTTTCTAATTTTTAAAAGCTACTTTTGCCTGAGCCATTCAGCATCTCACCTCGGTTGTACACCTAACATCTGAGGTTAACATTTTGCATAATATATATGTATATGTGTGTGTGTGAAAGAGAGAGAATGAGAAATGTGTGTAAAGGCAGGATATTTGAGCAGGATAAAACTTTGGCACAACACATAAATCAATACTTAATCGTAAAGACCATATTAAATTATGTAGAGAAGACGCTATCTATAGATATCAAACAACTACAAATGGTGATTGACCACACGATATGTTTCTGTTTCTAAGTCATCAGACAAACCACACATTTGAATTTTTTTTTACAAAATATGCATAATTAAACAAGAAATATATATAGATATAGCAAACCAAACACACGAGTAACTTTGTCCAAATGATCATACCACACAATGTCGGCTTATGATGGCGATTTTATGCCAGAATGTGAAAGTCCTACGTGTAGACGCGGGAGAGATTGTACAAGAAGACACACAACCATGCATATTCACATACAAAATGGGTAACAAATATCGAGACTGACTCTTGAACTTCCAGCCCACAATCTAGAACAAACAAGTTGGTTTATAATGTTTCCATTATGCATCCCTTAGGGAGGAGTGTGAAAATAAGCACCTTTTTTACTACTGCAGGAGGTAATAAGTAAATTATGCCATCAGCGCTCGAACTGATTATTTTCAGCTCTCTGATGCAAATTTCTGCGTTAAAGTCAACCAGATGTTCTACTTACAGCTTTCTCGCCGGTGTTATTAAGTAGTACACAAGGTATTGAACCTCATCGGCAACTTAAGTATTGTGAAGGCGAACTTCCCCTGTCTTGGAGTAGATATGTAATTTTTGTCATCACATTCAAAGCTGTCCAATAATTCGTTGTTAGATGTGTCCGCTGCCACTTATTCCCGGCTCTTTAATCTTGTCTGCTCTGACAAGTTACAATCAAGAATGTTTTACTTTATGGATTTCGCGCCATCGCTACGGTGTGCGAGGTGCGCGTGGCCGATGAGGCCAAAACCACCTGGCTGAACAGCCGGCATACAGTGTTCGGAAGAATGGAATTTTTCTATAGGGGTTAAAATAAAAATTATGATTCTCACACGTCGTGGCGATTGCTTTGACCAAGCGGCCTTTATCCCCCTGTTTCTATCGTGAGGCTCCCCCCTCCCACCTACCCCCTCCCTTCCCGACATTCACCAGCAATGGTAATGTGTGTCCTAAAGAAAGTTTTTTTATATATTTTTTTTTCTAAGGTGGTTCGTATGTTCTTTGCTGAAATCCTTGAATTGATCGGGCAATTGTGAACGCATCCTTTGTTGTGTGTGTTACGTCATCATGATGTAAGTTCATATAGTATACCCCTAAATCGGCCGTATGATCGATATGAAGGTAGAGATGATGGAGTTTTGTTCCTGACTTTGCTGTCCTGGTGTGACTACCGTTGATAGTCAGGAGGGATGTGGCCTAGATTCAGGAAAGCTGGTAGGAGGTCGGGGATAGACTTGTGAACCAGTTTATCGTTTCATTTTAGGGGTCTTCCTAGGGAGGAGATCTGAGCGCTTATTAACCGTTGTTCGATGAGCAATGAAGATAATCCAACGATTAAATAACTAATGGCTAAATAGCGGGGTAGTTTTATTAAATCTAAATAACAAGAACTCGTTGATTTCTATCGTTACGATGGCGTCCTAGTAAACGAGGCTATAAAAGTTGGTGGATATTTGGCCAATTCTATTTTCCCTTGATGAATATGTAATGATTGTGATAAGGGAACACAATTTTAACAATTCCTATATGTAATAAAAAAATATTGTTTAACTATACTGTCTATAATATATATATACACTAATTCAATAGTTCGTCACTTACAAACTTAATTAATGCAGTATCCTAACAAAGTAGACAGGAAACATTAGTTAGAAAAACGTAATCTTGTCATCATCATAGTACACACCACGTAATTTCCTTGAGAAGTGACTTAAAAATGAGATATACTGATAGTATATGCTTGATTTATACGGCTATACACTTCAGCCTGGGAATAATGACTTTCGGAATAACCCACGCATTTATTTTTTGAGTCTAAAGTGTTCTGTATGTGTACACATTTTATCTACCAGCACGGATTATGCTTTTACTACTCTGTGAATATATATATATATATATATTATATAGGCAAAGCTACTAGAACAAATAATATAACTAAAGAAGAGATTGAAGCCATTGGTGATTTTGGAATAGAAATAATAATAAACATATTGAATGATATCTACAACAGTGGATATATAGCAGACGACATGCTCAAATCAATATTCATAGCCCTACCAAAGTAATCGGGTGCGATTGAATGCGATGATCATCGCACAATAAGCCTTATGAGTCATATGACTAAGATATTACTAAGAATCATCACGCGAAGAGTGCGAAACAAAATCAGTACAGGAATTAGCGATGAACAGTGTGATTTTGTTAGAGATAAAGGAACAAGCAATGCCATTTATATCATATGATCTTTAGTAGAAAGGGCCATAAAGGTTAAAACAGATCTATACCTATGTTATATAGATTAGACCAAGGCATTTGACAAAGTAAAGCACCAAGAAATAATCAAAATTTTAGAAAGCATAAACGTAGACAGCAAAGATCTAATAATAATAAAGAACATGTGCTGGCAACAAACAGCGGCCATAAGAACTGAAAACCAATTGGAAAAAGTTTCAACAAATAAAACAGGGTGTTAGACAAGGTTGTGTGCTGTCACCAGATTAGTTTAATACTTATAGGGATATTATTTTAAGATCCATAAGGGGCATGCCTGGAATAACAATTGGAGGCCATAATGTAAATAATATAAGGTATGCTGATGATACAGTCTTAATCGCTAAGAGTGAAAATGAGTTACAAGAAATGTTGGACATTATAGTGAAAGAAAGGAAAAATAAAGGACTCAGCCTTAATAGCAAAAAGACAGATGCAATGGTAACAACAAAGAAAAAGACATCACCTCAGTGCAAAATTAAGACAAGTGGAACAATATTAAAACAGGTGAATGAATTTAAATATTTGGGAACTGTGTTAACCTCAGACGAAAGATGTACAAAAGAGGTGAGATGCAGAATGGCTCAGGCAAAAGCAGCTTTCTAAAAAATGAGGAAGATACGATGCAATTCAGTTTTGACAATAGGAACAAGAAAAAAAAGAGTTCTTAAATGTTACGTACAGCCAGACTTAACATATGGATGCGAATCATGGACAATAGGACAACAGACAAGAAATCACTGGAGTCTGTAGAAATGTGGTTTTACAGAAGAATGTTGAGAACACCATGGACAGCTAAGGAGAGTAATGAAGATGCTCTGAGAGAGGTCAAAGCAAAAAGAGAGATAATTTCCAATATTAGGAACAAACTATCATCAATGTTTGGCCATGTAATGAGAAGAGAACAACTGGAATATATTGTAATAACTGGAACAATTAAGGGACGAAGAGATAGAGGGAAGTAAAGTGTAAGAATAACAGACATCTTAAGAGAATGGCTTGGCAGAAGGTCAACAAAAGAAATGATAAATAGCTGCCGAGATCGAAAGTTGTAGAGAGACATGATCACCTAACCCAGCAGGACCGGTACTTGATGATGATGATGATGTTAATAGAAACGTATGAATAGGTAAACAAAATAAACGTAATCAACATTCATAGACTAAACCAAAGATATTAAGAAAATACATCTCAAACAACTAAAGGATCATCGGAAAACATACATCTCAATAATTATAAGTTTTGCTGATTACATTCTGGTATATTAATAGGAAGGAGGTAGGCGGATAATTACTAAACACTTAAAACGTACTCGACCACATCTATTCGTGTTGTGAATCATCAAGTACCTTAGTTAATCCTAACAAAGCTTCAGTGGTCTGGATCTCCATTAACAATCATTTTGTTAACAGGGAAACACTGACTGGGAGCTGACATGTGAGAAGGGACATGTTGATGCCGTCCCTAGGAGTTTGATCGCAGTTTGTGTTTTAGGGACCACGTCGACCATGTGATAACAAACGCCCGTAAACAAGGACTGGTCGCTATGAATGTGTCTTAAGCTGTCAACACCCAGAAGTTATTTACATTTACTTTCAAGGGGACTGGTCATCGCATCAATAGAGTCATCATCATCATCATCATCATCATTAAATGCTGTCTTCGCATCGAAGTTTGGCTACCATAGAGCGTCATTCAACTATGTCTCTTGCTTTGATGGTGCAGATTGTCATAGGTTTGACTTGTCCATCTTTCGATGTTACTCTTCAATGTTAATCTTGGTCTGCCTCTTTTACCTTGTATTTTCCCTTCCAATATTACTTTTATTAGGCTGTTTGTCTTTTAACATGCCCCAACAATTTCATTTTTCATGTATTTGCATGTATTTTTCAATCTATGTCCTCATGCTAAATATGCCTTCTTTTGTCCCACTGGTTTTCCTGAATCCAAATTGCTGCTCATCTAATCCAGTCTTGATTTTATTCTGAATCCTTCCATGTATAACATTTAGTAAAATGTGTGTTATCTGGCCCATTAGTCTGATTGTTCTAAAATCACTGCATTCATCGGCACAATTCTTTTTAGGTAAAGCAATGAAAGTTGATGTTTTTAGTTAATCTGATAATTATCCATGGTTCATCAGTAGAGTATGCCCTAGATATCCTCACTGACACTATAGTACAAATCAACAGGCTAAAGAAAGTACACCAATAAGCTATGCGCATTATCTTGAGTTGTATGTAAGACACATTATGTGCAGCAATGAGCTATCTTCTTGACTTTCCTACCATGGATGACAGGATCAATATGTGAAGGACTGGATCATTATTGAATATAAGTGCAGATAAAGAGCACCCAATGCACTAAGAGCTGAATACATATAAATATAACAGGTTAAGAAGAGGCTAATCATGGGTGGGCAGAACGGAAGATGTCATGAAACAGGTATGTTGGCTTACCTATAGATACGCTGGCGATGTGGATACCGGTGTCTCCATCAATCAAGGGCACTTCTTGTGCATTATCACACTCGCCAATAATCGCAGAGAGTAGCCGACGATGCGGAGATACGCTCTCACCGACAAGGGTAATGCAGTCATGTATACATACGGATCCGTAATATAACACAAGAGGAGAGCAGGAGAGTCTGTGCATGTAAAACAGTTAAATAAGACCACGAGCAGTATGACGATAGATGTGAAAGCATTGAGCATGGTATTCATCTGCTTTAAGTCACAAGATTACACGACCTCCTGTACACTAAATGATTCGAGAAGCGTGATAAGAAACATGTAGGCGGACTCTGTATGTAGGCAGTAGGTCGAGCTATTGCAGTAGGCAAACATCATGTAGGGTCGCTTTTGGCTACGTCCCTGTTCATGCATGAGTACGCGGAAATGAAAGAGCGGACAAACTGACTTGCTGCGCTATCGTCGAAGACAGGACAATCAATGATTACGTCATTAATCTCCTTCAAGATGCAGGGAAGGCACATGACGTCAACAACCATGAATCCACGTCATTAAAAATGACACAGTAAAGATGAGTACATCCATAAACTAGAGGCTTACTGGTTCTATAAGACAAATTATCAACCAACACACCGTTGGTGACGTCAGTCGCTTGACGCCGCTGGACAAGCTGAGGAGGAAACCCTAGCACCATTCAACATGTTGGGAGTTCAGTGATGATAACTTATACACAATTCATTAAATCATTATATACTTACAGTTTTTGCCATGCGTGCAATCTGAAATAAAGTATTTCCTTGTTATTTTTGAATCATAGTTTATGATGTTTGTATGTTCACATATTAATGTGTCTTTATAACAATTTATTCTGAGGCATCTATATTTACTTGCTTCGCACTTTTTCACTTGTATTTATGAACATACATCTGTATAGAAGTTTGAACTTGCCAAGACATTGGGTAGCTCATAGGTCTAATCAACATGTTCATTCTGTCCAAACTAAGTAGAAGCTGCTTACAATTTTTGTGGAGAATAAATGGGTAATGATTTAAGTAAAAAAAAAAAATAAAAAAAAAAAAAACACGTTTTTTCTATAAAGAATTTGTCAATGTTAAATATCCCTTCAATTCTTCATTACAAATAAGTGATATTATGCGCTTCGGATAACGTCTTAAAAGTTATTTATCTGTTATGATACCAATTAGTGAAAAAATAGCAATGATTCATAAATGTTATTCTTATCAAAATATGTTGTGTGACTAATCTACAATTATCTATTCACACTGATGTTTTTGACTTCATTAGTTTCTTCTACCTTTCAACTTTCTGTCGGGCATGAGTCTTAAACACTTTCCATGCTGTCTTTTTCGGTGTCATTCATCGCCCTCTCTCTCTCTCTCTCTCTCTCTCTCTCTCACTCACTCTCTCTCTCTCCTCCCGTCTTCTTGTTCTCTGTTTTATCCTGTCTTTTGCTAGTTTACTTTAGCCTATCACATTGACTTCCAGAATTTCATACCAAAATTGTAATTTTCACTTCAAAAAACTCTCACAAATCATCATCATCATCGTGTGTCCTCTCCGCAACGAAGGTTGGCGACCATGGATCGCCATTCTACTATGTTTCTTGCGTTAATGGTGCAGGCTGACATAGATTGACTTGTCCATCTTTTGATGTTACTCGTCCATGATAGTCTTTGTCTGCCTCCTCCTCTTTTGCCTTGTATTTTTCCTTCCAATATTACTTTTAGTAGGCTGTTGTGTCTTTTAACATGCCCCAACAATTTAATTTGTCTTGTCTTAATTGTGTTCAGCAGTTCTCTTTTTATTTTCAGTTGTTCTCACAACAGTTCTCACAAATAATGTAGGTTTAATAGAAACACTTTTAGCATTATCAAATTTACGAATGTATTAGATTTAATATAACAACATTGTCTACACGAATAATGTAAAATGTTGTCGAAAATGAAATAGTAAGATAAGCACGACAACAACACATCTTCAGCATCAAGAAAGTAATCTTTTTCTATCTGCCTCGACGTTAGTCTCTAGACAATAGCAGCGCCTTTTCGAACATAGAACATGTAAAGCCTCAGTAACCACATCCTTAGAGAGTCTGACAAATGAAATAGCATTCAAATAATCAAAACCAAAATCGCTGAATACAGGAACAAAGCATAGGTAGCCTAGTCCATGTCAGAAACTCATGAACTATGCTCACTGGTCATGAGAAATGAATAGACTGATCTTTCTGGTTCTGCATATTAAATACTGTCGAGATCGAAAGTTGTGGAGAGACATGATCACCTACGCCTTCAGGCCCAGTATTTTATGATGATGAGGGTGTTATAAGAAATACCCTTGAACAAAAAAAGTAAGTCACATTAATGGTGTTTTATGACACACGAGTTTCAAAGATGTGTGCTGCTCTCTAGCAGCGCAATTGCGATCCCCTGGTTGTATGAACAATTTAAAATTAAGAAATCAAGAGAAGGTCAAAGACACCACACATATCTTCGAGCAAATTAGAATAAAGAAATGTTTGCTCTAAATTTTAAGATGGCTTAACAGTTTCATTAAAGAGTTAGGCACATGTATCATTGACATAGAACAACTAATCTCATTGAAGGATCCAAACAAGGAAAGACAGCTGCAGTCCATGTAATAGCAGCCACATCACACGCCAAAAGACATAAGGGCAAGAGGCACCGAAAGTGACCACAGCTGAACTGACCTTCGTAATACGATTTTGTCATGTATCTATGCAATCGAATATCGAAACACGATCAATTTGCAATTTCTGCAATTTTCGCTATGTGAGATTGTTCTTTCAGCTATTGCCCTACATGAAAATAATTGTAAATGCATTGAGTTATTGACTTATTAGCGGGTCATATTCTGGCACTCCGAACATGTCCTAAAGTGCATATAATTACATGATACTATATTAGTTATTGGTATCTTGCGTTTTTATAAAAACACGGGTTTGCTGGCACAACGTTTACAGTGTCGTATAGCTTTTTTTTAAATATGAAAACGTATTCCTGTAATTCTTACAGGATGTGCAAGACAGGTCTACCGGATATTAGATTTATTTCTATATGTTTTGTTAACGATATAGAACGCGCTTTGTATTATTCGTTCTTAGGTTGTCACGGCAACGGGGAGTTGTTTCCTAAATTGACCTACCTAATTCTCATTCACAGTGCAAGGTCGATAGTTGCCGTTGTACGTGTGTGGTTGGTTTGATCTCCGTACACATTGAAGTATGTTAATTAGTAACAGCCTGAGATATTTGAACTGTATCACGGCTGTACTAAGGAATATGGTGGCTGGTTCTACACTGACACTTATCTCATTGAGCTGAAATGTGATCATGTTATGCATTCAGAAACAATTTTAGAGAAGTCGTGGCCTCTGTTGCCTTCTCTGATTATCTGTCGTTGGCCAGACACAAATGTATGCCATAACTCGTTAATTCATCAAACAGTATACATCGTGTTTAAAATATCCGCTACTGAAATACAAATTGGAGGCCACGGTAGCCTAGTTGGAAAAACAAATCTCGACTGGACTACCGACGTTCGGACAACTATGTTCGATTCCCGCTGGAAGCAGTGTGAATGTTACTAGTTGTTGGAGAAAAACATACCCCCGTGGTCGACCCAGCAGCTGGCAGAAATATGTACCAGAGTTACTACTCTAGGAAGGTGAAGAATACCGCCTTGCATCGCGAGTTTCGATGCTTGAAGCGACACTATACAGAAGTCCCCGAACAATTCTGGATAGGCGACCGAGCACATATGGGTGAGAACTCGCGTGCCAAGACGTTGATTCAAGTTTTGTCCGTTTACCTTTAAAATACCCGCACTGTTTTATTGTTTTATGTTTGCAAACACATCGTCTATATAAATATATATTATTGTACGTACTTTTCCAGCGAAAAAAAATATCTGAAAATGTAGAAATACAATGTTAAAATACGTTTCACACCACACACATGCCCTACACATTCTCCTTATTGATGAGCTCTGCTTGTGTCAGTTCATGTGCAGCTAGAAAACCACCTCATTCTTGTCGCTTTTGTGATGTTTGTGTGTAAATTATCTTACGCTTGACATGTCACCAGTTACAGCTAGAACTTTATTACGGTACATCAACATTGCCACGTGACATCAAAATGAATCCAATAAATAATCTAATCACACACACACACACACACACATTATATAGAATATCAATTTTATAGTACAGGTTTTAAATAGAATAAGCGGAATTAAAATATTTTTAAAAACCAATGATGCGTTATGTTTGAGAGCTTCATAATTTATATACATTGTATATACATGTTAGCCGCGATAGCTCATTGGTTAGTGAACTGGATTATAAAGGACAAGAGGTAGGGTTCGATCCCAATCGGCGCTCCGGGTTCACTCAGCCTTATATGGGTACCGGATTTTTTCAGGGAAAGTAAAGCAGCACGGGCGTAATACAGACCACATTACCCGAAAATTCAGGTGCTGAAGATATGTAAAATGTATGGTCACAAACACCATATTCCCTATACGCCACTTGGCGTGACGGGAATCCTCTTTACTTTTTTACTATGTTTGCATATTCCGGATCTATATGGATTATTCATAAATTAACGCCATCCTAGTGGTATTAGAGAAACACAGTTTTTCACAGTAAATGAAAAACGTAAATTGTAACAACCCTTAATTGTTCTGCAAGATTGCACCGCATGCAAACACATATAATTGATTCAATCCTAGACTTGAGAAGCAACCATTGACATTGTTCGAAACAATATAAATTATGTAAATTTGTTCTAGATATATTTTGTGGTAGATTACTTACTTCCAATACACGTTTGCAAGTAATCATAACCTAAAGATTTGGAAAACACTTCCATTAAAAATATATATTAATAGATATTGAATAAGTTTAGGTCTTTACTTGGATCGTTTTGAAGCGGCAGATTGTGTCATGTACCTAGGTATCGGGGCTGACTGTGATAACCCTATAGACTGCCGTTGACGAAACAAGTAGCTGTTGTTATAGGAGGCTGGTTAAGTTAGCGATTGGAGCCAGTAGTGGATGTTATAAACACTCCAAGCCATGGTTAATACCACTACTGGCTCCTTGCTACCTGCTTTACCGCAGCATTGCAATTATTTGTATGTTCCCTACTAAGTTAGCGATTGTTTGATTCTGTAGTTATCTAACGAAGCACGAATTAAGTAACAATCAGCCACTTCAGTAGAGTGAGCGAACCAGCTATTAATCAAAACCACATTTCATATCTTTTATTGAAGTGCTTTAGAGTTCGTGCATTTCAGGTGAGTCCATCTTTAGTGCTTTCGCTAGCCTATTGTGACGATACTGGTCACCGTTGTAGGTGCGAGGGAATAAATCTGAGCATGGATGAGTTATCCGATATTCCTTAAAGATGATTTGTCAACTAAGACTGAGACACATTAGCTCCCACAGAGTCTTACTTTCAACAGTTCGTTAACAATGTGATGATCGACATAATCCTGACAGTGACAAAGTCAGTTGATAAAGAAGACGTTGTCTTGCAGTACCTCTCTGTAGGTACAGCTCTCCATTCTGATGGTACAATTCTCCAGCATAAGTCAAGAAATCAAAGGGGACATTACTCTCCATCAAACAACTGCATGGGTTATGTCGAGGTCATGACATTTGAGCTAAAGCAGATCGACATTACCCCAATAGGTGAAGATTTAATCAATAAAGAATTAGAGACCCATACCGGTTCTCTGTTTAGTCAGATTCTTCAGACCTGCCACTCGGCTCATTGCCTTTACTCATGCTGATCTCACTAACTGTGGATGTGTCCTCTCGTGGAAAAGTCGTTGTCAATAAACTCATCAGAAGATAAATAAATAAAAAGTCCACCAGTTATTTTATTCAAATTCTCTCTGATAACTTCAGCGACGCTTCTAACACAAAACTGTATGGACGTCTCTCTCTCTCTCTCTCTCTCTCTCTCTCTCTCTCTCTCTCTCTGCGATCAGGGCTCAATCAGAGCAGGATTCCAGACTCTCACATGAAGTCAGCCGTCAGGTTAAATATGCTGATGCTCCCACAGACAGAACATCACTATTAGAGTCTGCCAGATCCACTCCGATTGAACACCCGTTAAAACGTTGAACAGTGTTTTCTTCTCCATTGGCCCAGTGCATCCGATTTCAGCCAACATTTTATTCAGGTTTGCTTTCCTTAGCCTTTGAGTTTCCCCAATATTCCTGCAAGGCAACAAATTATCTTTTCTGTAGGGGGATTCTGCCCTAAGATTTTCGGCCCTCCCAGGTTTACGAGCACCATCTGCCCGAGTCACGAGAGGTGACTAACACATACATACACACACACAGATATGAGATGTGACTAACACAGACATGCACACATCGATACGGGGCATGACTAACACTGACACACACCAAGATATATGACATATGCCTAATATGAACATGCGCATAAAGATATGAGATATGGCTGACATAGACATGCACACACAAAGATATGACACATGCCTAACATAGACATGCACACAAAGACATGAGATGTGACTAACATAGCCATGCACACACACGGATATGAGATGTGACATACACATACATGCACACACAAAGATATCAGATATGACTAACATAAACATGCACACAAAGATATGAGATATCACTAACCCAGGCATGCACACACAAAGATATGACACGTGACTAACACAGATACACACTAAGATATGAGATATGACTAAACACAGACTCACATAAAGATATGAGACATGATTAACACGGACACACCAAGATATGAGATATGACTAACATGACACACACCAAGATGTGAGCAATGGCCAGCACACATACACAGAGGCTAAGATATGAGCCATGTCTAGCACAGAAACACATCAAGATATAAGCCCTGGCTTCACGAAAAAAAAACACCAAGAAATGAACCATGTCTAGCACAGAAACACATTAAGGTATCCATATGCTTGGGTGTGTTGTAGTCGGCAGACTTTTCTTAACGTGGGAATCATCGACATACGAGACGCAGACCCCGATTAACTGTTCACAGGTTTCGTTGAAACAGTTGTCCGGAGATTTGAGAGTGCAGTCTTACTCGTAGAACGTTCCCTTGTATGTACAGTTCCCGGTTGACTGTACATAGATGTCGTTGAAAGAGTTGTCCGGACATCTGAGAGTGCAGTCTGACCCGTAGTACGTTTCCTTGCACGTACAGTCTGCACTTTCCGGGTCACATATGATGTCACAGCCATCAGAACACGTCTGTTTGCACTGTAGCCCAATATTGCCATCGGGACAAGTGTCATTACAGGTGTAGCCAGGATGTTTACATTGTAGACATTTTCTAGATTTTTCCTCACAAAAAGGACAGAGACTGAGACACGAACCGGAGCAGTCGTGTCCATATATCCCATATGAACAAATGACGTGACACGTACCGATTATGACGTTGCAGCCTTTGCAACACCCACTACACACTGCACAAAGCGACCAAGAATGCCCCATCCAGAAAATAGGTGTCTGTAAATGTTTGCACCTCACACACCGTCAGTGTACTGTCGGCCTGCGAAACGGTCGATGAGAATGCAATCTTAATGTGTGCCATTGTCGCTTGTGTGGTGACTACAATTGTATTCACATAAATGTTTGGGTATGATATAGCATTATACTGGAACACTATGCCGCCACTGTCAGAGAAAGCCTTTAGAGTGGCATTCTTTACCCGAATCATAGTGCTAGCTAGATGATAGATTCGAATGATGTGAGTCTTCTGGTGCGTTGGAAAGTTCAGATGCCAGTAAACAGAATTGGTTCCACTTCTCAATTGTGTGTGTGTGCAGTCATTGTCATAGAGATTGGTCTTTGTTTTGCCATTAACTGCGGCCTCTGGTCCACATCAGTCTCCTGTATAACAAGCATTAAATGTGTCGGTATGGTTTGTGTTCTGATTGAGTGCCACATTCCGACCCCCGCCAATGTAAATGGACCAGATATTTGCAACTATCGCCCCTTCAATCCGTAACTTGTTGATCAGCCCATCCCCAGAACAGAAGACATCAATCTCGTGCGAACTAACTACAAACCTTGATTCAATGTTACATGAGGCAGAACCATTTAGTTTTACCGTGAAACTGTCCGGATCTGTTAACTCAGTCATATAAATCCTAAATCAAGAGAACTGCAAAGACTGATTGAGAGTTGCCTCAACTGATGTAGAATCTGTGTCCGGATTGCATGTGGTGTCGTTATCAAACAGAAAAGTAGGTTACGATTTTTGGGTGTATTTGTAAACGAGATCCAAATACTGACACTGGGGTCCGAAATATTCATGCTGACAACTGTCATTGTTTGGGCATGTCCCTGTAGTTTTGTCACAAACTTCGTCATTATAGCAGTGACATTGTAACGTAAAATTTACCCCAAACCAACCGTCTGCACAAATTAGATCATTGGCTTCCAAGGTTGCGTACGAACCCAGCAGAATAAAGGCTTGATCTACAGTGGTGGTTAACGAACTATGTACAGACATTTATTATCAAACCAGTGGTCACATTTCTAAAAATCCGCCAACTCGCTGTGATAAATAATAGCGTGATGTTCAAAGAAAACATTGTTTACACAATGGCACGAATGCGAACAGTTTCCATCTTGGTGCGTCCCATGACGTCATATCATCGTATTGAAGTAGGACTGATGTTAAGATCCCGAATCAGATGCACCGCAAACAATAATCCTAGGTATCCCATTTTCCCAGACAACTTTCGCTCACTTCATGGTGTAAACACCAGATATTAAATATTAGTAATCATCTATATATTTCGGCTCATTGCAATTTAGGTGAGGTAAACAGGTACAGCCATAGATTTTAGAGCAGTGATCTCTGCAATATGTGCCATTTCTGCACGCAAGGTTTTTGTTTTTGAGATTGTGGTTCTGCCCTATGTGCCGTCTTCGGCTGGAAAGGACAATAGATAGATAGGTAGAAACAGGTATAGTGGAATCAATTTATTGGATGTAATCTGCTCATTATTAATTATGCTGCAAACATTTTAATGAGGGGATTATCACAGCAATGGCGATCAGTCAACATTCATCAGTTTAGAACAAGCCAGGTCTTCACAACAGAATCGAAAACGACGTCATGAGAGTAGACGCGGGCATTGAACCAATCCTAGATTACACACATCATCATCAAGTACCGGGCCTACTGGCGTAGGTGATCATATTTCTCCACAACTTTCGATCTCGACAGTTCTTTATAATTTATGTTGTTGACCTTCTACCAAGCCATTCTCTTAAGCTGTCTGTTATTTTCTCTCTTTCCTTCCATCTATCTATTCGTCCCTCAATTTTTCCAGTTGTTACAATATATTCCAGTTGTTCAATCATGAAGATTACACACAGAAACAACAAATAAAATGTTTTGCTCATCTGGAAACACTGTCACGCGATCCCACACCATACAAAGCTTACATTAATAGTGGAAAAGGGAGTAATCAAAGAGGCAGACCCATACTATGATAGACATAGAGGCTGATAGAAACGTTACAGTAAATGACAAAAGCCCCTCTAAGAGGGGCGAGAACTAACTATTTCTATCTCGATCGACACTCAAATGGGTAAAGAAGATAATATAACAATTGATTTAAGCTGGCATGAATGATATAGTTCACGGTTCAAGGTGATAAATCGATAAACAGTTGAGACATGCATTTATACGTATAAGCTGCACTAATTTTAATAACTACCATGACTTCACAGTTAAACACCAGCTACCACATAGGAAACCTGTAAACGTTTCTACACTGTGATTATAAGAAAACATCATGTATGACATCAATATTGCTCAGTATCTGCACACACACACTGATCTGTATAAACTTTCAGCGAAATATGGACAACACAAACCAGGTACGAATCATATGTGAATGTTTTCTACATGAACTGTCTAATACAAATATGTAGAGTCACCTGAGGAAAAACCTAAAAGGTTTGAAGTTGGTTTCTGACAAAACTGGGTTGTAAATGTATGTAACAGGCATGAACACGATAAGAGAGGTTAATAACCACATACAATGATTTCATAACATCCATGTTTATATCGTAAAATATTCCAGTAAATTTATAGAGCTATTTTAAACAATCTCTTATTAGCATCAATGTCATCTGTAGATAATATTACTTACCTCATCACTAATACCCACGTACTAAAAATCAGTTTTTGAAATCATCATTTAGAAAACATGTTTCTCAATAAAGTTATCTATAACGATCTGTAGTAATTAATTGTCAATCAACAATGAGGACGCCCATACACAAACACACACAGGAAGACATATAGTCACCTTCTATTCTCAAATTTTTAGAGATGTTTCTCATAGTAAACTATGTGTTACTCCCAGTGACGGGTAATCACGTGACGTTTTAATAACCTGTCACCCCAGTGCTCGCAGTGTTTGTTCCAAATTAAATATAATAGTTTTTTTTTCATATTATAATAAATCCGTATTTTTAAATTCACGAGATGGCCATTTTCGCTTGCTAGTTCTAGAAAGTATGGTGTAGTGTTCATTTTGAAAATCATATTCATTTTTTTTTTTAGCGAAAATGAAAAGAAACTCGCCGAACTCTGATCATGTTTTGTCGATCTGTGTACATTTTATAAGTATTTTTCACCAAATCATGTAGTGTAAGATTTGTAATATTTTATCTATGTTATTTGTCCTATGCCAATGGATGAAAGGCCGTGAATCCACGTGTCTAAGGGTAAACATTTAAATTTAAAGTGGATTTTCAATTTGATGATATAAGGATTTATTTAGTAAAATAGAGATCGGGGAAATAATGTTCTGAATGTATTTGTTTTCTATTTTTAAAACCTTGTCACTGTAAACAGTAATAAATATGTTGTTTGTGTTTTTAAATGATTGACATTAATATTAAAATATGTATATTTGGATAAACTGTGAAAAGTAAGTAGATTTCCGTGTTACATTTGACTAGAAATATTTTAGTGGAAGTTTAGTTTGTATTTTGTGGGGGTTTATTTTCTTTGCTCTCTAATTATATCACATTTTTAATGTGGATTTTCTAATACAAACAGATCATAATATTATACATGAATAGAGCAGCTTTTCTTAAACATTTTGAGTCATACTACTTAACAAAACAATGACAAAGAGCAGATATATGGCTAAGTTTATTGTAACTGTTTTGTGTAAACAATTGTGCTGAAAAATAGGTGTGTCCAAACGTGACCTAGGTTTGCTTCTAGGCATGCGTCTACTACTACGTAATGAACTAATACAAATGTATTCACAACGTTTGAAAACAATTAAGAACGAAGACCTGTAGCAAACGACGAAAAAAAAAAAGAAAACAAGGATAACATGTAACGGATGTGAATGTTATAACTTTATTTTAAAGGGTTCGAATTCTAAATCATATTGACTTACATGAACCCCTCTAAAGTATATACGCTGTAAAGACATAAGGATTTGTCATAAAAGTACAGACCACATAGCAAAACTTCTTCTCCTTATTCGGACTCAATTGTATCACCTTTAGAAGGCGCAAGAAGTTTCTAATTCTCACTGTCATGTTTAGTTTCCCTTGTCTCTGTAATTGTTATCTCATTTTTACTTGTGCATTTTCACTAACTGTCAATTTATTTTTCTGAGTTAATCTTCAACTTCGATTGATTTTCATCATGTACGTCAAGTTTTAAAAGGTGGTCACCTATCTTTCTCTCCTTGGAGACTGTATTTTTTATTTGTTGCATGACAATTAAACGACTGTGTATCTTCTGTTATTTTTAGTGTTGATACGCTTAACCCGATTATTGTTATAATTAATCAATTATATCTCAATACAAAACAGTCTAAAGGCGCACGGTTCTTCCTTATATGTTAGTACTTTAAAAAAATAGCATACTATTATTAAAAAACGGGTCTTTAACATATAAAACAGAAAAGATACATATTTTATTTTATGTAAAATCATTGCGGAGTCTTTATCAAAGGAGAAGTAAACCGTCTCATTTCCTCCGCTTGTCTACGAGATACAAGGTTACGTATTACACCCCTCCACACATACACCGATCGGGAGTAATTAATTTAAGCTTCGGTACTGGGTGGTAGATGGTTTTATGGAACAGCCGACAAGTAGTGCCGGTTATGGTTACCACATTGGGATATCAAGCAGAGGAACTAAATTGCAGACTCAATGGCTGCGAACTCCGACTAGTGTGGGAATTGCCATCCTGGAGAAGTTTGCGACCAACTAGGTTATTTCAGTGCGTCTGATACAAATGGTAGAGTCTTTCATTGCATTTTGGATTGGTCGCAGCTCGGGTTAATCGTGCAATATTATTTCTCACTTTGAAAAGAGCGATAATCGGACACATGAGAGAGTAACAGAAACTAAGATCAACACATAATGAAACATAAGAGAATCGGATAAGACCATTCTGTGAATATCAACATAAACAGGACATAAATAATTACTGAAGATATCAAAGGAAACACAGGACACTAACATCACAATATATGGTAATATCATAAAACAAGTGAAGTCAAAGAGTTTGGCAGTAGCCTGACATATAACAACATGCAAGCAACACAAATAGACTCAAGTTGTAAAAAAGCTTGACAAATTATTGTACATATTTTACCACTACTGTCTAGCCATAGCTATCTAAAGATTTACTGAGGCCTACACGATGAAAGGAAATTCATGGGAGACCTCCGACTAGCGTGACGTTTTCAGCGTTTCAGCGGATGTTGATAGAGTGATATGAGCCTTCTATAGCTTCTATAGCTGTCAACCTAGTGGGAGGGTTATCTCTTTTATTTTCTGACCGCGGGACTTTGACAAATTATATATGTCTATGGTCTAAAAGGAGTGCCGTTAGAAGACAAGCGCGCTATTTAGAAGATTATCTTTGTCCCAACGGTGTACTACCAGTGCCAGACATGAATCTTAGAATAAAAAAATAGAAAAATAACCACTACATAAATAAAGTGTGTCAAATGCATGACATGAAACAGCATGAGAGATACAATCAGAAATGAAGTTACGATAAAAACAAGAAACCAACCAAGATATTGAATAAACACAGCAACAACAGATCAAGTGTTTGAGGCAAGTAATAAGACATAAAGAAGTAGATCTAACACAGTAAGTTACCAAACAAACGATACGAGAACACCAGACAAAGTGACCGAACAAGTAAATGATTGATAAACGGAATACTAGAAACACTGAAAGATATAGCAGCAAAAAAGGATAATTGAAGTGCAAGACACGCAAAACTATATCTCCCTTTGGTGCCGAAATGTTAATGAGGAAGGAAAGAAAGAAAAAAGAAATAATACTCGATAAATGAGTAAAATATCTCAACAAAGCGCGTGAAATTCACAAATCGATGATCATTACATATAAAGAGTCCAAGAACACGCGCGCACACACACACATATATATAAATATATATATATATAAATATATATATATATATATATATATATATATATATATATATATAGGTAGATAGATATATGTATAGTCTTGAGTCTATACTCAAGACTATACAGATGAACAAATAGAGGCATACTATGAAGATCTAAACACAGTTATGAAGCAAGTGAAATCATCAGACATCTTGATTATAATGGGTGATATGAACGCTAAAGTAGGAAAAGGTAAATATAAGACCATTATAGTAAATCATGGTCTAGGAAAAAGGAATAACAGAGGAGAAATATTAATACAATTTTGTGAAGAAAACAGACTGATAATATGCAACACCTTCTTTGAGCAAAGAGAAAAGGAAATTATACACATGGAAAAGCCCTGGAGACAAGAAGAGAAATTAAATAGATTACATAATCATAACAGACCGATTCAGGAACAGCGTCAAGAAAGCCAAAATCTACCCAGGAGCAGATATTAATTCAGACCACAATCCTGTAATGATAAAAGTGAAAATCAAATTAAAGAGAAACAAACAAAAAACTAAATCAGCAACACCAATAGATATAACAGCGTTAAACCAGAAAGATGTAAAAGAAACTTATACTGTACAAGTAAAGAACACTATCAGAAGCTACTAGAAGAGGGGATTGAGCAGTACAAAAGAAAATCCTGAGGAAAAAAGTCACAACAAAATGGCAATGCATAAAAAACAGCATGCAAGAATTCTGCAACACCTTGCCCAAAAAGGAAAGTAACAAAAAATAAAAATGGATAACTGACAAAATCTTAGAAAAAGTGGAAGAAAGAAGACAAGCGAAAAACACTGCCAGATACAAGGATATAGACAATTAAATACAGAGAATGTGCAAAAAGACAAAAGAAGACTGGCTCAACCAAAGATGTCTAGAAGTCGAAACTATGAAAAGTAAACAAAACTTAAGAGAGATGCACACATACATAAAGAGAATGACTAATAAAGACAAAAAACTGCAGGAAACGGATGTATTACAAACAAAGAGGGAAGAATGCTAACAGACAACACAAATATAATAGAATGATGGCAAGAATATATAACGTAATTATTTCATGACGAAAGGGACAAAAAGCCAGATATAAAATGTACATACAACTATAAAATCCTGAAATCTGAAGTTGAAAAAGCTATAAAAACAATGAAAAAGGGAAGGCAGCATGGCCTGACAATATACAGATAGAGATGATACAGGCTCTAGAAGAGTTTGGCGTCGAAATGATCACCGACATATACAATGACATATACCATACAGGATACATACCAAACGATCTAAAAACATTAACTTTCATTGCATTGCCTAAAAAGAACGGTGCAGTTGAATGCAGTGATTTCAGAACAATAAGCCTAATGAGCCAGGTAACACAAATTTACTAAAAGTTGTACAGGGAAGGATTCAGAGTAAAATCAATACTGAATTAGAGGAGCAACAATTTGGATTCAGGAAAAAACAGTGGGACAAAAGAAGCCATATTCAGCATGAGAACACTGATTGAAAAGTACACAGAAGTAAACAAGCAAATATGTGCCTGCTTTATAGACTTCACAAAAGCTTTCGATAGAATACACCATAACCAACTCATAGACTGCCTAAAGGATATAAAACTAGACGACACAGACATAAGACTAATATGTAATTTATACTGGGAGCAAACAGCAATAATAAGATATAACAAGGAGAACTCTACACCCATGGACATAAAAAGAGGAGTAAGACAAGGATGCATCCTATCACCAAGCTTGTTCAATCTATACACTGAGCAAATCTTTAAAAACATCTCAGAGATACCAGGCCTAAACATTAATGGAAACATAATCAATAACCTAAGATATGCTGATGATACTGTTCTACTCGCAGAAAATCCTAAAGATCTACAACAATTGCTTAATGTGATAAACATAACAAGCAAAAAATATGGAATAGAAATGAATATCAAAAAGACTAAAACTATGATCATAAACAAAGAAAATTCTCAAGACCTACAATTAAATATCACAATTGAGGGAATACATCTGGAGACAGTCCAGAGCTACAACTACCTGGGGCATACTATAACCAATGATGGAAAATTCAAAACTGAAATAAACAAAAGAATAGGTATGGCAAAAAGTAATTTTAATGCCATGAAAAATATACTAACAACAAGACAAATACCAGAAGGGCTGAAACTAAAAATGGCAAAATGTTACGTCTTCTCAATATTCCTGTATGATGAAGAAACATGGACATTAGACAAGAAAACAGAACAGAAAATTGAAGCCTTTGAAATGTGGATTTATAGAAGAATAGGTAGAATTGGATTGAAACAAAAGATAACAAACGTTGAAGTTTTAAAACAACTGAAAATAAAAAGAGAACTACTAAATACAATTAAGACAAGAGAAATGAAATTTTTGGGGCATGTTATAAGACACAACAGCCTACTAAAAGTAATATTGGAAGGAAAAATACAAGGAAAATAGGCAGAAGCAGACCAAGACTAAGATGGACGAGTAACATCAAAAGATGGACAAGTCAATCTATGTCAGCCTGCACCATCAAAGCAAGAAACAGAGTAGCAATACTAAAAAACAGGAAAATCTATCTATCTATCTTTCGTTCGCCTGAAGCATTGTCTATATCTGCAATGTCGTTTCCTGTATAAATGTTACTGTCTTTTGTAATTCTTGCAGTGGCCCATATAGTTTTGTCTGTAGTGTTGTATCTATGGGCCAATGGATTTTCCTCAGTCTACTATATTCAGTGCAGTCTTGAAGTATGTGTTCAGCAGTCTGGGGCGCCTGTCCACATGTACAAGTAGTTGAGGTGCCGATCTTGAATTTTGTATACATGTGACTATGGAGTCGATTGTGTCCTGTTCTGAGACGTATAATGATAACTTGTTCATATCTATTCATATTATAAAAGGCATCCTGATTTGGGGCTTGTGGTCCTCTGATTGATTTGATTATCTGTTTCTTATGATGGTATGTAACAGGTGTATCTAGTTGTGTGCCTGTTGAACCTTCCTTTGCCAACTGATCTGCTTTCTCATTTCCTGGTATTCCACAGTGAGATGGGATCCACTGCAGGGCAACCCTGTGGTGCTTGCAGAGTTCAGTCAATAAGGTCTGCAAATGTGGTAATTTTCTGGATTGTAGTGCCTGGAGTACTGATCTTGCATCTGTCAAAAACACTACAGGCTGTGGGCTAAGATTAATGTTCAGCAGTTTTTCTATTGCTAACTTTATTGCTTGTATTTCTGCATCATAATTGTGACAATATTTCCCTGTTGCTATTTTATTCATATCCCTAGTGTTATTTGGGTATTCTATATATGCACCTGCTCCCCCATTTTTTACTGCATTCTGTGCTGATCCATCTGTATACACACGAATCCATAGGTCTTGTGGGTATTCTTCATCCAGGAAACTGAGAGTTATTGTTTTTCGCTGTAGACTATTCTGTTCCTCTTTATCAACTATTCCTTTCACTTCTGTCCGTATTTGAACTGATAATCCTGATTCCTCTGTCCAGGGAGTCTGTTCTGGTATGGGCAGTAGGGGGTTAACAGCTCTTGGCATGTCTGGTGTTTGTCTACTAATACGCTTGGCTTGGTGTATAAAACTGCTTCTCTTAAGTCGTCCCAATGCAAGATTTTGGAATCGGTCCTTCATTGGATGTCTCGGCATGCAAGCAAATTTTTCTGCCTGTATCAGCACCTTTGTGTCCCTCCGTTCTCTCAGTGCTGGTATCCTCCACAATTTCTCCATCTCTAATATTGGTGTTGATTTCATTGCTCCTGTGATGACCCCAAGTGCCTGGTTTTGTACTTTATCCAGTTCTTGAAGTGTGGTGTTTGATGCTGAACACCATGCAGATGATCCATATTCTAAATGTGGGCGTATACTCTGTTGGTAAACTTTACTGAGTATTTTCCCACTCGCACCCCACGTAGTTCCACACAGCTTTCTTAGAATAGCCAATTTTCTCCTTGCTTTTGGGTTGCCTTATTTATCTGCTGTTTCCAAGATAGTTTGTTATCAAATGTAACTCCGAGATACGTAGCCTGTATGTCTTCTTTCACAGGCTCATTGTTTATATAGATGGCTCCTGCTTTTTGTTTTGGGGAAAGAGTGAAAAGTGTAGTACTGCATTTGTCTGTATTGATGCTGATACACCATCTATTTGTCCATGAATTCAGTGCATTCATAGCTCTTTGTAACAATTTGGAGGCCACTGTTGCATACTCCTCTGTGCACCACATTACCAAGTCATCTGCATACATTGCCACTTTGATACCATGTGGTAGTTCAGTAACTAGGTCATTGATGTAGATCAGAAAAAGTGTTGGAGATAGTACCCCTCCTTGTGGAACGCCCTGGCGCAGTAAGACCTTCTTACTCTTAAGACCATCCAGTTGCACTCTGGCTCTCCTGTTATGCAGGTATGCTTTGACCCATTTGTACATCCTGCCATTTACTCCATAATTTCTCAGTTTCTTCAAAAGCCCTTCCTTCCATACCTTATCAAATGCTTTCTTTAGGTCTATCCATGCTGCTAGTACCAGTTTCTTTTCTTGAAACGCATCCTCAATTTCCTGGGAAAGATAGGTTGCCTGATCTTCGGTAGAGTAACACTGTCTAAAGCCTGCTTGTTGTGGGACAAGGAGATTTTCACTTTCCAGGTACCACTGCAGTCTGAGATTGATTATACGTTCCATTGTTTTGCACAAACAACTTGTAAGGCTGATTGGTCTATAGCTGGATGTCATTGAAACATCTTTTCCTGGCTTTAGTAATGGTATCATAATTGCTTCTCTCCATGCCTGTGGCACTTTACCTGTGATCCAGCAAATGTTGTAGATCTGCAGTAGTTTTGCTTTAGCTGCAGTTCCCAAGTTCTTAATCATTTCATTAGACACTCCATCACTACAACTACAACTACCTGGGGCATATTATAACCAATGATGGAAAATTCAAAACTGAAATAAACAAAAGAATAGGTATGGCAAAAAGTAATTTTAATGCCATGAAAAATATACTAACAACAAGACAAATACCAGAAGGGCTGAAACTAAAAATGGCAAAATGTTACGTCTTCTCAATATTCCTGTATGATGAAGAAACATGGACATTAGACAAGAAAACAGAACAGAAAATTGAAGCCTTTGAAATGTGGATTTATAGAAGAATAGGTAGAGTTGGATTGAAACAAAAGATAACAAACGTTGAAGTTTTAAAACAACTGAAAATAAAAAGAGAACTACTAAATACAATTAAGACAAGAGAAATGAAATTTTTGGGGCATGTTATAAGACACAACAGCCTACTAAAAGTAATATTGGAAGGAAAAATACAAGGAAAAATAGGCAGAAGCAGACCAAGACTAAGATGGACGAGTAACATCAAAAGATGGACAAGTCAATCTATGTCAGCCTGCACCATCAAAGCAAGAAACAGAGTAGCAATACTAAAAACATGAAAATAAAAGTGGTATGGTGACAGCTTTACGTGGTAATGGACGAAACAAAAGTCGACCTAGTCCAGATGAAGGCCTACTTGGCCGAAACGTCGACTTTTGTTTCGTCCATTACCACGTAAAGCTGTCACCATACCACTGTTCTTTCTTCATTTTTTTTTTAGTATTGCTATTATCATCAGATTTACAGCAACTTCGTATCTCTACGCATCTTGGTGCATCTTGATGCCTTTACCTAGAGTAGAATGGCGATCCATGGTAGCCAACCTTCGTTGCGGAGAAGGCACACGATGATGATGAGATAGATATATACACATATTATACGCACGCAAGCACACTAACATTGCACCACTTTTCAGATCCATGAACATAGTGTCAAATGTAAATTAAAGTATGGGGGTATGTTTTCCCCGTGTTTGTCATAAGGTAGGAAGCTAATGGCTGCTGGAATGGAAAGTACACGATTCAACCCCCGGGATTTTGTATAGACTACAGGAAAACAATGACAGTTACACGTGCAATACGATTCTCAATAGATATGACCCTGAACATGTATAACCATTGTGGCTGTATACTCGGTACAAAAAAGGCCTTTAAGACAAAACACCCAGTACATATGGTTGAAAGGCCACGACTTTCTGAAAATAATTGCTACCGAGCCATTGGTATGTTGGAGACAGGGTTGAGGTAGCGGTCCATTGTCAAAATCATGAAATGCCACCACATCACTATTTGACGGATGAATGAACAATACGGGGCCATTGGCAGTACCCGTGACAGACCTCGGGGTGCCCATCAACGGATTATTACCCTGTGCAAGATGGTCATGTTATGCTGAGTCACCTAAAGAATCGTTCTCTCTCGCCAAGTCAAGCAGCGAGAACAACAGTGGGTAGGCGCTGGCAAGTCTCTAGAATGGCAGTCGAATGGCGACTCAGAGATAGTAGCTTTACAGTAAGACGACGTATGTTGGGCCAAACATGATGCACATGCATCGTCAACATTGCCTGTAATGGACAGAGCAACGTGTCAGATGTACTAGAGTACAGTGGAATGTTGTCCTATTCACATACGAGAGCATATTCAGCATCTCCTGTGTTGTTGGACGTGTGCGGTGTTAGCGGCGGTGTGGAGTAATCACTTATATTTATATTAGACCCTCTGTTCATGATCTGTAAGGTGCTGCGTTAATAATGTGCTTCAGTCTTGGACATATGGCATCAGCTGATAGATAATGTAAACCAGAAATAACAATGGACGCGAGTAATGGGTAAAAAGCATATATTTTATGACGTGATAATATTATATATATATATATATATATATATATATATATATATATATATATATATATATATATATATAATATGCATACATTGTGTAGAAACATGGACATTCAATAAATAAAAATAAAAAAATAGAGAAGAAATTTCAAGCTTTTGAAATGTGGATCTGATGAGGTCAATGGGTGAAAGGAAAAGACGACAAACAATGAAGTTTAGCTAAAATGAGAGAGAGAGTGTGTGTGTGTGTGTGTGTGAGAGAGAGAGAGAGAGAGAGAGAGAGAGAGAGAGAGAGAGAGAAACAATATTTAACACAATCAAAAAAAAGACAAATAACATTGTTGGAACACATGAATGTTCTATTGTATACACAACACCATATTAAAAGTCATCTTGGAAGGAAAGGTACAAGAGAGGCGAGGGAGAGGATAACCAAAACTAAAGTAGACTGATAACAAAGAAATGATGGACATGTGAACTTATGTCAACGTGCGTGGTGTAGACAAATGATGGAGTAACATGGCGCGCCATGATATTCAACTTTTGATATGGAATCGTCGCCTAACGAATGAATAAATGGGCATAATGCACGTCCATATTTGATAACTCTGAAAGCACGAAGAACCAGCTATGTTGCAATGTCTACAGCCTAGTGAAGAAGATGGCGATTCTATATTTCTCCTTAACGTTTATGATACACTAGTGTAATACTTGAAGCAAGAGCATACCCCGATCGTTGATATAACATTCCAGCAGAGATGATTAATGCTGTTATCTGCAGTATTCTCCAGGCGGTTGAGCAATTATCGATTTTAATTCGTGCTGCAGAGTTCTTCCATAACCATAACCATAACCATTTGCATTATGAAGCATAAATCAGAGATGTCGCACATCATCATAACAATCTTCTTAATTCGTACTATCTCATAGACAGGAAATCTTCCTCAATAAGACAACTACATTAGATTAGTCCGACATCCAAGCCAAGCACAATGTCATGTTACAAAACATACTAACATCTTTGTAAAACATTATCAGACGAAAAGAGTGTTGCCGAGTAACAATAATCAGGCATGCGAGTTGATATACAAGAGAGCCTGTTTCCTATCTTAGAGTCATCCTGGAGGAATTCAGATAAAACCAATACGACCTACATCAGGTGTTCATTAAATAAAGCAGTTGACATATTTTGACCTGCAGCCCCATGGGCTAGGCGGGACATGTACACCTTTTTGTTGGGTAAAAATTGTTCCCTGATGAAGATTCGTCAGTGTGTCTTACACGGAGACCGATTACTTTCTGACCAGTGTGTATCGGCTGAGCCAAGACAAACTATAGTCTGACAAGACATGCTAGCTTATAATGGTTTCTAAAAATCACCCACAGAGTGTGACGTCATCTATGTGAACTATGGATGGTTGATGTAATTTTACCCAAATCATCCCTGCTAGCAATATTGAAAACGTCACAAGCATTGGGTAACTCCTTTAAGCGCGCGGATGTTAGTATAACTATAGTTGTCTCTGGTTTCTCTCTGTAAGGTTTATACTTGTATTTAGCAACATCTCCCCTGCCAAATGCTTTTGGATCTAGTTGATGAATTTCACGTTCCCTAATCCCCATGAGGAAAAAAAAACGAAACCAATTATTTGGTTTCCTGGAGACAGCTTTTCCATTGAGAATTGTATTTAATTATCTCCGTGTCCTTCATTCGCCCACATGAGAAAGAACATACATTTTATCTGCGGTCATTGTACTATGTTTACTACACTGCAGTATGTCTCTTGCATGTTATTCACACGAATGTTATGGCTGGTAATATATGTCTATTCTAATTACCATATGAATAGACATATATGATACCACGTATCACTTGTCAAAGGAGATGAAGCTGGAAGTATTGTAGTTACTAAACAACACTGAATTCTTTATTATTGTAATGCAAGTGATCCCTTTGTAACTGACCAATCATCATCATCATCAAGTGCCGGGCCTGATGGCGTAGGTGATCATGTCTCTCCACAACTTTCGACGATCTCGATAGTTATCATTTCTGTTGTTGACCTTCTGCCAAGACATTCTCTTATGCTGTCTGGTATTTTTACCCTTTGTTTCCCTCTATCTCTTAGTCCTTCAATGTTTCCATTTGTTACAATATATTCTAGTTGTTCTTTTCTCCTTACATGGCCAAGATAGTGATGATGTTTCTTCCTAATATTGGGAATTATCATTTTTTTTGCTTTGACCTCTTTCAGAACGTTTTCATTACTCTTCTTAGCTGTCCGTGCTATTCTCAACATTCTTCTGTAAAACTACATTTCTACAGACTCAGGTGATTTTCTTGTCTGTTGTCCTGTTGTCCATGATTCACATCCATATGTTAAGACTGGCTCTACATAACATGTAAGGATTCTTCCTCTTGTTTTGTGGCGATTCATGATGGTACCAGGAAGTTACGACGGTGGTTTTCTGTTGCCTTCTGTCGGTTTGTTTACCGTTGACTCCGCTAGCCTTTGACTAAAATGTCTCACCCACAAGGCAGTGAGGTTGTTTTACTTCGGGGTTTACCCTCCCTTAGCCTTTTACTTTTACTGAACAATGTAGTTCTCTTAATTTAGTGTGTATTTGTTGTGTGTCTCACTTTGTTCATATCTTGTTATATTACTCAAACAATACAGTTATCTTAATTTAGTGTGTATTTATTGTGTGTCTCACTTTGTTCATATCTTGTTATATTACTCAAACAATACAGTTATCTTAATTTAGTGTGTATTTATTGTGTGTCTCACTTTGATCATATTTTGTTATATTACTCAAACAATACAGTTCTCTTAATTTAGTGTGTATTTGTTGTGTGTCTAACTTTGTTCATATCTTGTTATATTACTCAAACAATACAGTTATCTTAATTTAGTGTGTATTTATTGTGTGTCTCACTTTGATCAAATTTTGTTATATTACTCAAACAATACAGTTCTCTTAATTTAGTGTGTATTTGTTGTGTGTCTAACTTTGTTCATATCTTGTTATATTACTCAAACAATACAGTTATCTTAATTTAGTGTGTATTTATTGTGTGTCTCACTTTGATCAAATTTTGTTATATTACTCAAACAATACAGTTCTCTTAATTTAGTGTGTATTTGTTGTGTGTCTAACTTTGTTCATATCTTGTTATATTACTCAAACAATACAATTATCTTAATTTAGTGTGTATTTATTGTGTGTCTCATTTTGATCATATTTTGTTATATTACTCAAACAATACATTTCTCTTAATTTAGTGTGTATTTGTTGTGTGTCTAACTTTGTTCATATCTTGTTATATTACTCAAACAATACAGTTATCTTAATTTAGTGTGTATTTATTGTGTGTCTCACTTTGATCATATTTTGTTATATTACTCAAACAATACAGTTATCTTAATTTAGTGTGTATTTGTTGTGTGTCTAACTTTGTTCATATCTTGTTATATTACTCAAACAATACAGTTATCTTAATTTAGTGTGTATTTATTGTGTGTCTCAATTTGATCATATTTTGTTATATTGCTCAAACAATACAGTTCTCTTAATTTAGTGTGTATTTGTTGTGTGTCTAACTTTGTTCATATCTTGTTATATTACTCAAACAATACAGTTATCTTAATTTAGTATGTATTTATTGTGTGTCTCACTTTGATCATATTTTGTTATATTGCTCAAACAATCATCATCATCATTGAGTGCTTTCTCCACAACGAAGGTTGGCTACCATGGATCGCCATTCTACAATGTTCCATGCCTTGATGGTGCAGGCTGTCATAGACTGACTTGTCCATCTTTTGATGTTACTCGTCCATGTTAGTATTGGTCTGCTTCTGTCTCTTTTACCTTGTATTTTCCTTCCATTATTAATTTTAGTAGGCTGTTGTGTCTTTTAACATGCAACAATTTAATTTGTCTTGTTCTAATTGTGTTTAGCAGTTCTCTTTTTACTTTTAGTTGTTTCAAAACTTCATCGTTTGTTTTCTTCCTCTTTCCATCCAATTCTACCTATTCTTCTATAAATCCACATTTCAAAGGCTTCAATTTTCTGTTCTGTCCGCTTGTCTAATGTCCATGTTTCTGCGCCATACAGGAATATTGAGAAGGTGAAACATTTTGCTATTCTTTGTTTCAGCCCGGCTGTTATTTGTCTTGTTGTTAGTATATTTTTCATGGCATTAAATTTACTTGTTGCCATACCTATTCCTTAGTCTATTTCAATTTTACATTTTCCATCATTGGTTATAGTATGTTCCAGGTAGTTGTAGCTCTGGACTGTCTCCAGATATATTCCCTCAATTGTGATATTTAGTTGTAGGTCTTGAGAATTTTCTTTGTTTATGATCATAGTTTTAGTCTTTTTGATATTCATTTCTAGTCCATATTTTTTGCTTGTTATGTTTATCACATTAAGCAATTGTTGTAGGTTTTTAGGATTTTCTGCTAATAGAACAGTATCATCAGCATATCTTAGGTTATTGATTATCTTTTCATTAATGTTTAGACCTGGTATCTCAGTGATGTTTTTAAAGATTTGCTCAGTGTATAGATTGAACAAGCTTGGTGATAGGATGCATCCTTGTCTTACTCCTTTTTTTATGTCCATGGGTGCAGAGTTCTCCTTGTTACAACTTATTATTGCTCAAACAATAAAGTTCTATTAATTTAGTGTGTATTTGTTGTTTGTCTCACCTTGATCATATCTTGTTATATTGCTCAAACAATACAGTTCTCTTAATTTAGTGTGCATATGTTATGTGTCTTACTTTCTTCATATCATGTTATATTGCTCAAACAATACAGTTCTCTTAATTTAGTGTGTATTTGGTGTGTTTCTCACCTTGATCATATTTTGTTATATTGCTCAAACAATCTTCATGTGCCATACCGGTTGGAGTAGGTGATCATGTCCCTCCACAACCTTCTATCTACATTGCATCGTTTCAGTTATGATGTTGACTGTTTTCCATGCCATGACACAAAGCTTTCCAGTATTTTCTCTCTTTGTCGCCCGCGATCTCTCTTTCCTTTTATTTTGCCAGTTGTAACCAAGTATTCCAACTTTCCTCTTCTCATGATGTGCCCGAAAAATGTTGATTGCTTCTTTCTGATGTTTTTTAAGAGCACCCTTTTTGTGTTGGCCTCTTTGAGAACTTCCTCATTGGTCTTTTTAGCTGTCCAGGAAACTTTCAACATTCTTCTGAGAAATTCAACCTCTGTGGCCTCCAATCGTCTTTTCATTTATTTGTCCACTGTTCATGATTCGCTTCCATAGGTCAGAATTGGTTCTATATAGCACCGATGAACTCTCTTTCTCATTTTTATTGACAGAGATTTGTTGCATAAAATATGTTTAACCTTCTGAAATGCTATTTTGGCCTGTGCTATTCTGCTTTTTCTCTGTGGTACATCACCCATCTGATGGTATTATTGTGTCCAAGTATTTGAAACGTTGCACTTGTTTCAGATTTGTCTCGTTTATTTTTCATGCTGCATGATGGTGGTGATTGCTTCTTCGATATAACCATTACTTCTGTTTTCTTACTATTCAGAATGATGCCTTTGTTGTTGCTTTCTTTACTAGTATGTCTATCATTTCTAGTAGTTCATTCTCTGTCTTTGCTATTAAGACTGTGTCATCCGCATATCGCAAATTATTTATGTTGTGACCGTTGACTTCAATTCCTTTTTTGTCTACTGTTGATCTCATAATATATTCGCTGTAAAGTGAAAACAAATCCGACGACAGAACACAGCCTTGTCTGACTCCTTGCTTTATATATTCGAATTTCCTGTTTGGTTGTTAATTTGTATTGCTGCTGTTTGTTGCCAGTACATGATTTTTATGATTCGCAGATCCTTGCCATCAAAGAGTAATTTCTCCGGCATATTGATTATTTCGACATGCTTTACTTTGTCAAATGCTTTCGTGTAGTCTAAAAAGCACATATATAGATCTTTCTTTACCTCTATAGATCTTTCTATCACTGTTCTTAAGATGTATATTGCATTATTGGTGCCATTTCCTTCCACAAATCCACATTGTTCCTCACTTATTTCTGGTTTTATTTTGTTCCTTACATGTCTCATTATTATTCTTAGTAATATTTTCGTCATATGGCTCATGAGACTAATAGTGCGATGGTCTTCACAATCAGTGGCTCCTGACTTCTTCGGTATGGCTACAAAGATAGATTTTCGTAGATCTTCGGGTATGTGTCCAGTGTTATATATGCCACTGAGTAATTTTGTTATGACTTGTAGCTCACCTAATGCATTTATCTCTTCGATTGGTATATTGTCAGGACCTGGAGCTTTGCCTCTTTTCATGTGTTGAATTGCGTCCTCCACTTCACTCTGCATTATTGGTGGTCATGTGTCTTCATTTGAATTGTTTAATTCTGGTCTTTCATCATCATAGAGTTGACTGATATATGATGTCCATCTTTCCATTGTCTTCTCCTGTCCCATTATTATATTTCCTTCCTTTGATTTCACACATCCTGAAACTTTGACTTTTTTTCTTCCTGTTAATGCATTTAACTGATTGTGCATAAATTTTGAATCTTTCTTTTGTTGTTTTTCCATTTCTTCACATTTCTGTTTTAACCATCCTACCTTTGCTTCACTGCACTTGATTTGGATCTCTTTGTGCAATATTTTGTATGTCCGTTCTTCTTTCTTATGTTTTCTTCTTTCGTCAATTAGTTGTAATATTTCTTCTGTCATCCATTTCTTTTTGTTGATTCTTTTAGTCACTGGTATTACTTCTTTTGATGCTTGTTGAATCGATTGTTTGAGCATTTCCCACTGCTCCTGGATGTCCTGTATTTTCTCAATAGCATTATATCTATTTTGTACTATCGTGCTGTACTTATCACTCATCTGTTTATCTATTCTTAGCATATCTAATTCTAATGTTATATTTCTTGGTGATTTCTGTTTCTTCCGCAGTTTTATTATTATCTTTCCAACTACTGGTACATGGTCACTATTGCAGTCTGCTCCTTGTTTTAACCGATGTTAGCCCATTCTTGACCATCTCTGACAACACAGTTCTCTTAATTTAGTGTGTATTTGTTGTGTTTCTCACATTGATAATATCTTGTTATATTTCCATGTCCACAGACGACTTGGATGTTGCTTAAACCAGGTGTTTCCTATCAACATGTTGTGTGTTCTTGCCCATTCAATAAGATTCTCACCTCTTTCATTCCTCTTGTTAAGCCATAATGATCAACTACTTCCTCAACTCTTTCCTTTCCCACTTTTACATTAAAATCCCCTAGAACTCTGGTGTTTTCATGTGGTTTGCATTCATGAAGTGCCTCATTTAACTCTTCGTAAAATTTATCAGTTGTTTCCTCTAGACTGTCTGCTGTTGGCGCATAAACTTGTATAAGATTTATGTCTATTGGCTTTCCATTCATTTTCACTAAAAGGACTCTGTCAGATATTGGGTAAAAGCCTTTCACTGTTCTTGCCCTTTCTGCATCCAAGATGATACCTACTCCTCTTTGGTGCTCATTACCTCCAGAATAGATTATTATATGTGTATCAGAATATATCTCCCCTGTTCCGGTGTATCTCATTTCGCAAAGTCCCTGTAATTGTAAACCCCTTCATTTCATGTCTTGTATGATGTTTTCTAGTTTACCCTTCTACATGAGTGTTCTCACATTCCAAGTACATATCTTTAGAGTTTGTTTAAAATTTATTTTGCTTACAGTAGCTTGATGACGATCCGGTATCACCTGTAGCACATGATATCCCCTACGGAACTAGGGAATTCCATGGGAACCTCCCCTTAACGTTGTTGTCGTTATATCTAATGTTGTGGCGATTCATGATTATACAAAGAAATTACGACGGTGGTTTTCTGTTGCCTTCCGTCGGTTTGTTTACGGTTGACTCCGCTAGCCTTTGACTAAAAAGTCTCACCCACAAGGCAGTGGGGTTGTTTTACTTCAGGGTACCCTCCCTTAGCCATTTACTCTCCCGAGCTTACCTGCAAGGCAGCAGGGCAGCCACAGGTTGTACTGTTTACTGCATACAGTAGCAGGTAAAATTACCCGACCTGACAGGCTCAAACAATACAGCTCTCTTAATTTAGTGTGTATTTGTTGCGTGTCTCACTTTGTTCATATCTTGTTATATTGCTCAAACAAAATATCTTGAAGGCCTTCATGTACATTCTGAAAGACCGTTCTTGATATTTATCTTGCTGTGTTCATTCGCTCATTTGTGTTCATTCGCTCATTTGTGTTCATTCGCTCATTTGTGTTCATTCGCTCATTTGTGTTCATTCGCTCATTTGTGTTCATTCGCTCATTTGTGTTCATTCGCTCATTTGTGTCCATTCGCTAATTTGTGTCCATTCGTTCATTTGTGCGCTCATTTGTGTTCATTCGCTCATTTGTGTTCATTCGCTCATCTGTGATCATTTGTGTCCATTCGCTCATTTGTGTCCATTCGCTCATTTGTGTCATTCGCTCATTTGTGTTCATTCGCTCATTTGTGTTCATTCGTGTTCTTCATTTGTGTTCATTCGCTCATTTGTGTCCATTCGCTCATTTGTGTCCATTCGCTCATTTGTGTTCATTCGCTCATTTGTGTCCATTCGCTAATTTGTGTCCATTCGTTCATTTGTGCTCATTCGCTCATTTTTGTTCATTCACTCATTTGTGTTCATTCGCTCATTTGTGTTCATTCGCTCATCTGTGATCATTCACTCATTTGTGTCCATTCACTCATTTGTGTTCATTCGCTCATTTGTGCTCATTCGCTCATTTGTGTTCATTCACTCATTTGTGTTCATTCGCTCATTTGTGCCCATTCGCTCATGTGTGTTCATTCACTCATTTGTGTTCATTCGCTCATTTGTGCTCATTCACACATTTGTGTCCATTCACTCATTTGTGTTCATTCGCTCATTTGTGTTCATTCGCTCATTGGTTTTCATTCGCTCATTTGTGTTCATTAGCACATTTGTGCTCATTTACTCATTTGTGTCCATTCACTCATTTGTGTTCATTCGCTCATTTGTGTTCATTCGCTCATTTTTTTTCATTCGCTCATTTGTGTTCATTCGCTCATTTGTGTTCATTCGCTCATTTGTGTTCATTCACTCATTTGTGTTCATTCGCTCATTTTTTTTCATTCGCTCATTTGTGTTCATTCGCTCATTTGTGTTCATTCGCTCATTTGTGTTCATTCGCTCATTTGTGCTCATCGATGACTAAAGGATCACATATCTTCGTCATCCGCCCCTTAAAAGGAGGTTACGTGGGCGTGGCTGCGTCGTGTTCTGGTTTGTAGTGAAACTGTGATATTTGCGCTTTTCGGCCCAACGCATCCGACTTCAGCGTGATAGTTTTGATTAGAAGGTTGTCTTCCCTCCTCGATCCCTACTCACTAGACAATTTAGCTGTTTCTGGAGGTACCAAGGAGAGGTGGAGCAGGGTCTGGATGGTTCAGGTTCACCGATCGAGGCGCACGCCATCAGCTGTGGGTCACTGACTACATCAAGCTCTGCCGTTCTAAGGCACCCATGCCTCCATGTGTTCATATCATGTACATAACTCTTTACTTGACAAGAGTGAGGTGTGCATGTGTCAAATGATGCTTAACGTTACCAAAAAAAAAACAATCAACAATAAATGTTACTCAGCCAAATCGTATCTTCACCCAGCTGTAAAAATAACAAGGAACTAACATCCGTCAAAACAAAAAGTAACATAACATGTACCGCCAGGAAATTATTCATCAACAGCATGTGCCATGCCGGTTAGCGTGGGTGATTATGACCTTCCACAATCTTCTATCAACAGTGCATGGTATCAATATTGATGTTGACAGTTCTCCAGACCACGACACCAAGCTATCCAGTATTTTCTCTCTTTGTCGTGCACGATATCTTTGTCCTTTTATTTTGCCTGTTGTAACCACGCATTTCAACTTTATTTTTTCATGATGTGCCCCAAAAATGTTGATTGTTTCATTTTGATGTTGAGAGTTTTAGGTGCTCCCTTTTTGTGTTGGTCTCTTTGAGCATTTCCTCATTGGTCTTTTTAGCTGTCCTGGGAAGTTTCAACATTCTTCTGATAAGTCTCATTTCTGTGACCTAATTCTAATCATCTTTCCATGTGTTTGTCTACTGCACATGATTCGCTTCCATACGTCAGAATTGGTTCTATATACAATATATTGGCACCTATGAACTACTTTTCTCGTGTCTACTGACATATAAATGTTACATAAAACAGTTTTCATTTTCTTAAATGCTGTTGTATCCTTAGCTATTCTGTTTTTCATTTCTGTGATGCATATAAATATTACATTTCACACCGAAAAAAACACCACTAAGGATCATTCACTTACCTCATTTGATGCATATACCCATTTTTTAATCTTGAAATATAGAGATCTTTAGTTTTAAAATGTTTACAGTTTAAAACATATCTCACATCTATTTCTCACTCTGACCAATCTTTAAATAAACACACATTTATCCATCATCATTGGCTGCTGTCTCCACATCGAAGGTTGGCTACAGTGAAGCGCCATTTCATGGCTGTTGTCTTGATGGTGTACCTTGTCATAGGTTCCCCCGACCCTCTTTTGTTGTCAGTTCACTTTGGCTTTGGTCACTGCTCGTTTACCTTTGTATATATTTTGTTAGGTTGTTGTTGTTTCCATTCCGAGCTGGTTCAGGATTTAATTGTGTTCATTCCACCCATTCTCTCCATTTCTCTGTAAATCTTATTTCGAAGGCTTCGATTTTCTGCTCTGTTTTCCTATTTAATGTCAATGTTTCTTTACCATATATGAATATTGGGTAGATCTAGCAATTTAGTATGCTGATTTTATTTGCTTTCATGTTATTGTATTTTTTCAAATTGCAACAATTGCTTTCTGATAATCCTATACTTTTATGAAACCATTTTTGCACTTTTCATTACCTATAATATCTCTAAAATAGCTATATTCTTGAACTCTTTATAAATTCGTCCCATCTACTTCGTTCTCCACTTGCATATTTTGTGTTTTTTTTTTATACTTATAAATTATAATTTATAGTTATATCCAAACCATATTCGTTACTGGTTTTGTTCATTTTCTTAACTAGCTGTTCTTCTTAATGATTTTACTGCCAATATTACGGTATTATGGATTTGTTTAAATTATTGATTATAAACTAATAACTGTTTACAACACACACACACCCAGTCATTATTATGTGTTCTTGTCAAAGAATCTTCATTGATTGTGTTTAATGGAAACATTTTTTTTTTCAAATTAACCTTTAACTTTGAGTTGTTAGTTAACTGGCTCACTGAGGAGAAGAGTACGGGTTCCATCCTTATCGACGGCTTTCAGTTTCACCCAGCCTTAAAGCATATTTTTTTTTTCCTTCATGATAGAAAAGCGGCGCGACCACAATACCGACAATATTACACACACAAAATAACGTGTCAAATGTTTATAAAATACGAACACTAACACCATATTAACCATTCGCCAAGTAGCGTGAAGGGTATCTTCCTTTTCTCTTCTTGTTTTCCTATCCTCTTCTAGCCTATGCTTTACTGAGTGTAGAATCATGTCAGCCCTCATCCCAGGTAAGCATGTCTTTATTATTCATGTGTTTCTTTGCGATGATTGTATCACATCTCTTATCGTTTCTAAATGTCTTACTTATATTAAGGTTGTTACCGATGTTGCCATGGCTGATATATCTTCTTAAAAAATATGCATTTTTATTTGCTAAGACCATTAAACTGAGGAATTTCTTTCCTGCGTGCATGTAAATATGATATGCACATTATTTTTAATACAATATATAATCTACACTGCTCATAAATCATTTTACTTACTTCTTTTATCGACTGTATAATCTAAGAAACAAAATGTCATATTGTCGTTTATAAAACATGGTGTTCTCCACAGCTAAAAGTTAGAGCTTCAACTAAGTAAGGTTGTCATGTCTCGACTGTAATGTGTTTACATAAAACTACTGATCTATTTGTATCCGTAGAAGACAGTTAGCATCCATCTCTTTCTTTACTAAGACCTGAAACCATGACTATATCTAAATGGTGTTATAGGTATCTGTAAAAAAAAAGAAAACAATGTATCTAGTAGCTAGACTATTAGAGAGACGACATTAATTAAATAAACATAACATTGTATCGAGTAGCTAGACTATTAGAGAGACGACATTAATTAAATAAATATGACATTGTATCGAGTAGCTAGACTATTAGAGAGACGATATTAATTAAATAAACATGACATTGTATCGACTAGCTAGACTATTAAGGAGAACAGATTAATTAAATAAACATAGCATTGTATCGAGTAGTTAGACCATTAGAGAGACGGCATTAATTAAATAAACATAGCATTGTATCGAGTAGTTAGACCATTAGAGAGGCGAGATTAATTACATAATCATAACATTGCTTCCATTAGCTATACTATTCTATCTATTGACCTTTCGAGCCGTAACCGGCCCATAGGGCGTAGACCAAGATACACCTCCTATATGGATTTTTTGTTCTAGCAGTTTTCTTTTAAAGATATTTTATCAAATCTCGCCATCTGTCTCTGTTCTGTGCAAGCAGTTCTATCTCATTGAGGGAGCCGACTCCTGCTGCTCTTGCCTCTCTCATCAATGTTCTTCTCAGTGTCTCCCTGGGTCTTCCTCTTTTTTCTTTTACCTGTTGTTTCCCATATGAGGGCTTGCTTTGCTATTCGGTTATTATCTCTTCTCATCACATGTCCAACGTATGACCATCGTCTTTTCTTTATTACTGAAGATATTAGTGGTTGATTGGCGATTTCTCTAATTTCCTCATTTGTTTTGAATTCGTTCCATGCTATACCAAGTATTTTCCTTAGACATTTATTTTCGAATGCGTTCAACTTTGTTTCTATATCTCTTGTTGTTTTCCAGCTTTCACATGCATACGTAAGGGTTGATAGTACATTTGATTTGAATAGCCTAAGTTTTGTGTTTGTGCTGATAAGTTTTGATTTCCACAACTTTTCAAGGCTTCTGAAAGACATTGCTGCTTTAGCTATTCTGATTTTAATTTCTTTGCTCGTATCCCCTTCTCGATCAATGTGACTTCCAAGATAGATAAAGTGATCGATCCCTTCTACTGGTTTGTTTTCCATGTATATTTTGTCACCTGTTGGAATTAAACTAGTCATGACTTTAGTCTTTTCATGATTGATCTCAAGCCCAATTTTGCTGGCTATTGATGATAGTTCATTTGTGTTTTCCTGCATCGTTTTTATCTGACTGCTGATGAGAACTATGTCATCAGCAAAGTCGAGGTCCTCCAAATGGTCTCCTTTTATCCATTCGATGCCTTTATTACCAGTGCAGCATTTCTTCATTATGAAGTCCATAACAATTCCAAATAACAAGGGCGATAAAATACATCCTTGTTTAACCCCAGTTTCTATTGGGAAACATTCGCTCAGTCCTTCCTCTGTTCGAACTGCACATGTGTAACCATCATACATGTCTTGCTATACTATTAGAAAGACTAAATTAATTAAACAAACATAACATTGTATCGAGTAGTTAGACCATTAGAGAGGCAAGATTAATTACATAATCATAACATTGCTTCCATTAGCTATACTATTAGAGAGACTAAATTAATTAAACAAACATAACATTGTATCTAGTAGCTTTACTATTAGAGAGACGAGACTAATTACATAAACAAAACATTGTATCGAGTAGCTAAACTATTAGAGAGACGAGATTAATTACATCAACAAAACATGGTATCGATTAACGAGACAATTAGAGAGAAAAAATATATTACATTGATAGTCTGTGACACCACTTATGTAAACTGTAAATTTGCTAATTGTTTGCACGCTTTTATAAAATGTTTTCCATGTGTTCATATAAATATGCTGGGTCACATATCCTACCGTAATAATCTTTGATTCCATCACTTCATCAAATTCCTAGGAACGGAGAAAGTTAAATGATAGTAAATTAATTACAATATATTTGTAAGGTAGATATATTTTTTTTCCAGTTGTACAGTTTTTTTTTTAATTTCCATATATATCCAATGCTTTCTATTAATCATAATCAGTACCGGGCCTGCTGTCGTTGGTGATCATGTCTCTCCACAACTTTCGATCTCGACGGTTATTTCTCATTTCTGTCTGTTGACCTTCTGCCAAGCCATTCTCTTAAGATGTCTGATATATTTTCTATTTGCTTCCCTGTATCTCTACGTCCCTAATTTTTTTTTTCTTCAGTTGTTACAATATACGAAAGACGAACATGGCTGACCACCGTGAAAGAGATTGGAGCCTCATCACGTACTAGTCCAGAGGAAGCCATGGAGAGTCGGAGAAATTCGAACTTATGTCGGAGGAAAGATCTTAAAATAAGTACTTGGAATGTTAGGACTCTATATCAACAAGGGAAATTGGAAAATCTGATTCAAGAAGCAGAACGAATAAATATATATATATTTTAGGCATTTATCAGAGACTAGATGGAAAGAATGTGGGTACATTGACGACGAAAAATATACATTTATATACTCAGGAAACACAACAGAACATCAAAGGGGGTAGGAATACTGATAAAAAGAGAGCTACCAAAATATATAAGTGCCCACTGGACATACAGTGATAGGATTATACTACTCAAGTTGAAAGCAAAACCATTCGACATAGCAATAATACAGACATATGCACCTACTCAAGACTACACAGATGAACAAATAGAGGCATACTATGAAGACCTAAATAAAGTTATGAAGCAAGTGAAATCTTCAGACATCTTGATTGTAATGGGTGACATGAACGCTAAAGTAGGAAAAGGTAGATATAAGACCATTATAGGAAATCATGGTTTAGGAAAAAGAAATGACAGAGGAGAAAGATTAATACAATTCTGTGAAGAAAATAGGTTGATAATATGTAACACCTACTTTGAGCAAGAGAAAAGGAAACTATACACATGGAAAAGCCCTGGAGATAGGAAGATGAATCAAATAGATTACATAATGATAAAAGAAAGGTTCCGTAACAGCGTAAAGAAAGCCAAAACCTACCTAGGAGCAGATATTAATTCTGATCACAATCCTGTAATGATTAAAATGAAAATCAACTAAAGAGAAACAAGCAAAAATCGAATTCATCAACAAATCCACTCGATATAACAGCTTTAAATCAAAAAGATATTAAAGATACCTATACAATACAAGTAAAGAACACATACCAGAAGCTGATAGAGGAAGGAATTGAACAATACAGAAGAGAAAATCCTGATGAAAAAGTAACAACCAAATGGCAATGCATAAAGAAAAGCATACACAAAGCCTGCGACACCTTACCCAAAAGAGAAAAGAACAAAAAACAAAAATGGATAACTAACACCATCTTAGAAAAAATGGAAGAAAGGAGACAAGCGAAGAACACTGCCAAATACAATAAAATAGATAATGAGATACGCAAAATATGCAAAAAGGCAAAAGAAGATTGGCTCAGCCAAAAATGTATAGAAATAGAAACTATGGAAAGCAAACAAGACCTAAGAGGAATGCACACAGTAATAAAGAGAATGACTAATAAACATAAAAAAGCCACAGAAGGTGGATGCATTGCAAACAAAAAAGGAAAAATGCTAACAGACAATAAGGATATCATAGATAGATGGCAGGAATATATAACAGAACTATTTCATGATCAAAGGGACAAGAAACCAGTTATAAAATGAAACATCAGGCTATAAAATCTTAAAATCTGAGGTGGAAAAAACTATAAAAACAATGAAAAGGGGAAAAGCAGCAGGACCTGAAAGCATACAGATAGCGATGATACAGGCACTTGAAGATTTTGGCATTGAAGTGATTACATACATATGCAACGACATATACCACACAGGATACATTCCAAATGAACTAAAAACATCAACTTTCATTGCATTGCCTAAAAAGAATGGTGCAGTTGAATGCAGTGACTTTAGAACAATAAGCCTAATGAGCCATGTTACAAAAATCTTGCTAAAAGTTATACAAGGAAGGATTCAGAATAAAATCAATACTGAATTAGATGAGCAGCAATTTGGATTTAGGAAAATTAACGGGACGAAAGAAGCCATATTCTGCATCAGAACATTTATTGAAAAATACACATAAGTAAACAAACCAATATATGCCTGCTTCATTGACTACACCAAAGCTTTTGATAGAGTACACCACAAACAACTTATAGAATGCCTAAAAGAGATACATCTAGATGACATGGATATACGACTAATATGCAATCTATACTGGGAGCAAACAGCAATAATAAAATATAACAAAGAGTTCTCTACACCCATTGATATAAAAAGAGGAGTAAGACAAGGATGCATCCTATCACCAAGCTTGTTCAATCTATACACTGAGCAAATCTTTAAAAACATCATAGAGATGCAAGGCCTACAAATTAATGGAAAGATAATCAATAACCTAAGATATGCTGACAATACTGTACTACTAGCAGAAAATCCTAAAGACCTACAACAATTACTTAATGAAATAAACACGACAAGCAAAAAATATGGACTAGATATGAATATCAAAAAGACTAAAACGATGATCATAAACAAAGAAAATACTCAAAACCCACAAGTGGATGTCAAAATTGAAGGAATAGACCTTGAGACAGTTCAGAACTATAACTACCTTGGACATACTATAACCAGTGATGGAAAATGTACAACTGAAATAGACAAAAGAATAGGAATGGCAAAAAGTAATTTTAATGTCATGAAGGACATTAACAAATTAACAAAATTAACAAATTTTGATTAACATCAAAACAAATAACACCAGAGCTAAAACTAAGAATAGCAAAATGTTACATCTTCTCAATATTCCTATATGGTGCTGAAACATGGACATTAGACAAGAAAACAGAACAGAGAATTGAAGCCTTTGAAATGTGGATAAATAGAAGAATAGGTAGAATTGGATGGAAGGAAAAGAAAACAAATGACAAAGTCTTAAAACAACTAAAAATGAAAAGAGAACTTCTGAACACAATTAGAACAAGACAAATGCGATTCTTAGGCCATGTTAAAAGACACAACAGCCTACTGAAAGTAATCCTGGAGGGGAAAATGCCAGGTAAAAGAGACAGAGGCAGACCAAGAATAACATGGACGAGTAACATCAAAAGATGGACAATCAACCGATGACAACCTGCACCATCAAATCAAGAGATAGAGCAGAATGGCGCTCCATGGTAGCCAACCTTCGTTGCGGAGACGGCACTCAATGATGATGATGATGTTACAATATATTCCAATTGTTCCCTTCTCATTACATGACCATTAAAGGATGATTCATTTTTCCTAATATTGGATATTAACTCCCGGTTTGCTTTGGCCTCATTCAGAATGTTTTCATAACACTTCTTATCTGTCAATGGTATTCTCTACATTCTTCTGTGAAACCACATTTATAGATCTTCCAGTGATTTCATACAAACATACATACGTATATATATACAGTAAAGTCTCGATTATCCGGAATGCTCGGGGAAGAACCCATTCTGGATAATTGAATTTTTCTGGATAATCGAGAGTAAGAAAACCAAACTCAAAATTTATGAAAAAACATGATTGAAAAATTGCAATGCTCAGAAATATTTAAATTCGTGTGACATTCACTAGCTTTCTCTATCAACATGGGTCCTGATATTGGCATTCCTTTTCTTCTTTCTAAAAACCACACATAAAGGACGTCGTGGAGTTTTTCAAATTTTGGCCGTTTCATACTTCGTCTCTGGTGTATATTGTTGCTGCTTTCAGACTCCGACGCAAACTTAAACAACTCATCTTTTTGATTTCGTATGTCATATAATGTTGAAGAGGCTATGCCAAATTCAGTCATCAAAACGTTGCGATTAACGCCTTTTTCAAGTCTACTAGCGATTTCAATCTTCTGGTTCAGTGTCAATACAGTTCGCTTGCGTTTACCTTTGCGGGAAATTGAGGTGTGGTTTGCACTCGCAGAGGCCATTATTTAACACAAAAATGTATTCCGTTAAAAAGTATGCACACATGCGTTTATAGCATATCATGTATAATTTATACTGATGGAACGAATTTCAGCTTGCACAAATGTCTGAGACAAACTAACGTCAAACTCTGTATCTTACTCTTTTTGAATTTCCAGTCGGTAATTTTTGAACCCCTCCCCCTTTCTTCTCACCATCTCTATGTCACTGCACGCCGGCTGCTCAACCTTTGATTTATAATCATCAAAGTTATGGGCTCTTCAATTTTCACAAACAATACGTCTGCTTCTAATGTTCGGTTAGACTGTCAAACGCCATATTTTTTGACAAATTCATGACCAACTTTAGATCTAAAGCAAGCTATGAGAAAATTAAGCAAATTTGTAAAATCATGTAGATAAGTGTTTTTGGCACGACTAAGATTTCCCGACAAAAACATTTAGTCGGGGGAAAAAGTGAAGATATAGACTGTCTGTCGCTTTTACTTGGAATATTTGGAGACACAATGTCTGGATTGAATAAAATATGTTCGCTCCTATTTGAAGTATATTACTGTAAATACACTATTGTAAACGCAATATTGTGTAATGATAGAGCCTGTAGAAGTAAGCGCAGCGCACAAACCGTGTTGTAGCGTTTTCGATTTCCGGATAAAGGCATTTAATTTAACTGAACAAAACATGATTCAAGCTTTCTCCCTATAATAATTAAAAAAAAAAAAAGTCCGTTAAATTGAGAATTCCGGATTATTGAGTACCGCATAATCGAGACTTTACTGTATATATATATATATATATATATATATATATATAACGAAAAATATATATATATATATATATGTATATATATATATATATATATATATATATATATATATATATATATATAGTAAAATTAAATAACCCCGTCACACAAGTGGCGTATAGGGAATATCGCGTTAGTGACCATACATTTTACAAAACTTCAGCACATGCTATTTTGGTGTAATGTGGTCGGTATTACACCCGTACCATTTTACTTTCCCAGAAAAATAATCATGTACCTATTTAAGACTGGGTGAACCCGGAAACCGTCGGTTGGTATCGAACCCTACTTCTCGTTCTTTGTAATCCAGATCACTAGCCAGTGAGCTATCGCGGCTCCTCAAATATAGGACCTTATATATATGTATATTCTAATAATTCTACATAGCTAACTAGTAATGAAACGTCAAAAACAAAACAATCGAAATGTGTTGACTTCCCTGTGTGTAGTGGACTGTGGTCAGGCTGTGAAAGGAATTTCTCACGGGTGTAGCTGTAATTTATACCCTGTGGTCAGAGGTGAAGGGTTCTAAAAATACACGAGTGGGGGGAACGCTATCTAGGTACGTCGACTACAAAGGCACAGGCAATATCTGAAAGTATCTAAGGGCCCATAAATACATGTATACACACACACACAGATGCGTGTATACATATGTACACGTGCAAGAAGACGTGCACATACTAATACATATCAACATACACATACATATACACACACATACATGTGTATGCATACAAGCAAGAGCACATATACATGCATGTATATGCGTATACATATATATACCAATACCCGTGCCTATGAACACACACATGCATGTGCACATCCATACGGGGACAATCGTATGTGTGGAAGGGTTCACACCGGGTCAGTGTGCAAACTCGAAGGAGAAAGAATAGAACAGTGGAATGACAGGTACTCAAAAGGCGGAAAGAGTGAGATGTATGAGAGTGGGGTGCAATAAAAACATATGAGGGGTAAGTAGCGCAGAAAAAAAGGTATATAGGAGAACACCGAAGTGCCTCAACGGGGACTTGTGGAGAAGAACTAAGAATAGCGTGGCATAGTAGTTAGACTAAAGAGCCACAACATGGGTGGTAGAGAGGGCTATGCAAGAGGGAAGGAGCAGCCGAAAGGAAACTATGTGTATGAGTGTGATACATTCATGCCTCGTGGGGTCAGCGAACCATACTGGACTATGAGGCAATTTTCCAAAGTATATTGGCTGCGGTCGCCAGAGTGACAGAGGACAATACCAGTGACACGGATGTCGTCTTTGCCCTTGTGATCTGGGGAGTTGAAATGGGAAGACACTGGAGTGCCAGTATTCTGTTGAACATCTCGTAGATGTTCACAAAATCTTTCCGCTAATCTTCTACCAGACTCGCCAATATAGGTCATGTGGCATCGTTGGCATATAATGGCATAAATGATGTTGCGGGACAAACATGTGACGCCATGCTTGATCTCGAACCGTCCATTGGGGAAAAAGACCGAGTCAGTAGGGAGCACATAGGCACAGGTGATACAGTTACGACCACAAGGGGCCGTACCGAAGTGTTGAGGGTAGGAGCGAGGGAGATGGCTCCTAACCAGAATGTCACCCAAATTCCTGTCGCGCTTGAAAGCGATCATCGGGGGATCACTAAAAAGTAGACGGGTAGTGGGATCAGAGAGGAGAATGGAACGGTATCGATTGAGTATCCTCACAGCAGCTAAGTTGTGAGGATGATATGTGAGGGTGAGTATAGTTCTCTCAGAGGGGGGGGGGGTGGTCGGAAGGGGTGAGTGCCTCGGGACGGGAGACAAGGAGGACCCACTGGAGGGCAGACTGGAGGATCGAGTCTGGATAAAGCCGGCGGCTGAAGAAACATAACATGAGGTGAGCCTGTCGGAGGAAATCGTTGTCATCCTGGCAGATGCGACGGAGACGCAATAACTGTGAGAATGGAATAGAGTCGCGACAAGAAGGTGAATGGGATGAAGTATAGAGAAGGTAGCAGTGGGCGTCTGTGGGTTTATAGAAAACCGAGGTGTGGAGGCCAGAAGTACCCAAAGAAACAATAAGATCTAGGAAGGTGACAGAGGAAGTGGATATACAAGATGTGAACTTGATAGCTTTGTGATAGCTACCAATATAGTCGATAAACCTGGAGAGGTCATCCTCAGGTAGATCGGTGAGTCCGAAGCAGTCATCAATGTACCGAAGGTATATGATGGGAAGAGGACCTTGATAAGAATTGAGAATTTGGTACTCCAGGTAACCCATGAATAGGCAAGCATAGCTAGGGCCCATCTTGGTGCCCATGGCTACTCCACTGACTTGGTCATAGAAGTTACCATTAAACTCAAAGGTGTTGAGGTTGAGTACAAGCTCAGTAAGGCGGAGAAGAGTTGCAGTATCAACAGAGGGGTGTTGTCTCTGGTCAAGAAAGAAACGTAGAGCCATGAGGCCGTCGGAGTGAGGAATAGAGGTGTAGAGAGAGCAAACATCAAGGGTGAAAAGTCGGTATGAGCGACCTCGGGAGAGAGAGATGGAAGAGAAGATACTCAATGCATGGTTAGTGTCCTTGACATATGAGGGAAGACTAACGACCATAGGCTGGAAGACACTGTCTAGATAGTCAGATATGTGTTCAGTCGGGCAAGCACACGCTGACACGATGGGGCGTCCTGGATTGTCGATTTTGTGAATTTTTGGGAGCATGTAGAAAGATGGTTTCCGAAGACCACTATTGTGGATAATGAGGCGGGACGCGCTAGGAGGGAGCAGGTTGGTTCGGATCAGTTCATTGATGGTAGATTTGACCTGCTTATTGTGGAGGACAGTGGCGTCGTCAGGGCGGGGTTTATAAAAAGTGGTATTGGATAGCTGTTTGTTGCCCTCAGAAATATATAAATCTTTGCGCCAAACTACCATCGCTCCCCCTTGTCTGCCGGTTTGATAACAATGTCCTCCCGGCGGCGGAGATTAGAAAGGGCCCGAAGCTCAGAGGGAGATAAATTAGAGCGGTGAAGTTTTCTAGGGCACAGTTGTTGTATCTCACGTGAGGTGACATTAATGTAGTGATCCAAAGCCTGTGATGCGCCGGGTTGAGGGGTCCAATCTGATTTGCAAGAGTGGAAGCGAGAGAACTCATCTACAGGGGTGGGTGAGGAAGAAGTAGCAGTAGTGCCCGAGAAACGGTGCTTCAAGCGCATACGTCTATGGAAATCATGGACGTCCTTGCAAAGATTGTAGTGGTCACTGGAAGGACGACGCGGGATAAATTTTAAACCTTTAGAGAGAACAGACCTCTCATCATGTGAGAGGTGGAGGTCGGGGGGTATGCAGAAAACTAAAGAGTCGGGTGGCCGATGTGGCGGGTGGGGGGGGGGGGGGGGGGGGGACGGGGCGTAGGTGGGAGATCTTCATCTTGTGCTTGGAGGACATAAAAGTGTAGTGTTGCCTATTGAAGTCGTGGATGATCTGGCGGATAACATTGTCGTTGCCGGTAATTAAACACCTGAGTCTCGCTACCAGTTGGAGGCGTTGAGTGCGCAGGTGGGAGACTAGCCTGGTGTGGTTAGCTAGGACGAGCCTCATACGATGGAAACCCAGGCGTCTTTCAATACTGTCAAATCGCCTAATTTCACTAGGGTTAGGCTGGTGGACAAAAGGGGTGAATTTAGAACGGAACCCATGTGGGAGAATCTTAAATCGTATACAATTATTGAGAAAGTTAACATGGCAACTGAATCTAGTAAGCTTATAAGTAGTAAAGGCGAGTTCAGTGGATATAGAAGAGATGTCTGTTGGTAAATGTTTGAAGGCTGATAGAGTGCCTCGGCGGATGGAGTTCGAGAACTTTTTAAGTGTGGGCATGCTGTCGGAGAGAGGAGCAGGGGAAGGGACTGGGGGAAACGAGCGAGAGTGGAAGATCTGAAACTAAAATGTGGTATGAGTGTGATAGTGATCACAGCAATGATAACAACGCTGTAGATGGCAAACGTACTGATACTAAAGGATAATATAAAAATAGCAGGTCTAAACTAAGATATATATATATATATATATATATATATATATATATATATATATACTAAAGTAAACACTTAGGACGAAATACAAACATTAAGTAGCAGCGGTATTGTACTAGTAAGGGGTTAAGACAAAGAAATGCAAGTGAATGCATAAAAATGCGAAGCTGCAGTAAAGCTGAATGCTAGGAAAAAATGAAAAAAAAAGAAAAAATAAGTATGTTAGAAGCTTTACGTGATTAGTAGACGACACAGATTCGAACGACGTTTCGGCTCAATAGGCCTTCAGCAGGAACAAACAAACAACATACACACACATATATGTGAATAAATAAAACTAATTCTACATAGCTAACTAGTAATGAAACATCAAAAACAAAATAATCGAAATGTGTTGACTTCCCTGTGTGTAGTGGACTGTGGTCAGACTATGAAAAGAATATCTCACGGGTGTAGCTGTAATTTATACCCTGTGGTCAGAGGTGAAGGGTTCTAAAAATACACGAGTGGGTGGAACGCTATCTAGGTACGTCGACTACAAAGGCACAGGCAATATCTGAAAGTATCTAAGGGCCCATAAATACATGTATACACGCACACGGATGCGTGTATACATATGTACACGTGCAAGAAGACGTGCACATACTAATACATATCAACATACACATGCATATACACACACATACATATGTATGCATACAAGCAAGAGCACATATACATGCATGTATCGTTGCACGCACGGCAATACTCCGTTTTGATAAATCAAGTATTGTGAATGCGACCTTCCACCGTCTAGTGTTGCTCTCCGTTTTACGTCACACTGAGTGCTGTTCAATGACCGTGGATGGTGTTTTGCCGCAAGTTATTTACAATTTCCAACGCATTTATGTGGTGGGCTCCGTCAAGTCAGCCGAAGTTTTATCTCGTTGGGAATTTGAACCATCTTTCGTTCGTTGTAGACTGCATTCACTTTAAAGTAATCATGAATCCCTGGGCGCAGCCATTTTGTGCGTGTTACGTCATCATAATTGCTCATTGTGTGTCCCAAGACCGATCATGCGCTAAAATCTTGCGATATATTGTTTGGTGTGCAACGGGGATAATCTGACGACGAACTGTGTTTTGTATGTTTGTAGTTGGAGTCAAACACGATGTCCTAACGTCATCACGCGCTATACATTTAAATACTATGACGATCATCATTTTCAGAAGGACGTGAGCTTTCCGGCAATATGGTGGATAGGCTGCAGGAACTATTGCAGGCTATGTCTGAAAAGTGTTCCTTGTTGCAGTTTCCTCATATTCCAAGTCCGGCTTGTTGCAGGAGCTACTGAGTTTAGTGTTCTGTGCACACCGTGAGCTGTGTGTTTCATCCGTTTTTATCATGTTCCGATATTCCAATTGTTTACGATGAATGCTGATATCGTATGACAGGGAACAGTTGGCCGTGTTCACTTTCTATGCGGTTTCGCCTTATGTCTTTTGTCGTGTGCTGAGACTGCTTTGATGGGGCCTGCAGCTAACTTTCTTTGTTTGGGAGATGTTAGTAATTCGGATAATTCCACTTGCACGGGCGGTTGAACAAATATGGATTTTAATTCGTTTGAAGTGATAACGGGGCATTCCATAACCAATAACCAATATATAAATATATATCAGTATATATTGTGGCATTGGTAAAGCAGCTACTACTTTCGGCAAACTCATAGAAAATGCCTGCAACAACACGAAAAAAAACACTAAAAATCAAACTTATAATATATCAAACGTGTGTGCTTAACACACTATTATATGGATCTGAAACCTGGATAATATACTCAAATCAGGAAACAAGATTAAATGTCTTTCACATACGATGTATCCGATGTCAGAATAATAGACATGAAATGACAGGACAAAATAACCAACTTAACTGTGCTAAGACCCCAACAGTCATGTCGATGCTCAGATGTCGAAGACTATGATGGCTGGGACACGTCCAGCAAATTGAAGGAAAATGCATCCCCAGGCAAATACTATATGGCGAACTAATACGCGGAAAAAGACAAATCGGCAGACCTAAACTACAACTACAACATCTGACAAGTGATCGCACGTCATGGAGAGCATCGTTAAGGAATGGTATAACATAATTTGAGACTGAGCTAGGGCAAAAATTAGAAGAGAAAAGATTCATGAAAAACGATGTGAAACCTGTGGTTCAGCAGGCCTGACGTGTTCATTCTGTGGCCGTGTGCATTTGTCAAACATTGGTAGAACTAGCCACGAAAGAAGCTGTTCAACAAAAACAAAACCAGAAAAACAAAAAAAATGAACACACAATAGCCTACACTAGACCGTCTGACATGACTAAAAATGACAGATACATCTATGTGCTAAATTTGAGTTTGAAGGCGGAGAGAAGAAATTAAATGTTATATTAGTTCTCAAAACTGGTACCGTGTGATATAAACCATTAAAACAACGATAATGACATGGGCTGACATTCCAGTTGTGCGATCTTTGGCGATGATGGTTATGACAACTTTTATGCAGGCATTTAACCTACGACAAGCCTACTTATATTATCTATGATGTTACCAGCCTGTTAACGAGTATGAAGATAAGCAGAGCTTACAAAAAGGAATACTCATAATGTGTAGAGTCATATGGATATTTCGTTGAACCCTGAACGTGACATTGACCATGTACCTCTAGATGTGTTGATAAGGTTTGCCCTACTTTCAATTCTGGTCTGAGATTAATATAATTACTAGCTCACTGACTCCTCGCTAAGCTGGTTACCCGAGCAGATGGGGACACTACCACGAACTTCTTTATTATGTTGTTTTCCTAGACATTATATATGTATGTATATCAGCCACTACCGTGACTTCCTCTTTATTTGTCGATCCCTCTTTAGATAATTATTGTTATAATAGAACAGATCAGAAAACGGTCAAATAACGTTCAGTCCTGATAGGTCATTCACTAGTTCGACCACATTTGTTTATTGAAATAGACTTACTCGGCTGTGCACCCAATCACCGTTTGTAAATTAATAGGTCGAAAAGTAGTGTTTTTAAGAATTCTCAAGATGAAGTGGATATAAGGAGAAACATACAAAAGAGGCTCATTCAGCACACTTGGCTTAATCGCAGTGCGACACTTGCGTCCATTTTATAATCATTACATTTTTTTAATGTGGTCAACACTCTACAATGGTGTTTTCTGTCGAGGTAATAATTTCAAAGACAGTCATATGTGTTCACTTGTGAGTGTGTGTTGTCTATCGCGGGAGGTGCACTACAGGACAACAGTAAAATGTGCAAATTCTACAGTAGTAGTAGCCTCCGTCAGTCATAGCTGACAGCAGTGTCCTCCGTCAGTCATAGTGGACAGTAATAGCCTTCATCAGGCATAGCTGACAGTAGTAGCCTTCGTCATTCATATTTGACAGTAGTAGTCTCCATTAGTCATAGCTGGCAGTAGTAGCCTCTGTCAGTTATAATTGATATTAGTAGCCTCTATCAGTTATAGTTGACAGTAGTAGCCTCTGTCAGTTATAATTGATATTAGTAGCCTCTATCAGTTATAGTTGACAGTAGTAGCCTCTGTCAGTTATAATTGATATTAGTAGCCTCTATCAGTTATAGTTGACAGTAGTAGCCTCTGTCAGTTATAATTGATATTAGTAGCCTCTATCAGTTATAGTTGACAGTAGTAGCCTCTATCAGTTATAATTGATATTAGTAGCCTCTATAAGTTATAATTGAAATTAGTAGCCTCCGTCAGACATAGTTGACAGTAGTAGCCTCTTTTAGTCATAGTTGACAGTAGTAGCCTCCGTCAGTAATGAATGACAGCAGTATCCTCCTTCAGTCATAGTTGACAGCAGTAGCTTTTGTCAATCACAGTGGATATTAATATCCTCTGTCGGTCATATATGAAAGCTGCAGCCTTTATCAGTTATAGATGACAGTAGGATCCTCCATTAGTCATAACTGACAGTAGTTGCCTTCGACAGTCATAGTTGACAGTAATATCCTCCGTCAGTCATATGTGACTACGCATTTTGCAACGCCCCGAGGAAAAATGTTCTTTTTTTTTCAACGCGAATTCTCTTTTCTTTTCTATGAATATATCCACTTATTTCTAGAGTTCTAACTTTAGGGTGCGTGCGTTTCCAAAGATTGCGATCTGCACCTATATTTTTCCAGGCTGCAGAGTTTATATTACCAAAGTGGCGAAGCTTGAGTATCCTCTCAAGGACGTGAACTTTGTCAGAAAAAGAAAAATATTTTGTTTTTGTTGTTCGTGCAAGTGAAACAGGGGAGGTAATAAGAGATGGTATAATTTAGTAGAGGTCAGGGGGAGATAAAAGCTGATGAGTCTTTTAAGAGAGGGATCGAGAAAGGCATGTTGCAAGGGGAAAGTTGAGGGGTGAACTGATTCGGGAATCATGAGTTTTGAAATAAGGGGTGAGAAGTAAGTTAGAAAAAGGACAGTTGAGTGGAGTTGGTCATTCGATACAGAGCGTTGGTTCGGTGCGGGCGGCTGTATATGTACAGCTGACTACCGTGAACGGGGGGATAAGGGGAATTCAGTCAGCTCCAGAACAGGTTGGTTTGATGATGTGGTAGTTAGCTAGGTTGAAGTAAATTCCCTAAGTAATCTAGGAGAAGTGTCAGATTAGTAACAGTCAAGAAGAGACTTTATTATGAAGCTGGTAGCTTCTAACAGTGCAGAGACGTTAGTATTATTTGTGATTGTTATCACTAGCATAAGAGCAAAGACTTTTGTATTATTGTGAGTGTTCTCACTAGCATCAGAATTAGTAACAGTCAAGAAGAGACGTTATTATGAAGCTGGTAGCTTCTAACAATGCAGAGATTTCGGTATTAATTGTGAGTGTTTCACTCGTATAAGAATAGTAATATTCATGAAGAGACTTTATTTACTAAGCTGTTAGCTGCCACGGCGCATAGACATTGGGCTATAGGGAGCGTGCTCACGGCTGTTAGCGTGAGGAGGCTAGTGCTAGCATGCATCTAATGTAGTGGCAGCATGAGAATCAGGCAGTAATGAGAGACCATCATGAGTGTGGTTATGGACAATTGTAAAATTGCAGGGGAGGAATTGTGTGTTAATAAACGTTGATTTGTTGAGTTGCCATGGTGTTGGTACATGCATTGTGCACTGCTAGCTGTGTGTTGTCTGGTCCTACCGACGAACGGGTCAGGGTGTGTCCGGAACCAAGGGCATAACAGCGCGGAGTACAACCAGAACGATCAACCGGAAGTTCAAGACGTCCAGGTCAGTGCAAATGGCTGACATCCAAGGTGGCTGGTAGAGTCTAGTACGGGCTCAGAGTTCAACGAGCTTCTGTCGACAAATCCACAGAGTCAAGTCGAGGGAGAGTTCATACCGCCATTAACGGTGTGAAGTGTTCAAAGTCAAGCAGAGGGAGAGATCATACCGCCATTAACGGTGTGAAGTGTTCAAAGTCAAGCAGAGGGAGAGTTCATACCGCCATTAACGGTGTGAGGTGTTCAAAGTCAAGCAGAGGGAGGGCTCAGAGTTCAACGAGCTGTCCATTTGTATCTTCATTGTAAGGTGCTTACGGGTGCATGTCCTTAACGGGTTGTCCAGCAGTGAACTGGAGAACCAGTCAAGACAACACGGGCAAGTGGAACTTGCCTACGATCATTTCTTCTGTCCATCTCAGCAGTGAAGGGGCGAGGGAGAGGCCTGCGTCCACCACGTGTAGTGGTACAGTGTGGGACCTTGTGTGTGGTGTTCACAACATCGCACTAGTGCACATAGTACACGGCAGGGTTAAGGAAGTAGTTTTACAAATTGAGCAATTAAGCCTGCTACACAAGACCAACATGTTTTTTTCTCTACACCCAGCCGAGCGATCCAAAGGTCTGGCAGGTCCAGAACAATTTTAGCCAAAATGAGTCTCAGGAGTTGCCAGAGCAATGTTTAAATCAACGCTGACCTGCCTTAGCGACTTCATCTCCAGACTTTTCATCAGCGTTTACTCCCTAAGTCTATTTTGTGAACGGGTAGACCCGCTAGACAGCGGGGGTCTATAGTTGAATTTGACCTTCTAGAAGGTTTTTTTAAGCTAAACGGTCACATTAACCTAGGGATTGAGGGGAAGGGTAGTTTATGGCGCCTCCGTCACGCTGATGGTCACTTCCTAGGCATGTGGTGCATTTTATAGAATTAGATTACAAGAATACAAAGTATACAACTATTTTTTTTTAAAGCTTAAGTATACGTCAAGAGTAAAAGAAGAGAAACCATGTTACCATGTTAAGACATAATTTGAAAAAAAAAATAACGGTAAAGACATAAAACGAAGAATAGAATTATACATCAATAACAACACAGTAGAAGCACACTTCGCGGTGAACTAAGAGAGTTGTAGATCACAACATTACACAAGCAAAAGTAAAACAAAAACAAATTCACATCACTTTAAAATCATAGGGTCTCAAATCTCCATATTTGTTAACATTGTTAATATTCTACCACAAAATCATATTTACTTACAAACGTCCCAGTTTGAAGCAATGCCATTTTCTTTTCTTGAACACTCTATTAATGTACAACATAGATGTTCAATTAATTTAGAATATATTAAAATGGTCAGCAGTGACTAGACAAGTCACTTCATATTTGCTATAGTATCTCAGGTAGCAACAGTTGTTTCTTTTGTGGAACTTTTAGGGGAGGTAAACTATTACCAGAAATTGCCAAAAGGGGACGGTGGCAGAGTTACCTCGCTGGCTTGCTGTTATTTCGTTTTTAAATCGATGAGCCGGTTCGTTGCACATCGGTTAATCTTATTTGTTTATTGTCTATTGTTTTTGCCAGCCACTTTTTCAGGTGAATTGGTAGAACTGTTTCCTGTTATAGAATATCTTCTCCCTCTTCTTCTGCCATCATGGCTCATTCAGACTAGGACTCCGGACTCTCTTATGAAGGCAGCTGTCTGTTTAAGTGATTCGGTTGCCCCGTATAGTTTCTCTTCCAGGGAGGTGGCTGTGGGCCATATTGCCCTTCTCATGTCTGTGTACAGAGGGCAGTACTGTAGAACATGTTTTGTTGTCATGTTATCCAGGGTACTGTCGCATAGGCTTGTAGTTTCTAATTTGAGTTTGGCGAACATGTGGTTTCTCATTCTTTTGTGGCCAGTGTGTAGTTGAACTATGATGACTTGATCCCTGCTTGAGAGTTGGAGTTATCCATCACACTCGTCATACTTTGGGTGTTCTTGTGTTATAGAATATGGCTTTTTGAATCATATAAATATATAGTTTGCACGATTTATAATGATATTTAGTTATTTGGGTTGTTTAGATATCGTGTTACTCAGTAGTACCGCCTGGAATTACTCAAATAAATAGAGATAATCTCCAATCACAATGATAACTATACTTTATATATACTCTAGAATTCCGTTATGCGTAAACAAATTCTTAATATGATTATTTAATCAGTTTATCTTCAGTAAAATGCAAACGTGAAATGTAATAGTATATAGTAGTAGCATCCGTCAGTTGTAGTTGACTATGGATTGCCCAGTGCCCCTAAACATGTTATTTTTTTCTCTTTCCATTCGCCATGTATTCTCTGTTTATATTAATCTGTCTGCTACTTGTAGGGGATAACAAGTAATAAAAATCGAAAAAAAATAGTTGAATCATTTTGGGTGCAGTGTAGGTGGTTTTGCAGTTATTGTATATACAATAAATATTAATAAATACATATATTTTTGTCATTTCATTGTTTGTACAATTTTACTTTTTTTTTTGCAAGTGTTTGAACAAATAGGGGCCATTTATAATAATAATCATCATTATCAAGTACCAAGCCTGCTGGCGTAGGTGATCATATCTCTCCACAACTTTTGATCACGACTGTTAATTATCATTTCTGTTGTTGACCTTTTGCCAAGCAATTCTCTTGAGCTGTCTGGTATTTTTTCTCCTTGCTTCCCTCTATCTCTTCGTCACTCAAACTTCCCAGTTGTTACAATTTATTCCAGCGGTTCTCTTCTCATTTATAATATGTGAAAATAAACCGCTTGGAGAGACTTTCAAATAGATCCCTGAGATACTTCAGGTTTCTAAGCGTTCATAGTGTCTAACCTCAAATCTAAACCTTTCTGAATTTAAAGGGCTCAATGTACATATAAAGTAAATAAAACAATGATTGATGTAATTGTATGATTCTGGGTTTACTGTCGTTATTATTGGCCGTTGGCATTGACGCCAAATTTCCAAGAAGAACTAATGTAGCAATGAAGGACAATTCTTGGATGCCGACATAATGACATAGTTCTTGTAATCTGGTCACCAAGAACGAGTTCGGTTATCTGAAGACAGCCTTGGTATCTAGAATCTGTACAATCCGTTGATTTTGTTTTTATTTGCGTTCGCCATCTTTCATCTCTGGCGAAATCCCTAGAGTCCAGGAACTGAATTTTGCGTGTTAATCTATTTTTCCCTGGCCGTGTACACAGGGGTCCCTCGCAGTACAGGCAGATAGCTCCGTCTTTGGAGGTACTCATATGTTCTTTCGTCGATGAGTAATTGAAGTTTCCAGCCGGGTATCCCTACTGAGACCAATGTGGTTACCCCAGAGAGAAAATATAAATAAAAATCTCCATTTCCCATAAATATCGCAACTGGTTCAGTCGAGATTTGAACTCACAACCTCTCTGTGTCAAAGCCTGCGTCTTGCCTCGAGACCAACCAGTCCACCAATCAGTTGATAATTTAGCTACAAGGGAGTCTCACCTTCAGTTTTCACCATTTAAGGGAACTCGAACGCGATGTGTCGCCAGTTTAAAACAAGCCGCGTGAATGGCCTTCTCTCTCAAGAAGATACAACAGGGGGCATAGGTGGCTTAGTTAGATAAACCACCTGACTGGGCTACCAATGTTCGGACAACCCATGTTCGATTTACGATGGAAGCAGTGTGAGTTGTATTCGTGGTTGGAAAAAAAAAAGTAATGCCCCCGCGGTCGACCCTGCCGCTGGGAGAAATGAGTACCACGGAAGATGACGAATGTCGCCTCTAATCGTTAGTCTCGATGCATAAAGCGACACTGTCCAGAAGTCTCGAAAAAATTCAGTATAAGCGACAGAGCACATTTGGGTGAAAAATAGAGTGCTAAGACGCAGATTTAAGTCTCGTTAAAAAGTACAAAAAAAAAAAAAAAAATTAAGATACAATAATGCCAGGAAGAACAATCTTACTTTCGACAAGATAGAAGTGGAGAGTTTGTGTAAGTGGCTTAGAATTTAGGTGACACAAGGTGTAAAGGGTTTTTGTAAACTCGTGATAGAGAAGAGGACGCTTGCTGCGTTAATGTGAAATGAACAAGACCCCACTTCGTCTGCCGAATGTTAGAGACCTTTTCTATGAAAACCTAGTTCACATCCACAATATCCTTTGTATAAACGAACACGCTGACATTTATATCGAGCTAGTCTGAATGTCAAAATGGACAGACAGAACGTATGTACTATTATTTATCCACGCTAAATAGACTACAAGAAAAAAAGTAATTAATAAACATATTTGTTAACAACTTATATTCAAGAAAGATCAATACATGTGAGATGCGATGCATGAGAAAAATAACAAACAACACAAGAAGAGATAGAATATCAAATGAAACTATGAGAAAAATGGCAGGAACTAAACCATGCCAAGAATATATAGAACAACAACAACTTAAATGGTCTGGCCACCTGGTAAAAATGAACCATTACCAATCACAATCAAGGGCATTCTTCTCGAGAATGCATGGAAAAAGACCAAGAGAAAGACCCAGATGAAGATGGATAGATGCAGTGACAGAGACATGTAGCAACAAAGGAAAATCACTAATTCAGACAGTTCGAGCAGCTCAAGAACGACAAATGATATAAACCACGACACCTTATATCATTGTATCAGTGAAAAGAGAAAAGTAGAAGTAGTTAACAACTACTATTCTTCGATGACAAAATGTAATGACAGTTTTAGACAGGTTTATAAGTGGATTGTATTTCATAAAGATGTTCAATCGGATGATGTGAATACATGTTTTTACAAATTACTGATACCCATATCTTGATATAAGTTTATTATTATATGACTTTGGCATCTTGACAGATATTTGGTAGCAAGCAATCATGATATGTCATTAGTTGTGTAGTATAATAGTGCCTTATGATGAATGTTATTTTACTGTAGGTTCTTTTGTGGCTGAATCTATTAATTCTAGATTAACAAATCCGACAAAATGAGCAAGATACATTTGAGGTAAAAGTTAAACAAAAAAGTAAAGTACCACCGTCACGTCAAGTAGTATGTAGGAGATATGGTGTTAGTGGTCAAACATTTGACAGACCTTCGGCACATGATTTTTGTGGTATTGTGGTCGGTATTACAGTAGTGATCAACTAGCAGCTTTAATTTCCCAGAAAAAAATAAAAATCCTATATCCCATTAAAGGCTGGGCTAAACAGGAGCCGTGTGTTGAGTCCAACCCTACTTTTTATCCTTTATAGTCCAGTTCACTAACCACTAGTTATCTGAGCTATCGCGGCTCTCATACATTTGAGGTGCATGGTCGCATTTCATTTAGCTACGTTTCTTGTCTTCTGACTTTCACTTCAAATCTTCCCTGAAAGTTGCTGTGCCGTTTTATTATTATTTTGTATATTATTTTTGTTCCCCTTGTGCTACGATCTGCAGCTGCATCTTCTTAGTTTCTTCCACAAATAAAACATTCACGCAATAAAGTTCTGCAAGCATCCGTATATCTCAGCACTAGTCCGCCCTTTGTTCTCATTGTATGTTAAGATTTATGACCGCCCTGTACCACATTAACTTTAGTTTTATTTTTTTTTTCTCTTTTCTTAGTTAAAGTTCCTTCCACACCTCAGGGAATACAAGTAATGTGGTATTAGTGCCCATGTGTTATTCTTTCAATAACTGATGTAGTGTTTTAATTGTGTTGTGGTTGGTATTGCGCCTGGTCGTATTACTTACCCCGTCAAAGTATGTACCCAATTAAGACTTCGAAATCATGAACCATCAATTTGGATAGAAGCCACACTTTTGTTGTGACTTTCATTTAACGTAATGCACACATGATTGCATGTATGATTCGAGAAACAAATAAATTATCATCATCATTGAGGACCGTCTCCGCATCGAAGGTTGGCTTCCAGAGAGAGCCATTCCACTCTGTCTCTTGCTTTGATGGTGCAGATTGTCATAGGCTGGTTTGTCCATCTTTTCATGCTACTCGTTCATGTTAGTCTTGGTCTGCCTCTACCTCTTTTACCTGGCATTTTCCCTTCCAATATTACGTTTTAGTAGGCTGTTGTGTCTATTGAAATGCCCATACAATTTAATTTGTCTTGTTCTAATTATGTTTAGTAGTTCTCTTTTCATTTTTAGTTGTTTTAAAACGTTATCGTTTGTTTTCTTTTCATTCCATTCAGTTCTATCTATTCTTCTGTAAATCCACATTTCAAAGGCTTCAATTGTCTGTTCTGTTTTCTTGTCTAATGTCCATGTTTCTGCACCATTGAGGAAAATGGATAATATGTAACATTTTTTCCATTCTTAGTTTTAGCCCCACTGTTATTTGTTTTGATGTAGTATAATTTAAAGGCATTAACTTTACTTTTTGTCATAACTATGCTTTTGTTTATTTCAGTTTTACATTTTGCATCACTGGTTATAGTATGTCCACAGTAATTGAAGCTCTTGAACTGTCTCCAACGGTGTTCCTTCAACTTTTATATTTATTTGTAAGTCTTGAGAATTTTCTTTCCTTATGATTATAGTTTTAGTCTTCTTGATATTAATATGTAATCCATATTTTTTTATTCCCTTGTTTATTTCATTAAGTAATTTAGTTTAGTTTTATATCTTTATGATTTTCTGCTAGAAATACAGTATCATCTGCATATCTTCGGTTATTGATTATTTTTCCATTAATGTTTAAGACGGGTATATCTGTGATTTTTTAAAGATTTGCTCAGTGTATATATTGAACAAGCTTGGTACGATGCATCCTTGTCTTACTCCTTTTATACCAATGGGTGTAGAGTGTTATTTGTTATATTTTATTGTTGCTGTTTGCTCCCAGTATAACTTACATATTAGTCGTATATCTGTTTCGTCTAGATTTATATCATTTTGGCAGTCTTTAAGTTGATTATGGTGTATTCTATCAAAAACTTTGGTGTAGTCTATGAAGCAGGCATACATTTATTTGTTTACTTCTATGCACTTTTCAATCAATATTCTCATGCTGAATATGGCTTCTTTTGTCCCACTGTGTTTTCATGAATCCAAATTTCTACACATCTAATTCAGTATTAATTTTATTCTGAATCATACGCTGTATAACTATTAGTAAAATCGTTGTTTGTTACATGGCTCATTAGGCTTATCGTTCTAAAATCCCTGCATTCAACTGCACCATTCTTTTTAGGCAATGCAATGATAGTTTGTGTTTTAGTTCATTTGGTGTGTATCATGTATGTTATATGCCATTGCATATGTCTGTCTTCTTCATCTTCTTTCCTTCCTCATCTGTCTTCAGCGTCGAGGGGAGATATAATTTGCGGTCTTTTGCTCTTCTGTTCGCCTCTGCTGCTGTTATGTTTCCTAGTGCTTCTAATATTCCATCGACCCTTTTTTTTCGTGGTCGACCCTTGGGTCTGGTGTTCTCACAACGTTTGTTGAAGGCTCGTTGTGTTGTGTTTTGTTCTTTCTGCCTTGTCACGTGGCCAAACCATTTTATCTGTTGTTTCTTTATACATTCTATGGCGCTGTCTATTCCTAGCTTTTTTTTCAGTTCTTCATTTCTGATCTTATCTCTCAGACTGTTTCCTGTCATTCGTCTAACACATTTCATCTCTGTAGAGGTTATTTGTCTTATTGTTCTTGCATCTAGGGTCCAGGTCTGGCATTGGTAGCACAACTTTGGGATGAAAATTGTATTGTATAGTGCTCGTTTTGCCTCCAGAGTTATTTCCTTTTGGACAATAGTGGTGATAACTGTCCCATGATTTGACAAGCTTTGTTGCATCTTGATTCTATCTCTGCTGTTTGAGAATTATCGTTTGTCATAAGGCTTCCTATGTATTTGAATTCCTCTACTTGTTTTAGTTGTCTGCCTTCTATATTTATGTAGATGTTCTGTTTATTTTTGGCGACATTCATGACTTCTGTTTTGTTGATGTTGATTTTAATGTTGTACTTTGTGCCTGAGATGTTGAGTTTGTTTAAGTGTTCTTGTAGGTCTTCTATTTTTTCATGTATTAGTGCCTGATCGTCTGCAAATAGAAGCTCGTTGATCTCCTCTGTCTCTGATGGGTTGGCTAGCTTGCATATATGGTCCATGTATGCAATAAACAGTAGGGGGGATACTACGCATCCCTGTCTTACACCTGATCTAACTTCGAAGTGGTCTGTGTAGCCTGCTGCTGTTCTGACCCTGAAGCTGCTGTTGACGTAGAAACTTTTAATAAGGTTGATTAGATGTTGGCTTACTCCATATGTTGTTAGTATCTCCCACAGTTGTTCTCTGTTAGATGATGGCTTACTCCGTATGTTGTTAGTATCTCCCACAGTTGTTCTCTGTTAGATGTTGGCTTACTCCATATGTTGTTAGTATCTCCCACAGTTGTTCTCTGTTAGATGTTGGCTTACTCCATATGTTGTTAGTATCTCCCACAGTTGTTCTCTGTTAGATGTTGGCTTACTCCGTATGTTGTTAGTATCTCCCACAGTTGTTCTCTGTTTACTTTTTCGTCTCATATGTCCGTGATCACTGCAATATCAATATCTTCTAGTGCATGTATCATCTCTATCTTATATAGTCAGGTCCTGCTGGTTTTCCCGTTTTCATTGTTTTTATAGCTTTTCCCACTTCAGATTTTAAAATATTTCAGCTGGACGTACATTTAATAAATGCGTTTTTGTCTCTTTCGTCATGAAATAATTTTGTTATATATCCATGTGATCTATCGATGATATCTTTGTTGTCTGTTAGCATTCTTCCTTCTTTGTTTGCAATACATCCGCTTCCTACAGTTTTTTTGTTTTTATTAGGCATTCTCTTTATTTCTGTGTGTATCCCTCTTAAATTATATTTACTTTACACAGTTTCGACTTCTAGACTTCTTTGGTTGAGCCAGTCTTCTTTTGACTTTTGGCACATTTTGCGTATTTCATTATCAATTGCCTTGTATGGTGTCAGTTATCAATTTGTGTTTTTTTGTTATTTTCTTTTTTTGGGTAAGGTGTCATGTGATTCTTGTATTGGGATCTTTATGCATTGCCATTTTGTTGTAACTTTTTCATCAGGATATTCTCTTCTGTACTGCTCAAGCAGTTCTTCTAGCAGTTTTTGATGTGTTCTTTACTTGTATTGTATAAGTTTCTTTAACATCTTTTTGACTTATGTCTGTTATATCTTTTGGTATTGATGAATTAGTCTTTTCTTTGTTTCTCTTTAGTTTTATTTTCATTTTAACCACTACAGGATTGTGATCTGAATTAATATCTGCTCATGAATAGGCTTTGGATTTCTTTATGTTGTTAAGGAATATGACTTTTATCATTAACAATAATACACCGAAATAAGTAACACAAAACGAGCTTTAACTGAACCAGCAATGGCAGAATAGAATAGCAGATCAATGAGATTGCTCGTTGAAATTTGTATAATTTTATACATTTAAAAACTGAAATATTTCTACTGTTCACAAATACATCAATTCAAGATTATACCACTTACCCTCTGGAGGTTATTTATCCCACTTACAATCTAAGAAGGCATAATACATTTGGGTTTTTTAAAGAGAAATATGAAAATATTGTTTTTGTCATTTATATTAACATCTTATATATCATATTATAATGCAAACAAGAAAAAAGTTCTTAGTATGTAGAGCCAGTCTTAACATATGGATGTGAATCATGGACAATATGGCAACATAAAATTACTGGATGATGTTGAAATGTGGTTTTACAGAAAATATTGAGAACACCATAGACAGCTAAGAAGAAAAATTGAAACGTTGGAAACTTTCTGAAAGAGTCCTAAACACAAATATGGCTAATTGCAATTATTAGTAAGAAACAATCATCATTCTTTGGCCATATAATGAGAAGGGAACAGCTGGAATATATTGCAACAACTGGGATATTTGAGAGACGAAGAGATAGTGAGAAGCAGAGAGAAAAAATACCCGACAGCTTAAGAGAATTGCTTGGCAGTAGGTCCACATCTGAAATGGTAAATAACCGTCGAGATCGAAGGTTGTGGAAAGACATGATCACCTTCGCCAACTGGCATGGTACTTGATGATCGGCGATTAACATTCTAGTCACATTACAACACAGTCCAGCTCTTTTTCTCTTTCAAATCAATTCAACATCTTTATAATCGGATACATTTTGAGAGAAACTGTATTTAATATTGAAATATAAAAAAAAATAATTATCACATTTAGTAATGTGCTCTTTGGTTACACAATTAAAAGATAACACACATGAGTATCTCAGTTTTCATAGCACTACGGCACAATTTCAGCATTTTGTTACAGGTGTGCTGGGGATTGGCTGAACAGAAATAACACAGAAAGTAGTAATATTTTCAGAAGGAATCATTTCTCTTTCTTTAGTAATGGATACTACATTTACGAGGGAAACAATAAAGAAATGACAAGAACGAATATAATTGACTGTTGAGGAAGCAAAACATTGTGCAGAAAAAGGGCATCTATCTCAGCAGGGGGGCATCTATTTGAAGCTATTCTACCTGTGGCTTCATGATCATCGCATTTTTAACTGAATTGTCTTGAGAATTTCATCATCGATTTGTGTACTTTAAATTAGTATTTCTTATTATATTAACTGAAACTTTCCGCTAATAATCTCCCCTTGAGGTATTTATGGTGTCTTTCTGTGTGTCACTCATTAGTAGGCATTCTATTCTATATCTTCAACTGTGATAATGATTTTTGAAATGAAAAAATATATACATATAAATGGGACAAAATAAAAGGAAATGAAAACAAACGATGACGTCTTAAACATCAAGAGATGGACAGCCGAGCTTATCACAACCTCCACCACCAGTAGAATGGCGTTCAATGGTAGCCAACCTTATATATATATATATATATATATATATATATATATATATATATATATATATATATATATATATATACATATATATGCACATATATCTAAATAAAAACGGTATGGTAAAATGTTCACGTAATAAGTAGACAACACAAATCAGAACGACGTTTCGGTGCGAAGATCTTCAACAGGAACAACCATACTACATGTACACATATATATGTACACAAACAGGAATCTTATTTATGACAGACGGAAGTATAATATAAAATCCATTCAACATCTGTGTAGCCATTACACGAGCAGAAAACTTCCAGAAACAAATGGAAATATAGAGGGAATAAGAGGTCAAAAGGAAAGCCGAAAAAAGATTATGACGGATTAAACGTATTCTTTTTTTTGGTAGAGAGAAACGTAATTCATTGAAGAGATAGAAAGTCACTAAGCGACTAATGTGTGCTAATTACTTGGTGATGACTAATTATTTGGACAAGTGTTTCTCTTGATCTGAATGTACAAACTGAGGGGTCTAAAGTGTGGAGTCTGTCTTCGGTTGCGTTTATTGTTTCTATTCTGTAAGTTATTATTTTAATTACCGTCCTCTTTGTTCATGGGTCTAGTGTTACGGCAGCGATATAGAATATCGAATAAAGTTGAAAAGCTCAGGTCAAAATAGCCTTTCAGAAAATGAAACATATTTTATGCAACAAATCTATGTCAATAGAAGTGAGAAAGAGAGTTCATCGGTGCTATATAGAACCAATTCTGACCTACGGAAGCAAATCATGGACAGTAGACAAACAAATGAATATACAGTTACAGGCCACAGAGATGGGATTTCTCAGAAGAATGTTGAAAGTTACCTGGACAGCTAACAAAACCAATGAGGACATTCTCAAAGAGGCCAACACAAAAAGGGAGCGCCTAATAAACATCAGCAAGTAATAATCAACATGTTTCGGGCACATCATGAGAAGATGAAAGTTGGAATATTTAGCTACAACTGTCAAAATACAAGGAAAGAGAGATCGCGGACGACTAACTGAGAAAATATTAGAAACTTTGTGTCATGGCATGTCAAACAGTCAACAACAGAAATGATACGATGCACTGTATATACTAGATTGTGGAAGGACATGATTGCCTACGCCAACCGGTATGGCACATGATGATGATATAGAATAATGAACATAAATATTTGTTAAACCACAACACAATTAAAAATATATTTGTGACGAACACAAGAAGAAGCATTATTTCTTTTCCACATCAACGTCAATTATAGACCATGTAACTTACATTATGTGTTAACGTTTCCATCTGGTTGAGAAGACGTAATTCTTTTAAGTTTGCAACATATTTTCCTCGACAATGATATCATAACTAGATAAAAAGAAGCTGGTACGTATTGACTGTGGTAGTGTCCCCTTCTACTCGGGTAACCAGCTTAGCGAGGAGTCAGTGAGCTAGTAATTATATTAATCTCAGACCAGAATTGGAAATGGGTCAAACCTTATCAACACATCTAGAGGTACATGGTCAATGTCACGTTCATGGTTCATAGAAATATCCACGTGACTCTACACATTATGAGTAATCCTTCTTGTAAGCTCTGCTTATCTTCATACTCGTTAACAGGCTGGTAACATCATAGATAATATAAGTAGGCTTGTCGTAGGTTAAATGCCTGCATAAAAGTTGTCATAACCATCATCGCCAAAGATCGCACAATTGGGATGTCATTCCATGTCATTATCGTTGTTTTAATGGTTTATATCACATGGTACCTGTTTTGAGAAAAATTCATCATCATCATCAAGTAGCGGGCCTACTGGCGTAGGTGATCATGTCTCTCAACAACTTTCGATCTCGACAATACTTTATCATTTCTGTTGTTGACCTTCTCCCAAGCTTTTCTCTGTAGCTGTATGGTATATTTTCTCTTTGTTTCCCTCTATCTATTCGCCCCTCAAATTGTCTAGTTGTTACAATATATTCCAGTTGTTCTCTTCTCATTACATGGCCAAAAAATGTTGATTATTTCTTTCTAATATTGTAAATTAGCTCTCTTTTTGCTTTGACTTCTTTCAGAACATTTACATTACTCTTCTTAGATGTCCATGGTATTCTCAACATTCTTGTGTAAAACCACATTTCTACAGCCTCAAGTGATTTTCTTGTTTATTGTCCTATTGTCCATTATTCACATCCATATGTTAAGAATGGCTCTGCAAAACATTTGAGAATTCTTTTTCTTGTTTCTATTGTCAAAAATGGATTGCATAGTATCTTCCTCATTTTTTTTTTTTGGAAAGCTCCTTTTGCCTGAGCCATTCTGCATCACACCTCTTTTGTACATCTTCTGTCTGAGGTTAACAAAGTTCCCAAATTTTTAAATTCATTTACGTATTTTAATATTGTTCCACTTCTCTTTATTTTGCACTGAGGTGATGTCTTTTTCTTTGTTGTTACCATTACTTCTGTCTTTTAGCTGTTAATGCTGAGTCGTTTATTTTTGCTTTCTTTCACTATATGTCCAACATTTCTTGTAAAACATTGTCATGCTTAGCGATTAATACTGTATCATCAGCATACCTTAGATTGTTTATACTATAACCTCCAATTGTTATTCCAGGCGTGCCCCTTATGGATCTTAAAATAATCTCACTATAAAGATTAAACAAATCTGGTGACAGCACACAGCCTTGTCTAACACCATGTTTTATGTGTTGAAACATTCCCAATTGGTTTCCAGTTCTTATGGCCGCTGTTTGTTCCCAGTACATGTTCTTTATTATTCTTAGATCTTTGCTGTCTACGTTTATGCTTTCTAAAGTGTTGATTATTTCTTGGTGCTTTGCTTTGTCAAATGCCTTGGTGTAATCTATAAAACATATGTACAGATCGGTTTTCACCGCTATGGCTCTTTCTACTAAAGACCTTATGATATAAATCGCTTTGCTTGGTCCTTTATCTCTAACAAAACAACACTGTTCATCGCTAATTTCTTGACTGCTTTAGTGCTTTTTGTTGCATTTCAATCTCTTTGCATCTCTCTTTTAGTCATGCTTCTTTTGCTTCATTGCATTTTACTACAATTTCTTTATTTAATCTCTTATACTCATTTTTATTTTCTTTATTTCTTCTTCTTGTATCCATTAGCTGCAAAATGTCATCTGTCATCCATTTCTTTCTTGAATTTTTCCTCACTGGTGGTATGAACTCGTTTGATGTTTGTTGCATTGACTCGTTTAGCATTTCCCACTGTTCATCAATGCTTTGTATCTTATCTATTGCATTGTACCGGTTCTGAATTGGGATTTTATATTTGTCTTGCTGCTTCTTGTCTGATTTTAGTATTTATAAATTTAAATTGATGTTAACTGAGGCTCGTTTTGTTGTTTTAAATTTTACTCTAAGCTTTCCCACAACTTGTGCATGATCACTAATGCAATCTGTCCCAGGTCTAGTTTTCACACACAACAGACTGTTTCTCAATATATTGCTTATCATTATATAATCAATGTGATTACGTGCGTTGTCCCCTGGGCTTTTCCATGTCCATAGACGTCTTGGATGTTGCTTAATCCAGGTGTTTCCTAACATCATGTTGTGTGTTCTTGCCCAGTCAATAAGTTTCCCACCTCTTTCATTCCTCTCGCCTAAGCCATAATGACCAACTACTTCCTCAACTCTTTCCTTTCCTAATGTTGCGTTAAAATCTCCTTGATCTGTAGTGTTTTCATGTGGTTTGCATTTATGAAGTGTTTCATTTGACTCGTAAAATGTATCAATTGTTTCCTCCAGACTGACTGCTGTTGGTCCATAAACTTGTATAAGATTTATGTCTATTGGCTTTCCATTCAATTTCACTAAAAGGACTCTGTCAGATATTGGGTAAAAGCCGTTCACTGTTCTTGTACTTTGTGCATCCAAGATGGTACCTACACCTCTTTGGTGTTCAGTACCTCCAGAATAGATTATTTTATGTTTATCAGAATACATCTCCCCTCATCCGGTGTATCTCATTTCGCAAAGTCCCAGTAATTGTGAACCCATTCTTTTCATTTCTTGAATGATGTTTTCTAGTTTACCCTTCTGCATGAGTGTTCTCACATTCCAAGTACCTATCTTTAGAGTTTGTTTTATCTTTATTTTGCTTACAGTAGCTTGATGACGATCGGGTATCACCTGTAGCAAATGATGTCCCCTAACGAACAAGGGTTTTCCATTGGAATCCCCCTTAACGTTGTTGTCGATATTTCAATTGTTGTGACGATTCATGATTGTACAAAGAATTTACAACTGTGGTTTTCTGTTGCCTTCCGTCGGTTTGTTTACGGTTGGCTCCGCTAGCCTTTGACTAAAAAGTCTCACCCACATGGCATTGGGGTTGTTTTACTTCGGGGTATACTCCCTAAGCCTTTTACAACCTGACCTGACCCTTTTATGATATTTAATATAACATTTAATTTCTTGTCTTCGCCTTCAAACTCACATTTAGCATATGGATATATGTGACCTTTTTTGTCCTGTCAGGCGGTCTAGTGTAGGCTAGTGCGTATTTTCTTTTTAGTGTTTGTGTAACAGCTTCTCTCGTTGCTAGTTCTGCCAATGTTTGACAAACACACACGGCCACATAATGAGCATGTCAGGCCCGCTGAACCACTGGACAGGTTTCCCATCCTTTTTCATTAGTATTTTCTCTTTTCTGTTTTGCCTTAGCGCAGTCTCTAATTATGTTATATTAGTAATTAGAAAATTATGATATATTACAAATTGCTATAGACCAATTAGTCTACTAAGCTGCCTGAGTAAACTCATGGAAAGGCTGATTAACAGAAGACGTATGTGGCATTTAGGGACAAAACAACAAATCGTACCACAACAAAGTGGCTTCCGTTATCACAGATCAATTGAAGACCTAGTCACCTACATTACACAGGAAATTTGAGGAACTACAAGAAATGAAACACACACTGGCAGTGTGTGTCGACATGGAGAAGGCTTTTGATAGGGTTTGGCGAGAGGGTTTAAAGAACAAGCTTTTTAGACTTGACATCCAAGGTCGTTTATTCAATTGGGTCTCTCAATACCTTCAGGATTTCTAGAACGGTCAGAGAACAAGTTCAAGGTCAACTAAGTAAGAAGGTCTCTATCGAACAAGGTGTCCCACAATGCGGAGTCTTGTTCGCAACAATCTTTTTAATTTTCATAAATGACATCGTAATGGACATCCCACCTCGAATACACTCAGCAATATACGCAGATGATCTGGCGTTATGGGCTCTCGAGGAAAGTATGTCGGTGGCTGGACCCAGGATGCAAGATGCCCTAGGTGAACTTGAAAAATGGACGAACACCTGGTTTTTACCAATCAACGAAAAAAAACCCTCATTTACAATTGTCAGCCTATCAAGAAACACACTCTCTGCAAACTTGAAGATAAAAGACCATACACTCCTTATTAACAATAAACCCAATATATCTTGGCGTCACCATGAATTGCATAATTACTTGGAAAAATCAGATAGACAGAGCAAGGGAAAAAGCCAGAAAATGAACAAATATTATGAAGAAATTGGCAGGAACAGAATGGGGGGGCAGACAGTAATATTTTGAAAAGACTATAAGTAGGAAGAGTCAGACCAGTTCTAGAGTATCGAGTCACAGCCTCGACTATGGCTTCCAAACCACACCTTAGCAAAATTAACAGAACACAGAACCAAGCTGCCCGTATCATCACTGGTGCTATGAAACCTACACCTATCAAGACTCTAGAACAGTAACAGTTTTACAACCCTTAGATGACAGACGGGTCACTAAAGTATTGCAACAAGCGCAGAAATATAGAAGGCTCCTTAGCCACCCCGTGTACCAAAGAATAACTGGTTCCGGAATTGTACGACTAAAGAGGAGCAACTTCGCTGCAATCGCCAATGAACTAACTGTTGGAGACCCAGTACTTTCCATAAACAATATCGAAACACTTAGGCCCATCTAATATGTCTCCTCATGGGAAACATAAATTACCAGAACCTAAGGAAAATATAACAGGAATCATGAAAAAGACAGCCAATCAGAAACAGAAATAAAACACGTAGCAGATAAACACATACACGATACCTAGTCACAGGACTCTTGGTCCCACATATACACATATGGCTCCGCTACAAATGCCACCAGAAATGGAGGGGGAGGTGTGTTCTTGACGCTGAATAATCAGGACGAGATCATCAAGTTAATAGCTACTGGAAAATTATCAAACAACTTTAAAGCAGAAACTGAGGCCTCAGAGATGCTTCAACACTGGCTACTCAACACAAAAATAACATGTACAATAAATTGGCGATTCTGACTGATGCACTGTCAGTACTATCAGCTCTAAAAAGCCCCAAAAACAATGAACTAGATGACTTGAGAACTACCCTGGACCAACTATGCAATAACTTCCAGAGAGTAGTCATTCAGTGGATACCATCACACTGTAATATACACGGGAACGAACGCGCAGACAAATTAGCTAAAGAGGGAGGTAGATTACCACAAGAGAACCACCCGCTCAGTTATGATGAAGCCAGATCCATCCTCAAGGGTCAGTTCCATAAAAAAAAGTGGAAACGAGAACACACAAAGCATAACGAGAGTGACGGACACCACCAACTATCAACGAGGGATCAAGTCATCATACTTCGCCTACGCACTGGCCACAATAGAATGAGAAATCACATGTTCACCAAATTCAAAATAGGTACAACCAGCCTAGGCCACTGTACACTGGACAATATCACTACAAAACATGTTCTACAGGAATGCCCACAGTACACAGACCTGAGAAGAGCAATATGGCCCACGCATCTGCCTGGAAGAAAAAAAATATGGGGCTATCGATTCGCTAAAATAGACAGCTGACTTCATGAGAATGCCTGGAATCCTACTCTGAGTCTTGATCGCAGAGAGAGAGAGAGAGAGAGAGAGAGAGAGAGAGAGAAATTATGTTATACCAATCCTCATCCATGCTCTCCATGATGATCGATCACTTGCCAGATGTTTCCAGTTATTTTCACAGATGAAGTCATTCAGAGATAATTTACATATATCTCTGTATTGTAGTTTAGGTCTGCCGATTTGTCTTTTTCCGTGTGTTTTTTCGCCATACAGTATTTGCCTGGGGATGCGTTTTCCTTCCATTCACTGCACGTGCCCCAGATATCTTAGTCTTAGACATCGGAGCATCGATTGTTGGGGGTCTTAGCATAGTTAAGTTGGTTATTTTGTCATGTCATTTGATGTGTGTCATTTGATCCGATTCTGACATCGGATACATCGTATGTGGAAAACATTTTTAGTCTTTTTTCCTGATTTGAGTATGTTGTCCAGGTTTCTGATCCATATAACAGTGTCTTAAGCACACACGTTTGATATATTAAAAGTTTGGATTTTACTGTTAGTTTCGTATTGTTGCATGCATATTCTGTGAGTTTGCCGAAAGTCGTAGCTGCTTTACCAATGCCACAATATACTGATATATGTATTTAAATATATATATATATATATATATATATATATATATATATATATATATATATATATGTAAAGTACCCCCGTCACGCCAGGTGGCGTATAGTGTAAATTGTACATGGTGACCGTATTTTTAACAGACCTTCGACACATGGTTTTTAGGATAATGTGGTCGATATTACGCCCGTGCCGCTTTACTGTCCTTTGTAGTCCAGTTCACTAACCACTGAGCTATTGCAGCTCCCTATATCTATCTATCTATCTATCTATCTATCTATGTATTGACCTTTCGAGCCATCGAAAAAAGCAGTTTTCTTTTAAAGATATTTTATCAAATATCGCTATTTGTCTCTGTTCTGTGGAAGCAGCTCTATCTCACTGAGGGAGCCGAATCCTGCTGCTCTACCTCTCTCATCAATGTTCTTCTCAGTGTCTGTCTGAGTCTTCCTCTTTTTCTCTTACCTGTTGTTTCCCATATGAGGGCTTGCTTTGCTATTCGGTTATTATCTCTTCTCATCACATGTCCAAAATATGGCCATCGTCTTTTCTTTATTACTGAAGATATTAGTGGATTGGCGATTTCTCTAATTTCCTCGTTTGTTTTGAATTCGTTCCACGCTATACCAAGTATTTTCCTTACACATTTATTTTCAAATGCGTTCAACTTTGTTTCTATATCTCTTGTTGTTTTCCATAAAGCAAAGAAAAAACCAAAGGATTCAATTGTTCTTTATTTTGTACAAATATCCCAATTTGTGAGTTGAACACTGACCTTTCCTGCCCGTAAGGATGTTATCCCTAGACCCCCGTAGTGTGCTATTAGAGTAATCTTTACATGTTTGTGTAGAACCAACTAAATTCATATACACTTATTCAATAATTTTCTTTCTTTTACAAGAACATTGGATCGAGAATAGACACACGTTGTCCCAAGGAAGAAAGAAAATAAGTATATAATGCCATTATATAGAAGTTGGCAATAGAAGCTATAAATATGGCTCTCAAATGTTATTTAAAGACAGTTTTAACATATGGATGTAAATCATGGGCAATACAACACCAGGCAAGAAACTCACTTGAGGCTGTAGAGATGTGGATTTCAGAAGCATTTTGAGAATACCATGAACAGCTAAGAAGAATAATGAAATTGTTCTGAAAGAGGCAAAATAAAAAAAGAGAGCTAACTTTGAATGTTAGGACGAAACAATCATCACTTCTTGACAATGTAATGAGAAGGAAACTGTGACAAGTGGGAAAGTTGAAGGACGAAGAGATAGAGGAAAGGAAAGAGAAAAGATACCAGACAGTTTAAGAGATTGGCTTGGCAGAATGTCAACCGCAGAAATTATAAATAGCTATCGTGATTAGAATGTTGTGGAGAGACATGATCACCTATTCCAGCAGTCATAGTACTGGATGATTGATGAAGACATGCATGTTGTGGTTGCATATTTACATTCACTTCAGTTCTAGAATAGTTTACTTACAAGTCGAAATCTCTCCCAGAAGCTGGGAACCTAGAACAGACAATAATATAGTTTTAAAATAAAGTCTCTTTGATGTCTTGAAACTATCTTCTTCTTGGTCTGCTCCTGCTGTGTCGACCTGGAATAATATCTACCACTGTTGTTCTTTTATAACATTCTGTGCTTTTTGACGAGGTCATATTATTTTAACCTCTGCAGAATGGAGTTTATAAGCTAGTTCTGTTTAATGTCTACATCTTTTAAACATGTCTTCATTGCTCTTTTTCATTGTCTAATGTAGCTTCAGGATTTTTTTATGCATGTTAAATTGAATTAATAGATTATCTTCCACGCTGTTTGCTAGATTGTCTATGATTCACAACCAGATGTTGATATAGAGAAGTTACAAACCCTCAGTAAATTATTTGAATGCCTTACATGTATTGGTCCACATTTTCTCAATGCCTTTTAATTTTTTGAGATGTCTGTTAATCCTGTTTTAATCTCTTTCTTTCAGTCTCCACTGTTAGTTACTACAGATTCCAAACACATATTAAATGTTTGTTCAAATTGCAATCGTCTCAATGTTGTTGATGTTGCGTTGGCTTTTTGTTGTGTCAGTTGTCGTGATAATATTTGTATGTATATGTCGATACATGTTTTGCTATTCACTGTGTTTCTTGACACACTCAGTTATCTCATGTAATCTTTTTGCGCTGTCTGAGAAGAGCATTGTGGCATCAGTGTGTCTGAGTTTTGGAATTATGTTGTACTTTGTTGTAAAAGGGTAGAACTCCACAAATCTGTCATTATTTCTGACATTTCTCACGATTTTCTCAACCAACACTGATGTTGAACTGGTATGGGGGAAAGATTTCAACCAAATCGCACTTGTTGTACATCTAACAAATTTAAAAGACACAGTAGCGTAGTAAAAGTAATGTTGGAAGGGAAAATACAAGGTAAAAGATGCAGAGGAAGACCAAGACTAACATGGGCGTGTAACATGAACAGATGGAAAAGTCATCCTATTACAATCTGCACCATCAAAGCAAAAGACAGAGCGGAATAGCGCTCCATGGTAGCCAACCTTTGGTACGGAGACGGCACTCAATGATAAACTAATTTGATGTTTCTTTCGTTATTCTGATAGTTGTTTACTGCTGGAAATGTAGTGATTCGATTGTGTTTAGTGATTTGGAAAACCCATCTCTTTTATGATGTTTTACATTTTGTGATGTTAAACGCAATTAAAAATCTTCATGTTATCTGTGAAGCATGTATGCAGTTTTATGTTATATTCACTACAACCCTCAGAGGTGTTTCTCATGTTAAAGATGAGATATAATTCGTTTTATATTCCACATTAAATATGAATTATGAGTTCCCCGTAATTCCCTTAGTACGAGATCAGCTACATCACACACTAAAAGACATAGGGCCTAGAGGCATCAAAAGTGAACGCAACTTAACTGTCCTTCGTCATACGATTTCATCATTAATCGTAAGCAATCGGAATATCAAAACATGGTACTACAATAGCTCGTTTCAAATCATGTGCCCAACTTCAAAACGCTATTACTCAGTAACCGTTTGTTAAAAACTGTTGAAATTTTCCAAATGTTATTAGAATGCAAAAGACCCTTTAAATGTATATTTATCAAATATCTTGCAGCTGCAGTTTTCTTAAAGCGGCGAATTTCTTTGATGTTTGTCAAAATTGTAAATTGTAAACCCCTAAATAATAGAAATTACCGTAGTTGCTGGTCTATGATTAATTTTCACTAGGTAAAGGCGTGGCCGTAATGGGGAATTAACCTAAGACAAAACACCAGGAGAATTATTGTCTTCTCAGTTCGAGGACGGACGATAATATAACGGTATACCTGTATGTCCAATTTTCATAGTTGTGTGGTCCTGATAAGGACCGTTTGTTGAACTAATTGAAGGTAATATAGGGGTCAACATTGTGGGGGCTATATACTTTCATTCTGAATCAGACGAGTCTAAAAGATTAATAACTGTTTGGGTTTGAACATTCCACAAACCATCATTTTTCCAATATACCTCCTCCTGTTTTAAGACGTGGTCTTCACATTTAGCCCAATAATCTGTGTCTATATTTAATAAAGCGAGATTAGCTAGAGTCTTTACATCGCATATTTTGAATGTTGTATTTTCACCTGCCACTTGCCCTTTTAATTTTGCCCAGATTAGTTCTATTGGATTTAAATGAGCATGGTAAGGTGGCAGCCTCAAACTTATATGACCGTGCTCTTGGATAATCTTATCTATTTGAACAATCTGTGTCCTTTGTTTTTGCTTTACTAGAGATAGTAATTCAGGTTTTAAGTACATGTTATTAAATTGTATGTGCTCCTTTGTGAGCCATATCTTAATAGCATCTTTTGTACTGGATGACGTCGGGACTTTATCTTCAAGTGCAACAATGATGTGGTACGCTGAATATGTGTCTAAATATGTGACCATTCATCTCAGAGTGATAATCCCCATTGTCTATGGATTTTGAAAGAAACATGAGCTCTGCATTCTGTATTAGTCCATGTTGTCGACTACCTGCATGAGCAATTATCAAGCGCTGTCCTTTGCTGCTAGGTATTAATCTCTTAATCTTTCCATCTGATGACTGCCATTCCCTTTGGTTAGTGTGGTGAGCATTGATCCATGTTTCATCCAAGTACACAATATCATAAACTTGCTTGCGCACCTCTTTTACATCACGTAAGTACCTGCTTCTCATGACTACTATATGTGGCTTCTCATAGATGATGTTTCGTCCATTGGAATACTTTCTGAATGGAAAGCCTGCAGCTCTCACATTCCTCCATAATGTAGACTTTGATATTTAATACTGTTGTTCTTTTTCAGCGATACTTTTAATGTTCTTATTGTAACAGTTTCAGTCATACCCAACATTTTGCGAATTTCACTTCTAATAAGTTTACTGTCGAAATTATCCAACATGTTTGCTCTCCCTTGTGATTTTGTAAATTTTGAACATTGACGGTCACGTGCTTGAATCCAGCGATTAAATGACCGTTTAGATAAATCCAAAATGTGTCTTGTCCTATTCTCATGGTTTTCTAAAGAATGAAATATTCTTCCTCGTTTAGCCTCTTTGCAAAAATAGTCATACATTTTTATTGCGATGTTTTGTAAACTGCAGAATTTCATTTTAAGACTCTTGATAAATGTTATCGTTCCACGTCTGCACCTATGAATGAACGGAAATTGAACACACACTTTCTTGTGTTTTTTACAAGTGTCTAATTGTGTAAAAAAAACCGGTAAAAGCGTGCAAACACGTCAATTTTACTGTGTATGGATTTTTACTCGCTATTTTTAACTTAAAATACTGTAAACATTAAGTTTTGACTACATCAATGGGTCGTTATACATTTTTATAAATCAAATAAGCAACAATAATAACCAAATGTTTTTTTTAATGAAATTAATTCCCTGTTGGGTTCTAATCATTATAACTTTACATGCAAATTTTGAACAACTTACAACAAGCGGTTAAAAAGCTATCGGTTTTAAAAGTTGGGCACGAGTTATGAAACAAGCTATAATAAATCACAGCGCGCGGTGTGCAGAAAGCGCTAAACTCAGTAATTCCAGCAGCAATCCGAACTTGGAATATGAGGAAACTGCAACAAGATACACTTTTCTGACAGAATCTCAACAATTCTTGCCGAGCTTGCGCCATTTTTCCCGGAAGTCAAATGAGTATTGGTTTCATGGCTTATTAGTACAATCGTTCAGTAATTCTTACATAACATCAGATCTCCTTTCTTTGAAACAACGATGTTCACTAATCTTGTTCTGGCATTTGGCCAGTCCGCATTTTTCCAAATCCAGAACACATTGCATGTTAATATAAGCTCTAGCCTCCCCTCATCCTGGATGAATTGAGCTGCAATATCTCCACATACTGGTGGCTTCCCTCCCTTCACATTTTTATTCCTGAAAAAGTAACATGTAGTATCATCATCAAGTACCGGGTCTGCTGGAGTAGGTGATCACGTCTCTTCACAACCTTCGAGCACGACAGTTATTTATCATTTCTGATGTTGACCTTCAGCCAAGCCATTCTCTTAAGCTGTCTGACATCTTTTCTCATTGCTTCCCTCTATCTCTTCGTCCCTTAATTTTTCCAGTTGTTAAAACATATTCCAGCTGTTCCTTTCTCATTACATGGCAAAAAAAATGATGATTGTTTCATTCTAATATTGAAAATTAGCTCTCTTTTTGCTTTGACCTTTTTTCAGAACGTTTTCATTATTCTTCTTAGCTGTCCATGGTATTCTGAACATTCTTCTGAAAAAAAAATCACATTTCTACAGACTCCATTGTTTTTCTTGTCTGTTGTGTTATTGTCATTGATTCACATCCATATGTTGAGACTGGCTCTACGTAACATTACAGAACTCTTGTTCTTGTTTATATTGTCAAAGATAGATTGCATAGTATTATCCTCTTTTTTTGGGAAAACTGAATTTTCGTGAGCCATTCTGCATCTCACCTCTGTTGTACTTCTACCATCTGAGGTTAACAAAGTTCCCAAATATTTAAATTCATTGACCTGTTTTAATATTGTTCCACTTGTCTTTATTTTCATGTAGTATAGGATTGATTATATTTCTTCCCTTTCACTCTCTCTCTCTCTCTCTCTCTTTCTCTCTCTCTCTCTCTATTATATATATATATTAGTGTGTTTTGGAGCATCTTCACAACTCGGTGTACAGTAGTCGCACAATCCTTGTCATATTTACTTATGTTCGGTGAGGGTATTGTCAATGCGGTCATTAATAATTTGCACCGCTGATTTAAAACCGCGATTTATCGCTCTTTGGAAAGTTTTCTTTTAAGAGGTTATTTCAATAAACGTCCACACTATTCAGTTCAATTTATATTGTTAAAAGTTTCTATTCTCTCAAAGTTTTAATTTCTAATCTTATGAACGCTACATTAAATAGAAAAAAAGTGTGTTTATGGTGTTAGAATAAGGGACATTGAAGACATTTAGCTGTAAATGAAAATAAAAAGTGTGTTCCTTAATGCGCTAAACGATAATATTAATAGATAATTAATAGAAAAACAACTGTGAATACATGAAGAGAAGTATTTCATTTTGCAATGTCAAGACTGTCAAATCGCGGGAGAAAATGTGAAGATATAAATTTATGTTTTTAAATGTTCAAACTATTTCAAGATGATGTTGATGCGTGGTCGGAAAAATAACGTTCAAAGAGGTCGCTAAGAAAATTAATGTAGATATTATAAGTTATACAATCAGTCACAATTACAAATGAGAACAACATGAACGTTTACTGTTAGAGCTAGATGCTGTTGAATTTAGTGTTTAATGCTGGCTTTTAGTGGTTATTGTATGGTTTTGGTTGGGGCTTTGGTTTAGCCACAGAATTAGGTAATTTTTCAAGTTTAGATCGTACCCCATCTCTGCTAAACGAGTGATATTCCCAGATTGAAGGCACGTATCTCATGGAATGTTACAACTGCTTCTAGTTGTTGTTCTGTAATTTAAATTCTTAATGTAATTTAAATCTTTATTTTTTTGGCCAACAAGATTTGGGTTTGGATTTAAAACTCTTATGATGCGCTGAACCTTTTCGAAGAAAAATAAAATGCTCATCGCCCCTCCCCCCTGTCTCCTCTACCTAGACATCTACCTTTTCTTTAAGCAAAGGACGAGGAAAATATGGTGACAAATATACTGCTCTATTAGGATATTATTTACAATTACATTTTTATCTACACCCAGAGATTGTAAAGAAATATATGAAGCTGTAAAAAAGGACACATTGAAGCGTGAATTTTGTAAAATGAAATATTTATTAAGATAAAAAAATAGTAGAATTTACATGCCGCACAAAAAATTGATGTAATTATCTATCTATCTATCTATCTATCTATCTATCTATCTATCTATCTATCTATCTATCTATCTATCTATCTATCTATCTATCTATCTATCTATCTATCTATCTATCTATATATCTATCTATCTATCTATCTATCTATCTATCTATCTATCTATCTATTTATCTATCTATCTATCTATCTATCTATCTATCTATCTATCTATCTATCTATCTATCGATCTATCTATCTATCTATCTATCTATCTATCTATCGATCTATCTATCTGTCTACATTTAGTTATAAATTGGTTATTTGTTCATCAACATTTAGTTATAAATTGGTTATTTGTTCATCAACATTGAGTTATAAATTGGTTATTTGTTCATCAACATTTAGTTTTAAATTGGTCGTTAGTTCGTCAACATTTATTTTTAAATTGGTCGTTAGTTCATCAATATTTGAGTAATGAAACAAGAGTGATTAGACATGTGTGATTAGACGTGTGTGCTACCTGTGATTGGACATGTTTACTATCTGTAATTAGACATGTTGTGTTATCTGGGATCAGACGCATAGTAGCGAAATAGAGGCACCATGGTGTTAGGTGTTGAGATACCGTGAGTGTTCTGTGTTCAGGTATCCTAGTGTTGTGGCTAGACACCAAGAGAGATGAACGAATGTTGTGAGACAATTGTTAAAGTGTTGACAACTGTTAATATTACGTTAAGTTAGACGTTTATTTTTTTTGCTGTTAACAGGTGGAGTTAAAAGAAAGAAAAAACTAAAGGCCAAGGGAGGAAATGTAATAGTAATTAGTCAAATGTAATCATAGTAGTAATTGGCCATGTGTTGAAATGTAATAATAATAGTAAACTGCCTAGAGTGAAATGTAGTAAACGGCCAGGTAGGCAAGAGTTCAGTGCATTTTAGGGGAGAGACTAGGTATGATATAATTAGACTATAGATTGGTGGAAGGGTCTACCGCCAAGAGAGCGTGCAGTAATGGAAACGTGAAGGACACCGGATGTGGGCGGCCATGCTAGAAACAGACCTAGATAGGGTCAAGGTTAATTGGGAAAGACAGAGGGATCTGGGAGATTATATGAGTGACGTATTAAGTATGCGTGGTAAACAAGGGAACGATTAGAAATGATTGGTTACAGAGGATTCTGGGATAGTGGATAGGAGGGTGGTATAAATAGTTGGGAGAGAGAGAAATTGGGTCTCTCTCACTGGTCGATAACTGCATTAGACGTGTTAGCCACGTGAAACCAATTGATGGGTTTTCGAGATGTGGAAGATATGTGAATGATAAACATTTTGTACAGCCATGTCGACATTTACGTGTTGAAGAACAGTGAGTGATATCCCTATTTTGTACTGCCATGTAATATGAAGATATCAATATGTTGTACAGCCATGTAATATGAAAATATCAATATGTTGTACAGCCATGTAATGTGAAGATATCAATATGTTGTACAGCCATGTAATGTGAAGATATCAATATGTTGTACAGCCATGTAATGTGAAGATATCAATATGTTGTACAGCCATGTAATGTGAAGATATCAATATGTTGTACAGCCATGTCGACAATTCATGTAAATAAAGTTGTTTGATTGAAGACAACTGGTTAATTGATTCCACTTCGTTAAAAGCCATCGCGGCGGTAAGCCTATAACATGGATGGTTCTGGTTGACCGATCCTGGCGCAAGCCATCGCGGCGGTAAGCCTATAACATGGATGGTTCTGGTTCACCGATCCTGGCGCAAGTCATCGCGGCGGTAAGCCTATAACATGGATGGTTCTGGTTCACCGATCCTGGCGCAAGTCATCGCGGCGGTAAGTCTATAACATGGATGGTTCTGGTTCACCGATCCTGGCGCAAGTCATCAGCTGTGGGACGCTGACAAATTCCAGCTCTGGTGCTGTGAGGCTCGTCTTCGCCATCATCTGTATTTTATTAACAAACAAAAAAAATTTCTCCGTCGCACAACGTAGTATGTGGGGTATATGGAGTCGGTGCCTCTATTTTGTATGGACCTCTCGCACTTGTTGCGGATATTGCGGTCATTATTACGCCTCTGCCGTCCTTCCTTCCCAGGACATGCGGGAGTACTGGGAAATAAAAGAGCGGATAGATTGACTAGCTGCGCCATCGTTGATGTCGGTCAACAGATCAATCGATCGGACATCATCAATGTCCTCCGAGATGTGGGACGAGCACAGAACTTCAACAACGATGAGTACACGTCACGCCTTCTTATGAAAGAAATGGGAGTTAAGATGGACACAACCATAAATAAGAAACTCAGTAGGCATGTAAGAAGACTTATCAACCAACACAGAACTGGAGTCGTCCGTCGCTGGACACTTCGGGACTTACTGAGGAGGGGATCTAAGCATCGATGGTCATGTTAGGAGTGCAATGATGATGTTCCGCAAATAACACAATAACTCAAGAATTGCACGGCGCTAAACTTAGCATATTATATACCGCTAACAGTCTCTATCATTAGTACCTTATTTTCATGACGTTCGACATTATTTTTTTGGTTTCGTCTGCTTGTGCATTTTTCATTGTCTATTGCATTGCTCATTCATAGAACTGATGCTAGCTATTTTTTTTAAATATACACCTGCTGTTGCCATAAACCCGTCGCTGATCCTTTGAGCCAAGTACAATTTTGAATTAACCACTAGTTGTAAATCTGGAGCCAGGATAGTTCACTGGTTAGAGACTGGACTACAATAGACAAGAGGTCGTGTTTGATCCTGATGGACGTCTTCCGAGTTCATCCAGCCTGAAATTGGTACCGGATCTTTTTTCCAAAAAAAGTGGGAAAGTTAAGCAGCACTGGCGTAATAACGACCACATTACTTCAAAAACCAATATCGGAGATCTGTAAACAATTATAGTCACAAACACCATATTCCCTATATGCCGCTCGGCGCGACGGGGATTTTTTACTTTTTAAAATTTACTTGTAAATTCACTAGCAGAGGTGGATACATAACGAGGCACGAAAATGGTAAATGGCAAGCATATCAAGTAAATGTTGCGATTCCTTTTTCACATTCACGACAATTGTCTATCCTATTACTTACTGTCGAGAGTCCAACTTTCATAGTATTAATCTGAGAGGATAATGAGATTTGGTTTAGAGAAGTATATTTGTGGGTACATCTTCGTGTTATTCGTATTATCTTTGTTCGAGGCCTCTAGTAACGTCATGAAGAAAGCATACAACCGAGTGCTATAACTTTTTTTCAGATTAGAAATGAGAGTAAGACAAAACAATGCATCAAACAAACATTGCTTTCCGACGAAATGTAGTCCCACTTTAATTCATTCACAGTTACCACATGTGATTACACGATTGTATATATATATATATATATATATATATATATATATATATATATATATATATATATATATATGGCCCTTTTCGTCTTGTCAGACGGTCTAGTGGAGGCTATTGCGTATTTTTTTGAGGTATTGTTTTTGCCAAACAGCTTCTCTCGTGGCTAATTCTACCAATGTTTGACAAACACACGCGGTCACATAATGAACAGGTCAGGCTCGCTGGTCCACAGGGTTTACCATCCTTTTTCACGAGTCTCTTCTCTTCTAAGTCCTGTCTTAGAACAGTCTCAAATGTTGTTATACCGTTCCTTATACGTGCTCTCCATGATGTGCGATCACTTGCCAGATGTTGCCAGTCGTTTTCACAGATGGAGAAGTCTTTCAGAGATGATTTGCAGATATCTCTATATCGTAGTTTAGGTCTGCCGATTTGTCGTTTTCCGTGTTTTAGCTCGCCATATAGTATTTGCCTAGGAATGCGTTTTTCTTCCATCCGTTGGACATGCCCCAGCCATCTTAGCCTTCGACTTCTGAGCATCGACATGATTGTTAGGGTCTTAGCACGTTGCAGGACAGTTAAGTTGGTTATTTTGTCCTGCCATTTGATGTGCATTATTTTGCGGAGACATCGCATGTGGAAGACATTTAGTCTTTTTTCCTGGTTTGAGTATGTTGTCCAGGTTTCGGATCCATATAGTAGTGTGCTAAGCACACAAGTTTGATATATTAAGAGTTCTGGTTCACCGATCCTGGCGCAAGTCATCGCGGCGGTAAGCCTATAACATGGATGGTTCTGGTTCACCGATCCTGGCGCAAGTCATCGCGGCGGTAAGCCTATAACATGGATGGTTCTGGTTCACCGATCCTGGCGCAAGTCATCGCGGCGGTAAGCCTATTATATATATTATAATATATATTGTTTCTCGTTTGTGAATTCCATATTTTTGTTGTTTAACTTATAGTTCGTTTCAAATCATGTGCCCAACTTCAAAAACGCTTTTACTCATTAAACATTTGTTAAAAACTGTTGAAATTTTCCAAATGTTATTAGAATGCAAAAGACCCTTTAAATGTATATTTAACAAATATCTTGCAGTTGCAGTTTTCTTAAAGCGGCGAATTTCTTTGATGTTTGTCAAAATTGTAAATTGTGAAGCCCTAAAGAATATAAATTACCGTAGTTGCTGGTCTATGATTAATTTTCACTTGGTAAAGGCGTGGCCGTAAAGGGGAAATAACTGAATAAGACAAAAAAACACCAGGAGAATTATTGTCTTCTCAGTTCGAGGACGGACGATAATATCAAGGTATACCTGTATGTCCAATTGTCATAGTTGTGTGGTCCTGAAAAGGACCGTTTGTTGAACTAATTTAAGGTAATATAGGGGCCAACATTGTGGTGGCTATATACTTTCATTCTGAATCAGACGAGTCTAAAAGATTAATAACTTTTTGGGTTGAACATTCCACAAACCATCATTTTTCCAATATTCCTCTTCCTGTTTTAAGACGTGTTCTTCACATTTAGCCCAATAATCTTTGTCTATATTTAGTAAAGCGAGATTAGCAAGAGTCTTTACATCGCATGTTTTGAATGTTGTATTTTCATCTGCCACTTGTCCTTTTAATTTTGCCCAGATTAGTTCTATTGGATTTAAATGAGCATGGTAAGGTGGCAGCCTCAAACTTATATGACCGTGCTCTTGGATAATCTTATCTATTTGAAAAATCTTTGTCCTCTGTTTTTGCTTTACTAGAGATAGTAATTCAGGTTTTAAGTACATGTTATTAAATTGTATGTGCTCCTTTGTGAGCCATATCTTAATATCATCTTTTGTACTGGATGACAACGGGACTTTATCTTCAAGTGCAACAATGTTGTGGTACGCTGCATTGTCCATTATTAGGCAAGATGGTCGATCTAGTGATGGGAGAACAGAATTTTCAATCCAATGTCTAAATATGTGACCATTCATCTCAGAGTGATAATCCCCATTGTCTATGGATTTTGAAAGAAAAATGAGCTCTGCATTCTGTATTAGTCCATGTTGTCGACTACCTGCATGAGCAATTATCAAGCGCTGTCCTTTGCTGCTAGGTATTAATCTCTTAATCTTTCCATCTGATGACTGCCATTCCCTTTGGTTAGTGTGGTGAGCATTGATCCATGTTTCATCCAAGTACACAATATCATAACCTTGCTTGCGCACCTCTTTTACTTCACGTAAGTATTTGCTTCTCATGACTACTATATGTGGCTTCTCACAGATGATGTTACGTCCATTGGAATACTTTCTGAATGGAAAGCCTGCAGCTCTCACATTCCTCCATAATGTAGACTTTGATATTTCAATACTGTTGTTCTTTTTCAGCGATACTTTTAATTTTCTTATTGTAATAGTTTCATTCATACTAAAAATTTTGCGAATTTCACTTCTAATAAGTTCACTGTCGAAATTATCCAACATTTTTGCTCTTCCTTGTGATTTTGTATATTTTGAACATTGATGGTCACGTGCTTGAATCCAGCGATTAAATGACCGTTTAGATAAATCCAAAATGTGTCTTGTCCTATTCACATGGTTTTCTAAAGAATTAAATAATCTTCCTCATTTAGCCTCTTTGCAAAAATAGCCATACATTTTTATTGCGATGTTTTGTAAACTGCAGAATTTCATTTTAAGACTCATGATAAATATTATGGTTCCACGTCTCGCCGCTGAATGAACGGAAATGGAACACACAATTTCTCGTGTTTATTACAAGTGTCTAATTGTGTCAGAAAACCCACGTTGAAAGCGTGCAAAATCGTCAATTTGACCGTGTATGGATTTTTACTCGCTATTTTTAACTTAAATACTGTAAACATTAAGTTTTGACTACATCAATGGGTCGTTATAAATTTATATAAATCAAGTAAGCAACAATAATAACCAAATGTTTTTTTTATGAAATTAATTCCCTGTTGGGTTCTAATCATTATAACTTTACATGCAAATTTTGACAAACTTACAAAAAGCGCTTAAAAAGATATCGATTTTAAAAGTTGGGCACGATTTATGAAACGGACTATAGTTGGCATCGTGGACTTTATCTCATAATATTCAAATTGTTTTAGTAATTTCTTTTTGGCTGTATACTTTCATGTAGTTGGCATCGTGCACTTTATTTCATAATATTCAACTTGTTTTAGTAATTTCTTTTTGGCTGTACACATATTCGTTGTACTCCAATTGCTTTAAATACATGAAAAAAACAAGGGGGGTGGAATGGGGAGGGGGCGTGTTGGAGATTTGTCCCAGAGCACTGTTATCTGACTGGCCGCAGTTCTTTTATTTTGTCAAAATAGTATCGAAGATCTGTAAACAATTATGGTCACAAACACCATATTCCCTATATGCCGCTTGGTGCGACGGGGATTTTTTTTTACTTTTTTAATTTACTTGTAAATTCACTAGCAGAGGTAGATACATAACGAGGCACGAAAATGCTAAATGGTAAGCATATCAAGTAAATATGGCGATTCCTTTTTCACATTCACGTCAATTGTCTATCCTACTACTTACTTTCGGGGGTCCAACTATAATAGTGTCAATCTGAGAGGATAATGAGATTTGGTTTAGAGAAGTATATGTGTGGGTACATCTTCGTGTTATTCGTATTCATCTTCGCTGATATCGGTCAAATTTGTAATGCGACATGGAACCTAACAGTCATTTCTGTTTGGTATGATCTCATGCACATCGTTAGACTTTATTTATTTCTTTGATGAACCAAGTTATAGTCCTAACTTACTCTTGGTATTTTTTTCTTTTCTTTTATATGTAGATCTTTTTAAAGCAATTATTATTTTTTTTCCAAATAGATATAAAGAAAATTAGAAAGAAAAACTAAGCTGTTGTTGCAAATTAACGATTTTCATCTCCTTAGATTGTTTTCAACTGCCAACTCTATGAAACTAGGCTAGGCCGATTGTTAATTTTCCTTTTCTGTCTAATTCTATGCCAGCTTCTTCCTCTTCATGCTTATATGTCTTTTTTTAGCAAGCGAAGACGACCGTGAAACAAGACGGGACTAAACAGATTTGCGTTTCCAAGATGGCGGAATTGAGTCACGTTCTCTCTATCGCTGCAGAAATTCCGTTGGATTCTTATAAACTTCGGGTTTCCGTTCCAATTTTCTGCATTCCAGTCAAAATGATGTTCTACTTGTTATATCTGCGCCATTGAATTCACGTTGCACGCACAGCAATGCTCCGTTTTAACAATTCAAGTGTTGTGAATGCGCCTTCCAACTTCTAATGTTGATCTGCGTTTTACGTCACACTAAGTGCTGTTCAGTGACCATTTGATGGAGATGGTTGACGCAAGTTATTTACAAGTTACAACTCATTAATGTGGTGGGCTCCGTCAAGTCAGTCAAGTCAGCGTCTTTGGGAAGTATGTACCATGTTTCGTTCGTTGTAGACTGCATTCAGTAGAGTAATAATGAATACATGGGCGCAGACATTGTGTGCGTGCTACGTCATCATAATGGATCATCGTGTGTCCCAAGACCGACCATGCGCTAATCTTGCAATCTTGCGTTTGGTGTGCATCGGGGATAATCTGAAGACGAACTGTGTTTTGTATGTTCGGAGTTGGAGTTAAACACGATGTCCTAACATCATCAAGCGCCATAATTTACTATGACGATCATCATTTTCAGGAGGACGTGATCTTCCGGGCAATGTGATGGATAGGCGGCAGGAACCATTGAAGGCTATGTCTGCAAAGTGTTCCTTGTTGCAGTTTCCTCATGTTCCAAGTCCGGCTTGTTGCAGGAGCTACTGAGTTAAGTGCTCTGTGCACACCGTGAGCTGTGTGTCTCATCCATTTTGATCATGTTTCGATACTCCAATTGTGTACGATGAATGATGATATCGTATGACAGGGAACAGTTGGCTGTGTTCACTTTCTGTGCGGTTTCGCCTTATGTCTTTTGGCGTGTGCTGAGACTGCTATGATGGGGACTACAGTTACCTTTCTTTGTTTGGAAGATGAGTTATAATTCGGATGATTCCACTGACACGGGCGGTTGAGCAATTATGGATTTTAATTCGCTTGCAGTGATACCGAGGCCTTCCATAACCAATAACCAATAACAGATTTGAGTTGCTTTGTTGCTGTAAAGTAATCATCATTTTCGTCTAAGTGATTGGATATATCATCACCATTACTGACATTGTCTTCAGGCGTTCTTACTCTTCTCCCTTCAATTCATCATCATCAAGTACCGGGCCTAGTGGCGTAGGTGATCATGTCTCTCCACAACTATCGATCTCGGCAGCTATTTATCATTTCTGTTGTTGACCTTCTCCCAAGCAATTCTCTTAAGCTGTATGTTGTTTTTTTCTCTTTGCTTCCTTCTATCTCTTCGTCCCTCAATTTTTCCAGTTGTTACAATATATTCAAGTTGTTCTCTTCTCATTACATGGCCAAAAAATGATTGTATCTTCCAAATATTGGAAATTAGCTCTCTTTTTGCTTTGACCCCTTTCATAACCTCTTCATTACTCTTCTTAGCTGTCCATGGTATTCTCAACATTCTTCTGTAAAACTACATTTCTACAGACTCCAGGGATTGTCTTGTCTATTGTCCTAATGTCCATGGCTCGCATCCATATGTTAAGACTGGCTCTACGTAACATTTAAGAACTCTTTTTCTTGTTTCTATTGTGAAAAATGGATTGCATAGTATTTTCCTCATTTTTTTTGGAAAGCTGCTTTTGCCTGAGCTATTATACATCTCACCTCTTTTGTACATCTTCCCTCTGAGGTTAACAAAGTTCCCAAATATTTAAATACATTTACCTGTTTTAATATTGTTCCACTTGTCTTTATTTTGCACTGAGGTGATGTCTTTTTCTTTGTTGTTACCATTACCTCTGTCTTTTTGCTATTAAGGCTGAGTCCTTTATTTTTGCTTTCCTTCTGATTTTCATTCCAATGTCCAACATTTCGTGTAACTCATTTTCACTCATAGCGATTAATACTGTGTTATCAGCATACCTTAGATGATTTATATTATGACCTCTAATTGTTATTCCATGCATGCCCCTTATGGATCTTAAAATAATCTCACTATAAATATTAAACAAATCTGGTGACAGAACACAACCTTGTCTAACACCCTGTTTTATTTGTTGAAACACTCCCAATTGGTTTCCAGTTGTTATGGCCGCTGTTTGTTGCCAGTACATGTTCTTTATTATTCTTAGATCTTTGCTGTCTATGTTTATGCTTTCTAAAATGTTGATTATTTCTTCGTGCTTTACTTTATCAAATGCCTTGGTGTAACCTATGAAACATAGGTATAGATCTGTTTTCACCTCTATGGCTCTTTCTACTAAAGATCTTATAATATAAATGACATTGCTTGTTCCTTTATCTCTAACAAAACCACACTGTTCATCGTTAATTTCTGGACTGATTATGTTTCACACTCTTCGAATTATGATTCTTAGTAATATCGTAGTCATATGACTCATAAGACTTATTGTGCGATGATCATCGCATTCAATCGCACCCGATTTCTTTGGTAGGGCTATGAATATTGATTTGAGCATGTCGTCTGGCATATATCCGCTACTGTAGATATCATTCAATTTTTTTGTTATTATTTCTATTCCAAAATCACCCATGGCTTTAATCTCTTCATTAGTTATATTATCTGGTCCAGGAGCTTTGCCTGCTTTCATATTGCGCAAGGCGTCTTCCACTTCTTCTCTCAGTATTTCTGGTCCTTCTCCATTATCCTTTATATTTACTTCTGTTCGTTCATCATTATAAAGATCTTTAATGTATTCTGTCCATCGTTCCCTTATGTTTTCTTGATCAATCAACAGTTCTCCTTTCTTTAATCTTAAACATCCAATTTTTTATTGCGTTTTACTTCATGTTAATTCCTCAATTTGTTTGTATATAGCTTTAACATCTCTTTTTTCTTGTAATTCGATCTCTTTGCATCTCTCTTTTAGCCATGCTTCTTTTTGCCTCATTGCATTTTACTACAATTTCTTTATTTAGTCTCTTATACTCATCTTTATTTTCTTTATTTCTTCTTCTTGTACCCATTAGCTGCAAAATATCATATGTCATCCATTTCTTCCTTGAATTTATCCTCACTGGTGGTATGAACTCGTTTGATGTTTGTTGCATTGACTCGTTAAGCATTTCCCACTGTTCATCAATGCTTTGTATCTTCTCTATTGCATTGTACCGGTTCTGAATTGTGATTTTATATTTGTCTTGTAGCTTCTTGTCTGATTTTAGTAAATCTAAATTTAACTTGATGTTAACTGAGGCTCGTTTTGTTGTTTTTAATTTTACTCTAAGCTTTCCCACATCTGGTACATGATGACTATTGCAATCTGCCCCTGGTCTAGTGTTGTTCTTGCCCATTCAATAGGTTTCTCACCTCTTTTATTCCTCTTGATCAGAGTCTCTTCTTTAGTTATATTATCTGGTCCAGGAGCTTTGCCTGCTTTCAAATCGGGCAAGGCGTCTTCCACTTCTTCTCTTAGTATTTCTGGTCCTTCTCCATTATCCTTTATATTTACTTCCGTTCGTTCATCATTATAAAGATCTTTAATGTATTCTGTCCATCGTTCCCTTCAAGCTTCCTATCGTAGTTTCCATACTACTGACTTTATCAGTCAGACCTACAATTTTTCAATGTTTCTTTTCATTTGTTTGCTTTAGAATCCTAACATCATCATCTCTTTTCTTCAGTTCCTCACTCAACTCATATATTTGTCTATCCTTTTCTATGTCTTTTTCCTCATCTTGTTTTAAGGCAAAGAACCTTGACTGTTTACCTATTTTTTTTTGTGTAATTGTATCTCTATGTTTTGTTTTTCATCCGAATTCTACTGTCTGTGTTTCTGCAGAGCTTATTGGTGTCACTATTACCTCTCTATCAGCGGCTTCTGTTTGTGTAGATTTATTTTATAATAATATAATATATTATTATATTAGACCAGACAATATAACTAAAGCAGAGATTGAAGCCATGGTGTTTTTGGAATAGAAGTAACAACAAAAATATTGAATGATATCTGCAACAGCGGACATCCCTTACCTAAACTCAAATACATATACAAATAGATTCATGGCTCCAGTTATCAAAATATTCGTTATATTTATATTACCACGATTATAAACACCATATGGCGATATGTTATTATTTACCTTTTGTAAGAACTGAAATAAAATATATAGGCATTAGACATTTTATAGTCAAAGAAAAGAGAAATAGAACTTTAATTACTTCTGTACATCACTCATGCAAACAAGTGAGATGGAAATGCGTTGACTGTGAAGTTGTAATCTAAAACGACTGGCTCTGTTATAGTTATCATTGTTTACTCAGTGTTTGTGTTTGTAGACGAGTTATTTTAGTTTTTTTTTTCTTTTAATACAGAATACCATGACGAAGGTAACATAATTGTAGTTTTATTAGAAAAACAAATGTACATAATGTCCACTCACAAGTTGTATATATTTTCTACACATTATTTCACACATCGACATAAATACATACAAAATATGTTCATTCTTATAACGTACCCCATCTACAATCCGATCAAAGGGGCTATAATAATTCTAAAATAAAAAGAACATGAGAGGGGGGTAGTTATACTTAGGAGTGTATCGTCCTGAATAGTAATGACATATATGTGAATGTTCGATTATACATCGGTTAGATAAAGGAAACTTATTGACTTCAGGAACGTATATTTTTAGTTTACTAAACATGATCTATTTAATTGAAATCATCACCCAACTCGTTTTATTACATTTGATGGAGTGTGCTTGAATAGCTAGAATCTAAGGAACCTCCAACCTTTAGCGTATTGTACTTATTATATTGTCCTAGCCGTGGTTGGACTAATAATTCGATTGGTCAATCGTTCATAAAATAGGTTAAGCCTACATGTTATAAACGCGAATTGATGGGACATAAAACGAATTCAATAATTTCAGAACGTTTGTGGAAAGCAATTAAAAAAGATATAATAGTTGCTGCGATGTACATTTCTATTCGTTTATCTAGTCATAAACCGATAATTCAAGACAGACACCCATCAATATGTCGCACCAAGAGTTTGCTTTTGATCTGCATTTGTTTTCCAGTCTTTAAGTTTCTATCTCTGTCTCTGCGATCAAGACTGAATCAGAGTAGGATTCCAGACTATCTCTCTTGAAGTCAGCTGTATGTTTAAGCAAATCGATTGCCCCATATAGTTTTTCTCCCAGGGAGGTGGGCGTTGACCACATTGCTCTTCTCAGGTCCGTGTACTGGGGGCAATCCTGTAGAACATGTTTTGTAGTCATATTGTCCAGTGTACAGTGACATAGGTTGGTTGTACCTATTTTGAATTTGGTGAACATGTGATTTCTCATTCTATTGTGGCCAGTGCGTAGGCGAAGTATGATGACTTGATCCCTCCTTGATAGTTGGTGGTATCCGTCACTCTCGTTATGCTTTAGATGTTCTCGTTTTCAATTTTCATGGAACTGAACCTTGAGGATGGATTTGGCTTCATCATAACTGAGCGGATGGTTCTCTTGTGGTAATCTCCCTCCCTCTTTAGCTAATTTGTCTGCACGTTCGTTCCCGTGTATATTACACGGGAACGAACGTGATATCTACTGAATGTCTACTCTCTTGAAGTTGTTGTCATAGTTGGTCCAGGGTTGCTCTCTAGTCATCTACTTCATTGTCCTTGGGGCTTATTAGATCCGATAATACTGACAGTGCAGCAGTCAGAATCACCAATTTATTGTGCATGTTATTTTTTTGTTGAATAGCCAGTATTGCAGCATCTCTGATGGCCTCAGTTTCTGCTTTAAAGTTGTTTGAGAATTGTTCAGTAGCTATTGACTTGGTGATCTCGTCCTGATTATTCAGCGTCAAGAACACATCTCCCTAACGACTTCCTGTGGCATGTGTAGCAGAGCCATCTGTGTATATGTGGGGCCAAGAGTCATGTGAGTAGGTATAGTGTATGTGATTTTCTGCTACGTGTTTTCTTTCTGTGTCTGCTTGGTTGCCTTTTTTCATGATTCCTGCTATATTTTCGTTAAGTTCTGGTATTTTATGCTTTCGATGAGGAGACATATCAGATTGGCACAATGATTTCGATATTGTTTGGGAAAGTACTGGCTCTCCAGTAATTAGTTCATTGGCAATTGCAGCGAAGTTGCTCCTCTTTAAGTTTAATAATAACTAAACAATAATACATAATAATTAATAAATATAATAATAATAATAATTCGAGTAATAATAGTATCAGTATTAATACTGGTAATTTAATATCATATTCCATTTTTGACAAAAGAGACACGAAAAATAGTTCTTAAATGTCATGTAGAGCCAGTTTTAACATATGGATGTGAACCATGGACAAAAGAACACCATACAATTAAATCGCTGGAGTCTGTAGAAATGTGGTTTTACAGAAGACTGTTGAGGCAGCCATGGACAGCTAAGAAGAGTAATGTATACGTTCTGAAAGAGGCCAAAACAAAATGAGAACTAATTTCCAACTTTAGGAAGAAACAATATTCATATTTGTGGCCACGTAATGAGAAGAAGGCAGCTGTAATATATTGTGACAACTTGGAAAAATGAAGGACGAAGAGATAGAGGGAAGCAAAGAGAAAAGATAGCATACAGCTAAAGAGAATGGCTTGACAGAAGGTCAACAACAGAAATGATAAATAACTGTCGTGATCGAAAGTTGTGGAGAGACATGATCACCTACGCCAAAAGGCTTAGTATGTGATGATTATCTACCTAACAGCATCTTTCTATAGAATCTATCTTTATATATATATATATATATATATATATATATATATATATATATATATATATATATATATATATATTCCCGAGACGTACACAAATATGACTAGATATATTTTTTACTTTTGCTAGCTATACTTGGCTATCTGTGCTCAATCAGAAATTCGAATCGTAGTGGGCGTATAAGAGGTATTATCAACTAACATAGAGCTGTAGTCCCCAGTTGCTTAGTCGCCGGACACTTGCTGAGGACCGGATGTGGACCTGCTCGGAGTGCAATGATCATAACCAGAAAATACCTTGATCGGGTAATCATACACAAGTAATGGGTGACTTTCAGTGAACAGTTGGCTAAACAGAAAAGATGCTGACAAATATTTAGTTCGCCATATTGTAAATAAATGAGAGTTAAAAAAAAACCTAAAGAGGCTCCGTCGTGACGTAGAGGGAATATGGTGATAGTGACCATAAATTGTATAGACCTTCAGCACATTATTTTTGGGGTAATGTGGTCGGTATTACGCCCGTGCCGCATTAATTTCCGAGAAAAAATATGGTACCCATTTAAGACTGGGTGACCCGGGAAACCGTTGGTTGGGATCGAACCCAACCTCATGTCATTTGTAGTCCAGTTCACTAACCACTGAGGTATCACGACTCTCAAATAAATGAAGGTGTTCAAATACTATTCTATTGATATGGTCAACGCCCACGATTTATCACAAACATATTTTATGTTGAGAGATAATCACAACGTTGTACGTGGCTTAAGAGGAAGGACATTTCTGTTAAATGCCAGTTTGATTATATCCCAACAAGAGTGAAATGACAAGATAACCATTTTAGATATAAAAACAAGTCTAAAGAGTCTTTGTTACATTGATCATAATATTTTAAAACTAACACTTATAATATAAATATAAATATTACATAATTAAAAGAACATGCTGACTAGAAATCAAGTTGTTATCAAGCTGACAAGTTTTACTCGTGAAAGATTAAAAGAGCAATTACAACAGACAGTAGAAATAGCACTTGAATAATTACCATCATAATTGGGAAATGTGGAGGAGGCAAACAATATATATACATTTTATTCAAAACTGCAGACTAATTATGTGGAAAAGGAGAAATGGCCAGAACCAAAAATGAGAATAAGCATAGACAGGGAAATGAAGTGAAAGTAAAGAAGTGAAAGAAGCAAGGTAGCATATATAGCATGGATGCAGTCATGAAATGAAGATTACATAAATTGTATGATTCAATGCAGAGATACCAATATAATATTCAAAACAGGGAAACATGTTTCATAGGAATACATCGGAAAGAGATTTATAGAAAATAACAGAACAGCAGTGAGAACGTTTTATTTTTTTTTTTCAGAACAGTTAGATGTATAAGAGAAAGAGAATAAATCTTTAACTCAACAGAAATAATTAATGGGCCACACATTCTCTTATAGTCTCTTTTATTCATTAACAATAACTAACAAATTGAGGGAATACTTCAAGGAGCTTCTCAATCCCTTTGGCGTGATACAGAATATAACAAAACGAGTACAGGATATGACGTCACTAGAACCATAACAATGGTTATCATTGTTTACTCAGTGTTTGTAGACTAATTATTTTAGTTTTTTTTTTTCTTATAATACAGAATAACGCGACGATTTACAAAGGTAACATAATTTAGTGTTATTATAAAAACAAATGTACCTAATGTCCACTCTCAATGTATATATATTATCTACACATTATTTCACACATCGACATAAATACATACAAAATATGTTCATTCGCATAACGTACCACATCTACAATATGATCAAGGGGTCTATACAAATCCTAAAATAAAAAGAACATGAGAGCGGGGTAGTTATACTTAGGAGTGTATCGTCCTGAATAGTAATGAAGTATGTGTGAATGTTCGATTATAAATCGGTTAGATTAAGGAAACTTATTGACTTCAGGAACGTATATTTTTAGTTTACTAAACATGATCTATTTAATTGAAACCATTACCCAACTCGTTTTATTGCATTTGATGGAGTGTGCTTGAATAGCTAGAATCTAAGGAACCTCCAACCGTTAGCGTATTGTACTTATTATATTGTCCTAGCCGTGGTTGGACTAATAATTCGATCGACCGATCGTTCATAAAATAGGTTAAGCCTACATGTTATAAACGCGAATTGATGGGACATGAAACAGATTCAATAATTTCAGGACGTTTGTGGAAAGCAATTAAAGAAAATATAATAGTTGCTGCGATGTACATTTCTATTCGTTTATCAAGTCATAAACCTATAATTCAAGACAGACATCCATCAATATGTCACACCAAGAGTTTGCTTTTGATCTGTATTTGTTTTCCAGTCTTTACTAAGTTTAATAATAACTAAACAATAATAAAATATTACAATAAACAACAATACTAAACAAGCTGTCATTGTATAAAGCATTGTTATGGAAACAGACCATAGATTTTAGCAGTGATCTCTGCAATATGTGCCATTTTGGCACGCAAGGTTTCTGTTTTTGAGATTGTGGTTCTGCCCTATGTGCCGTCTTCGGCTCGAAAGGACAATAGAAACAATAATACATAATAATTAATAAAATAATAATAATAATAATAATAATAATTCGAGTAATAATAAAATATAATTAATACTGGTAATTTAATATCATATTCCATTTTTGACAAAAGAGACACGAAAAATAGTTCTTAAATATCATTTAGAGCCAGTCTTAACATATGGATGTGAACCATGGGCAACAGAACACGATGCAATAAAATCGCTGGAGTCTGTAGAAATGTGGTTTTACAGAAGACTGTTGAGAAATCCATGGACAGCTAAGAAGAGTAATGGATACGTTCTGAAAGAGGCCAAAACAAAATGAGATCTAATTTCCAACATTAGGAAGAAACAATCATCATATTTTTGGCAAAGTAATGAGAAGAGGGCAGCTGGAATATATTGTGACAACTTGGAAAAATGAAGGACGAAGAGACAGAGGGAAGCAAAGAGAAAAGATAGCATACAGCTAAAGAGAATGGCTTGGCAGAAGGTCAGCAACAGAAATGATAAATAACTGTCGTGATCGAAAGTTGTGGAGAGACATGATCACCTACGCCAACAGGCTTGGTATTTGATGATGATCTACACCACATCATCTTTTTATATAATATATCTTTATATATATATATATATATATATATATATATATATATATATATATATATTCCCGAGACGTAAACATATGTGACTAGATATATATTTTTTACTTTTGCTAGCTATACTTGGTTAACTGTGCTCAGCCAGAAATTTGAATCGTAGTGGGCGTATGAGAGGTATTATCAACTAACATAGAACTGGAGTCCCCAGTTGCTTAGTCGCTGGACACTTGCTGAGGACCGGATGTGGAACTGTTCGGAATGCAATGATCATAACCAGAAAATACCTTGATCGGGTAATCATACACAAGTAATGGGTGACTTTCAGTTAACAAAACAGAAAAGATGCTGACAAATATTTAGTTCGCCATATTGTAAATAAATGAGAGTTAAAAAAAATAATGTAAAGAGCCTCCCTCGTGACGTAGAGGGAATATGGTGCTAGTGACCATAAATTGTACATACCTTCATCACATTATTTTTGGGTTAATGTGGTCGGTACTACGCCCGTGCCGCTTTACTTTCCCATACAAAATATGGTACCCATTTAAGACTGGGTGAACCGGGAAACCGTTGGTTGGGATCGAACCCAACCTCTTGTCCTTTGTAGTCCAGTTCACTAACCACTGAGCTATCACGGCTCTCAAAGAAATGAGAGTGTTCAAATAATATTATATAGGGTGTTTTTTAAAGTCGCAGTGCAGTGAATATTTCTAATATTCAGTAAATGACGTAATCATCATCTACGTACCACAATTTTGTAAACCACATTTATGAACAAACCGCTGCTTCCTTTAATGTTTTATTTACGTAAAGGACGGGCACTACACTACTTTCACTGTCTCATTGCTTGAAGGAAATGGTGTTGACGATTGAAAACAGGGTATTTCTGTTTGAGCATGTCTTTCGTAATGGCGGTAAATATACGGATGAGGTCATTAGACAATTCGTGAGGAAATTTCCAGACTCACAAGTCCCTCACCGAAATTATGTTACAAAATTGATCAAAAACCACTTGTCTCAACAGATGCAAATATCTAAGAGTTCTGTTCACAAGGTTTTAAGAAGTGAACTACACTATCGTCCATACAAATTAACTGAAGTGTCTCAACTCCAAGAAAGAGATTATGAATCCCGTTTAAACTACTGCATGTGGTTTCAGAATTTTATTTATGAACATGGCGCTGCCATCCTTGACGTCACTTTTTCACTGATGAGGCCTGGTTTCATTTATCCGGTTATGTGAACAGTCAGAACAATCGGCTGTGGAGCAGTGAAAACCCCATGAATTTCATCAAGTGCCGCTTTACGATCAAAAAGTCGGAGTGTGGTGCGCTATAAGTCGTATGCGGATAATAGTACCTATATTTTTTAATGAAACAATAAATGCAGAATGTTACCGTACTTTAATTCTGGAACCGTTCATAGCACACCTTACAGAACGGGAAATTATGGAATCCTGGTTTCAGCAGGATGGGGCAACAGCACACACAGCCACAACAACACTCAATTATTTAGAAAGCATATTTGCAAATCGCATTATTTCACGTGGAATCTGGCCTGCTCGTTCACCAGATCTAACACCCCCAGATTATTATCTGTGGGGGGCATTGAAGGGGAAAGTTTATGAAAATAATCCGCAGACAATTAATGACCTAAAGACTGAAATAGTAGACAAGATTAAACAAATATCACCAGACATTATTCTGAAGGTTTTCGCAAATATGGAAAGACGAATCACGACATGTCTTGAGGCCCGTGGTGGACATTTTCAACATATGCTTTAGGCCCAACTTTATTGTGTTAATACCAACATTACCCATTATAAGCTCGCCGATAGCAGTCAAGTATATTTGAATAATACAATTTATTTTACAATTTGTTTGACGCATTAGTTAACCGCATTTCTGGTGACGTTTTTTTCATCCGAGAGTAGAAATTCACTGCGACTTTAAAAACACCCGATTCAGACATTAATGTTAAATGTCAGTTTGATTATATCCTGACAAGAGTGAAATGAAACGATAACCATTATAGATATAAAAATAAGCCTAAAGTGTCTTTATTACATTGCTCATAATATGGTAATACTAACACCCATAATATAAATATAAATACTACAGAATGAAAAGAAAATGTTGAATAGAAATCAAGCTTGTGTCAAGCTGTAAATTTTACTCATGAAAGATTAAAAGAGCAATTGCAACAGACAGTAGAAATAACACTTGAACAATTATCGTCAGAATTGGGACATGTGGAGTAGGCAAACAATGTAAATAGATTTTATTCAAAAAGGCAGACGAATTATGTGGAAAAGGAGAAATGGCCAGAACCAAAAATGAGAATAAACATAGACAAAGAAGTGAAAGTAAAGAAGTGAAAGAAGCAAGGATGCATATAAAGCTGGAATGATCAAACAAATAACATTTACTCACACATTTATTTATGACAACATCTTTACATGATTAACAGACGACATAAAAACGAACTACGTTTCTGCTCAATAGGCCTTCAGCAGGATCACACACACACAGAGATATGAAAGTAAATAAATTGATCCCACATAGCTAACTCGTAATAAAACATCCAAAACAAAATAATCGAAACTGGTTTAAGAAAAGAATAATGTTGTTCCTTGTGTCGTGGACGGTGGCCGGAATGTAAAAGAGAGATTCGGGGCTGTGCGCTGTAATACCCTGCTGGTCAGAGGGTCAAACCGCGTAAAGGGTTCTACAAATGTGTCGTCTATCAATCACGTAAAGGGTTCTACAAATGTGTCGTCTATCAATCACGTAAAGGGTTCTACAAATGTGTCGTCTATCAATCACGTAAAGGGTTCTACAAATGTGTCGTCTATCAATCACGTAAAGGGTTCTACAAATGTGTCGTCTATCAGTCACGTAAAGGGTTCTACAAATGTGTCGTCTATCAATCACGTAAAGGGTTCTACAAATGTGTCGTCTATCAGTCACGTAAAGGGTTATACAAATGTGTCGTCTATCAATCACGTAAAGGGTTCTACAAATGTGTCGTCTATCAATCACGTAAAGGGTTCTACAAATGTGTCGTCTATCAATCACGTAAAGGGTTCTACAAATGTGTCGTCTATCAATCACGTAAAGGGTTCTACAAATGTGTCGTCTATCAGTCACGTAAAGGGTTCTACAAATGTGTCGTCTATCAATCACGTAAAGGGTTCTACAAATGTGTTGTCTATCAATCACGTAAAGGGTTCTACAAATGTGTCGTCTATCAATCACGTAAAGGGTTCTAAAAATGTGTCGTCTATCAATCACGTAAAGGGTTCTACAAATGTGTCGTCTATCAATCACGTAAAGAGTTCTACAAATGTGTCGTCTATCAATCACGTAAAGAGTTCTACAAATGTGTCGTCTATCAATCACGTCAAGGGTTCTACAAATGTGTCGTCTATCAATCACGTAAAGAGTTCTAAAAATGTGTCGTCTATCAATCACGTAAAGAGTTCTACAAATGTGTCGTCTATCAATCACGTAAAGCTTTTAACATTCCATTTGTTCTATTTTTTCTTTAATTCCCCCTCACATTTAGCTTTACTTCATCTTCGCATTTTTAAGCATCCATTTGCATTTCTTTGCCTTAACCTCCCACAATTATTTATACCTTGCTTTCAACAAACGTTGAACATGTGTATTGTCTCTGAATGTTTTGACACATACAGTTGCTGAAAACTTTATCAATGTCCATCTTAATCATGTATCTTTACTATTGATGTAGACGATTATATCATTTCCCAGCGCGTCGCATGTTTTGGACAATGTCTTTGTCTAACCAGGGAACTCTCAATATTCGTATGATAAATCGCATCTATGTTGCCTATATTTGTCTTTTCATTTGTTTGCATTCTGTACATCGTTCGATTCCATAGGTTAGAATTGACTCTATATAGAATCGATGAACCGATGAAGTATGTTAAGCTTTTCATTAAGCTCAGTTTTGTTCCGCTTGTTTCATGTTGCATAATGGTGATTAATGTCTCTTAGATATCACCATTAATTATGTTTTACCGTTCAGACCGAAACAAGTAGAGAGGAATTGAAATACATAGGAAGTCTAATGACAAACGATAATTCTCAAACAGCAGAGATGGAATCAAGATGCAACAAAGCAAAGCTTGTCAATTCATTGGATAGTTATCACCACTATTGTCCAACAAGGAAATAACTCTGGAGGCAAAACGAGCACTATACAATACAATCTTCATTCCAACGTTGTGCTACCAATGCCAGACCTCGACCCGAGATACAAGAACAATAAGAAAAATAACCTCTACAGAGATGAATTGTATTAGACGAATGACAGGAAACAGTCTGAGAGATAAGATCAGAAATGAAGAACTGAAAAAAAGCTAGGAATAGGCTTCGCCACAGAATATATAAGAAAACAACAGATAAAATGGTTTGGCCACGTGACAAGGCAGAAAGATCAAAACACAACAGAACGATCTTTCAACAAACGTTGTGAGAACACCAGACTCAAGGATCGACCACGAAAAAGATAGATCGATGGAATATTAGAAGCACTAGGAAATATAATAGCAGCAGAGGCGAACAGAAAAGACCGCAAATTATATCTCCCGTCGACGCTGAAAGGCAGATGAGGAAGGAAAGAAGAAAAAAGAAAAAGTTCATACCGATGCCTCTCTTGTTGCTTTCTTTCACTTTGTTGTTATAATTTCTTGTAGTTTCATTCTCCGTCTCTGATACTAAAATTGTGCCATCCTCATATCTATGATTATCTATGTCATGACCGTTACTTCAATTCATTTTTGTATACTATTGATCTCATATTTTTGTTCTTTAAAGAGCAAAAAAAATCCGCCCAAAGAAAACAATAGACGTCAATGTCACCATAAACATAGATTATTTTTTTAAGATCTCCTGAACTGAAGTTAGACTGAATCTTCAAAAAGGAATGGGCATGAAAACAAAACACACACACACACGCAATCGTAGAGATGTATTCATGTCAAGTGGTTCACAGTTTGCTTCAGGTAACTTGATGTTTCACAAAATATACCTTTTCATAGTCCGCATTCGATGTATCTATTTTGATCACTGACTGTAAATTAGAATGAGATTATCTATTATTAGAATATAAACGTTTGTCGCATAAATAAAATATTGTAAGACGTTGCGTGAACATGTGCAATTATACGGATGAGATAATGAACGATTGAAAACTCAATCTGTGTGTAAAAGTAGTAACGTAAAGTGCTCCGTCAAGCCACATGGAGTATAGGGAATATAGTGTTAATGTCTATACTTTTTTACATACCTTCAGCACATGAGTTTTGAGGTAATATGGTCAGTATTACGCCCGTTCCGCTTTTCAATCTATAAGTGTCTCTAGCCAATTCAGGTGACAATCGTTTGTGTAACCTTCGGGCTGTCCTGGCTGGTGTATGTTTGGATTAGTTTTACAAATACAAGGAAATAACTCTAGAGGCAAAATGGGCAGTGTACAACACAATCTACATCCCAACGGTGTGCTACAAATGCCAGTCCTGGACCCTAGATGCAAGAACAACACGAAAAATAACCTCTCGTCATCATCATGTGCCATACCGGTTGGCGTAGGTGATCATGTCCCTCCACAATCTTCTTTCTACAGCGCACCGTATCAGTTCTGTTGTTGACTGTTTTCCATGCCATGACACCAAGCTATCCAGTATTTTCTCTCTTTGTCGTCCGCAATCTCTCTTTCCTTTTATTTTGCCAGTTGTAACCAAGTATTCCAACTTTCCTCTTATCATGATGTGCCAGAAAAATGTTGATTGCTTCTTTCCGATGTTTTTTAAGAGTTCCCATTTTGTGTTGGCCTCTTTGAGAACTTCCTCATTAGTCTTTTTAGCTGTCCAAGGAACTTTCAACATTCTTCTGAGAAATCCCATCTCTGTGACCTCTAATCTTTTAATTTGTTTGTCTACTGTCCATGATTCGCTTCCATAGGTCAGAATTGGTTCTATATAGCACCGATAACTCTCTTTCTTATTTTAATTGACATAGATTTGTTGCATAAGATATTTTTCATTTTCTGAAATGCCATTTTGGCCTGAGCTATTCTGCTTTTTATTTATGTGGTGCATCTCCGATCTGATGTTATTATTGTGCCCAAGTATTTGAAACGTTGCACTTGTTTCAGATTTGTCTCGTTTATTTTTATGCTGGTTGATGGTGGTAATTGTTTCTTCGATATATCCATTACTTCTGTTTTCTTACTATTCAGACTGAGACCTTTCTTCTTGCTTTCTTTTACTATTATGTCTATCATTTCTTGTAGTTCGTTCTCTGTCTCTGCTATTAAGACTGTGTCATCCGCATATCGCAAATTATTTCTGTTATGACCGGTAACTTCAATTCATTTTTTGTCTACTATTGATCTCATAATATGTTCGCTGTAAAGTGAAAACAAATCTGGCGACAGAACACAGCCTTGTCTGACTCCTTGCTTTATATATTGGAATTGTCCTGTTTGGTTGTTAATTCGTTTAGCTGCTGTTTGTTGCCGGTACATCTTTTTTTTAATGATTCGCAGATCCTTGCCATCAATGTTTAATTTCTCCAGCATATTTATTATTTCCACATGCTTTACTTTGTCAAATGCTTTCGTGTAGTCTATAACGCACATATATAGATATTTCTTTACCACTATAGATCTTTCTATCAATGTTCTTAAGATGTATATTGCATTATTGGTGCCCTTTCCTTCCACAAATCCACATTGTTCCGCACTTATTTCTGGTTTTATTATGTTCCTTACACGTCTCATGATTATTCTTAGTAATATTTTATTCATATGGTTCATGAGACTAATAGTGTGATGGTCTTCACATTCAGTGGCTCCTGACTTCTTCGGTATGGCTACAAAGATATATTTTAGTAGATCTTCGGGTATGTGTCCAGTGTTATATATGTCATTGAGTAATTTTGTTATGACTTGTACTTCCAGCTCTCCTAATGCATTTATCTCTTCGATTGTTATATTGTCAGGACCTTTCTTGTAGTTCATTTTCTGTCTCTGCTATTAAGACTGTGTCATCTGCATATCGCAAATTATTTATGTTGTGACCGTTGACTTCAATTTATTTTTTGTCTACTATTGGTCTCATAATATATTTGCTGCAAAATGAAAACAATTCCGGCGACAGAACACAGCCTTGTCTGACTCCTAGCTTTACATATTGGAATTGTCCTGTTTGGTTGTTAATTCGTATAGCTGCTGTTTGTTGCCAGTACATCTTTTTTTTAATGATTCGCAGATCCTTGCCATCAATGTTTAATTTCTCCAGCATATTTATTATTTCCACATGCTTTACTTTGTCAAATGCTTTCGTGTAGCATATAAAGAATGTATATTGCATTATTGGTGCCCTTTCCTTCCACAAATCCACATTGTTCCGCACTTATTTCTGGTTTTATTTTGTTCCTTACATGTAATATTTTAGTCATATGGCTCATGAGACTAATAGTGCGATGGTATTCACAATCAGTGGCGCCTGACTTCTTCGGTATGGCTACAAAGATAGATTTTAGTAGATCTTCAGGTATGTGTCCAGTGTTATATATGTCATTGAGTAATTTTGTTATGACTTGTACTCTCAGCTCTCTTAATGCATTTATCTCTTCGATTGTTATATTGTCAGGACCTGGAGCTTTGCCTCTTTTCATGTGTTGAATTGCGTCCTCCACGTAACTCTGCATTATTAGTGGTCCTGTGTCTTCATTTGAATTGTTTAATTCTGGTCTTTCATCATCATAGAGTTGACTGATATATTATGTCCATCTTTCCATTGTCTTCTCCTGTCCCATTATTATATTTCCTTCCTTTGCTTTCACACATCCTGAAACTTTGACTTCTCTTCTTCCTGTTAATTCGTTTAACTGATTGTGCATATATTTAGAGTCTTTCATTAGTGATAACCTCTAGTGATATGAAATGTGTCAGATATATGACAGGAAACAGTCTGAGAGATAAGATCAGAAATGAAGAACTGAGAAAAAAGCTAGAATATAGTCCGCGCCATAGAATATATATAGAAACAGCAAATGCAATGGTTTGGCCACGTGGCACGGCAGAAAGATCAAAACACAACACAATGATCCCACAATAAACGTTGCGAGAATATCAGACCCAAGGGTCGACCACGAAAAAGATGAATCGACGGAATACTATAAGCACTAGTGAAATTAACAGCAGCAGAGGCGAATAGAAGAGCAAAACACCGCAAATTATATCTCCCCTCTACGCTGAAAGGTAAATGTGGAAGGAAACAAGAGGAAGAAGTAGTTAGCAAACAAGCAGTTGGCGATTATATAACTTTCGTCGGTATGAGTGCAAAAAAAATGTAGACATCTTAAATATTCAAACCATTAAGTAATCCTTTAATAAATGTGCTTGAACTAAAACTGCTTCAAATCTTCTCGCGTCCCGAGGCACTCACTCCTTCCAACCGCCCCCCCCCCCCACTGTGCTCCCTATTGACTCGGTCTTATTCCCTAATGGACGGATCGAGGACAAGCATGGCTTCACATGCGTGTCCCGTAACATCATTTATGCCATCATATGCCAACGATGCCACATGACTTATATTGGCGAGTCTGGAAGACGATAAGCAGAAAGATTGTGTTAATATCTACGAGATGCTCAACAGAATACTGACACTCCAGTGTCTTCCCATTTCAACTCCCCAGGCCACAATGGAAAATACGACATCCGTATCACTGGTATTGTCCTTTGTCACTCTGGCGACCGAAGCCAATTTGCTTTGGAGAATCGCCTCATATTCCAGTATGGTTCGTTAACCCCACAATGCATGAATGTATCACACTCGTACACATAGTTTCCTTTCGGATATTCCTTCCCTTTTGCTTAGCTTTCTCTACCGCCCATGTTTGGGATCTTTAGTCTATCTACTATGTCATGCTATTCATAGTCACCTCCACCATTTCCCATTGAGACACTTCAGTGTTCTCCTATACCTGTTTATTCTGTGCTACTTACCCCTCATATGTTTTTATTGTACCCCACTCTCAGACATCTCACTCTTTCCGCCTTTTGAGTACCTGTTATTCTACTGTTCTATTCTTTCTCTTTTGTGTTTGCACACTGACCTCGGTGTGAACTCGACTGGCTATGTGTGCGTTATGCCCACATTTCTACAAATCATGATTTTCCACGTATGGGTGTGCACATGCATGTATGTGTACATATGTATGGGTATTGGTATATATATTTATATATATATATATATATATATGTATCCATGAATGTGTATGCTTGTATACATGCATATATATGTGTATATATGTTTATGTTGATATGTATAAGTATGTGCGTGTCTGTTTATACGTGTATATATGTATACACGCATCTGTGTGTGGGTATACATGTATTTATGGGCCCTTAGAAAACTTTAGACATTGGCAGTGTCACTGCAGTCGAGGTAACCTGGACAGCTTTCTCCCACTCGTGTATTTTTAGAAACCATCACCTGACCTGATGGTATCATTACAGCACACCCTTGTGACCATTCCTTTCCCATCCTGACCACGGTCCACGACACAGGGAAGTCAATTTTCTTTTCTTTAACCAATTTCGATTATTTTGTTTTGGATGTTTCGTCACTAGTTAGCTATGTAGGATTAGTTTTATTTACTTACATATATGTGTGAGCGTGTTGTTTGTTTGTTTCTGCTGAAGGCCTATTGAGCCTAAACATCGTTCAAGTCTGTGTCGTCTACTAATCACGTTAAGCTTTTACCATACTATTTTTTTTTAAATTTTCCCTTTCCTTCAAATCATCATACTTGTGAACGCAAACTGTTTCTAATATATTAAGTTCCCCACATAATAATTTAAATTAAATATATAAGTATATCATAATACTTTTTACTGTGACACAAGGATGTATTAGTGGCACTTCAGTTAGCTATCTGTACTTTTGTGAGAATTCAGTGTATGTAACCGCATCTTATTTAACCGGCGTTGGGTCGCTATCAAGTACGGTATGCCCTCAAGGAGGAAAGAATGACCAATGGGCGAGCTAGAATCCGTAGCCATGAACTTCATATACATATTCTATGGCGGGGGCTATTCCTAGAAGAAATAAAAATGTAATGGAAGCCCTATTATGGTAAACAGAGGAAACATGACTAGGGAGACTATAAGAAAAACGCTGATTAGTAAAGAAATGTGTTTTAATGGTATAATTATAAACTGCGGCAGATAAGCTTCGTTATTGTTTGATAGGCTATTGTTAATATTAATAAACTGTATATGAACCTTTCATCAATACCAAGTATTATTGTAATTTGGTGGTGGACGTGTTTGCAGATAGGAATATATATTTTTAACTAAATGAATTTAGATTATTTGCTTTTGTGTCTCTCTTGTCTGTCTAGTAGCACTGGTTGTGATAATCACGTTATATATTACAAGAATGAAAAGTGTGAGATATGTCCCGCCACTTTGTAAGGATATATCAGTTGTGGTGTGTGTGCATTTTTTTTATAAACCTCCCAGCACATGATTCCCTCTTTAGGGGCTACGTAGCCAATATTACGTCAGTACCCGACGTATCTCCCTCATCAAGTTGGTAACCATATACGGGTCGGTGAGACTGGAAGTATCGATCAATATGGAACCCGATCTCCTGTCTTAAATAGGAAATGTCACTAGATACCGCTTTCCCATATGACATGTACGGAAAATAAGAACCATCTTACATTGGTCGATGCATAATTAAATTAATAATAATTTACATTTATTAAAATCATATGATTCATTACTCATATTTATGTTGCTTCTTGGTCATAATACTTACCGTCCGTATAGAAGTTACAATTTTGATGATCTATTCAGAAATTAGATATGACACAATCTTATCTTTAGAGCGCACATATTGGAGATCACCATCATCAGATACATGACTGCTGGCGCAGGTGATCATATATCTGCACAATTCTTAATCTTGATAGTTTTTTAAATTAATTCTGTTGTTGACTTTCTGCCAACCTATTATCGTAAGCTGTTTGATATATTTTATCTTTGCTTCCCTAAATATCTTTGCCCCTTGAATTTTCCTCGATGTCGCAGTATATTCCAGCTGTTTCCAACTCATTACATGGACAATGATGATTGTTTCTACCTAACACTGGAAATAAATTCACTTTATGTTTGGCCTCTTTTATAACGGTTTCATTACTCTTCTTGAAAATAAGTAGCAATAATGATTCACCAAATACATACGGTGCAAGTAATGCTAATCTATGTGTTCTAATTATTATTGTTCTTCTACTTCTCTTTCATCCATTTAACACTATGTGTAGAATAACTCTTCGGCAAGCAGTCTCCAAACCGTCTTGTTTGGTATCTTTATCTATTTTTTCTTTGCCTTTTAAAGAACAGTTTAGCCTTTCATCTGTTTCTTTCCTTGGTGTGACGTATTTAGTTTAATCATTGTTCCATGAATGATATTAAAACCCGGTGTGTACATTTTGCCTTGATTTAATGGAATATATTCTTGCAAAGGAGAGCGAAAAAGCGATTCCGAGATGTGTATAGATAGATAGACAGGGTTAGAGACAAAGACTGACGGACGGACGGTCGATTCACGGATGACGGACACACGGATGGATATATGAAGGGATAAATGGATGGATGGATGGAAGAATGGATGGATAGATTGTAGGTATATACAGGTAAATAAAAGTACCGCTATTCACTGTAATAATGTTACAGGAACTTTCACATTTTCAAAACATCCCTTGTTATACCGTCGTCCACTCTAGGTCGCTTCTTGCTTTTGCTATCAACTTACTGCAGAATGACAAACTTGGAGCAGCCATGAATCAACAAATTTGTTGAAACTTAATTTGGAGATATGACGACCCATTCTCTCGATGCACAACGGAGCAGAGTTTTTCCTCACAAAGAGAGATGACAGATGAATTTACTACAAGGTTCATGTGAGGGAAAACCATTTCATGTTCACTAGAAGATACTGCAGTTGTGTCCAAAGTATGTTTTATAGGAAGTAGTTTGACTGATTTCCAATATTAAGAAGATACAATCATCATTTCTTAGGCCACGTAATGAGAAGACAACAGTTGGAATATATTGTGACAACTGAGAAAATTGATGGACGAAGAGGAAAAGGGAAGCCAAGAGAAAAAATACCAGACAGCTTAAGAGATTGGCATGGCAGAAGATCAGCAACATATAAGATAAATAACTGTCGAAATCGTAAATTGTAGAAAGACACGATAACCAATGCCAGCAGGCCCGGTACTTGATGATGAGTAAGTTTGGGAATTAATTTTCTTGAAGATATTCACGAAAGTATATGTATTATAAAAAGGTTCCGGTACTGCGTACCGTTGCGTCCTGTCAGAAAAAAAGCACTGGACATACATATTGTATATATATATGTATATATATATATATATAAATATATATATATATATATATACATACATACATATATATATATATATATATATATATATATATATATATATATATAGGTCATAATATAAATAATCTAATGTATGCCGGTGATACAGTCTTAATCGCTAAATGGCAACAACAAAGAACATTACAACACCTCAGTGTAAAATAAAGACAAGTGGGACAATATTAAAACCGGTTACTGAATTTAAATATTTGGGAACTTTCTTAACCTCAGACGGAAGAAGAAAAAAAGAGGTGAGATGCATAATGGATCAAGCAAAAGCAGCTTTTCAGAAAATGAGGAAAGTACTATACAATCCATTTTTTACAATCATCATCATCATCATCATGTGCCATACCGGTTGGCGTAGGTGATCATGTCCTTCCACAATCTTCTATCTACAGTGCATCGGATCAGTTCTGTTGTTGACGGTTTTCCATGCCATGACACCAAGCTATCCAGCATTTTCTCTCTTTGTCGCCCACGATCTCTCTTTCCTTTTATTTTGCCAGTTGTAACCAAGAATTCCAACTTTCCTCTTCTCATGATGTGCCTGAAAAAGGTTGATTGCTTCTTTCTGATGTTTTTTAAGAGCTCCCTTTTTGTGTTGGCCACTTTGAGAACTTCCTCACTGGTCTATTTAGCTGTCCAGGGAACTTTCAACATTCTTCTGAGAAATCCCATCTCTGTGGCCTCCAATCGTCTTTTCATTTGTTTGTCCACTGTCCATGATTCGCTTCCATAGGTCAGAATTGGTTCTATATAGCAAACGATGAACTATCTTTCTTATTTTTATTGACCTAGATTTGTTGTATAAGATATTTTTAACCTTCTGAAATGCCATTTTTACCTGAGCTATTTGGCTTTTTATTTCAGTGGTGCATTTCCCATCTGATGTTATTATTGTGCCCAAGTATTTGAAACGTTGCACTTGTTTCAGATTTGTCTCGTTTATTTTTATGCTGCATGATGGTGGTGATTGTTTCTTTGATATAACCATTACTTCTGTTTTCTTACTATTCAGACTGAGACCTTTCTTGTTGCTTTCTTTTACTATTATGTCTATCATTTCTTGTAGTTCATTTTCTGTCTCTGCTATTAAGACTGTGTCATCTGCATATCGCAAATTATTTATGTTGTGACCGTTGACTTCAATTTATTTTTTGTCTACTATTGGTCTCATAATATATTCGCTGCAAAATGAAAACAATTCCGGCGACAGAACACAGCCTTGTCTGACTCCTAGCTTTACATATTGGAATTGTCCTGTTTGGTTGTTAATTCGTATAGCTGCTGTTTGTTGCCAGTACATCTTTTTTTTTAATGATTCGCAGATCCTTGCCATCAATGTTTAATTTCTCCAGCATATTTATTATTTCCACATGCTTTACTTTGTCAAATGCTTTCGTGTAGCATATAAAGAATGAATATATATATATATATATATATATACATATATATATATATATATATATATATATCTTTCTTTACCTCTATAGATCATTCTATCAATGTTCTTAAGATGTATATTGCATTATTGGTGCCCTTTCCTTCCACAAATCCACATTGTTCCTCACTTATTTCTGGTTTTATTTTGTTCCTTACATGTAATATTTTAGTCATATGGCTCATGAGACTAATAGTGCGATGGTATTCACAATCAGTGGCGCCTGACTTCTTCGGTATGGCTACAAAGATAGATTTTAGTAGATCTTCGGGTATGTGTCCAGTGTTATATATGTCATTGAGTAATTTTGTTATGACTTGTACTCCCAGCTCTCCTAATGCATTTATCTCTTCGATTGTTATATTGTCAGGACCTGGAGCTTTGCCTCTTTTCATGTGTTGAATTGCGTCCTCCACGTAACTCTGCATTATTAGTGGTCCTGTGTCTTCATTTGAATTGTTTAATTCTGGTCTTTCATCATCATAGAGTTGACTGATATATTCTGTCAATCTTTCCATTGTCTTCTCCTGTCCCATTATTATATTTCCTTCCTTTTATTTCACACATCCTGAAACTTTGACTTCGTTTCAATCTGTTAATTCATTTAACTGATTGTGCATACATTTTTAGGCTTTCTTTTGTTGTTTTTCCATTTCTTCACATTTCAGTTTTTATCCACCCTTTGCTTCTCTGCACTTGTGTTGGATCTCTTTGTGCAATATTTTGTATGTCCGTTCCTCTTTCTTATGTTTTCTTCTTTCGTCCATTATTTGTAATATTTCTTCTGTCATCCATTTCTTTTTGTTGATTCTTTTAGTCACTGGTATTACTTCTTTTGATGTTTGTTGAATCGATTGTTTGAGCATTTCCTACTGCTCCTGGATGCCCTGTATTTTCTCAATAGCATTATATCTATTTTTTACTATCGTGCTGTACTTATCACTCATCTGTTTATCTACTCTTAGCATATCTAGTTCTAATTTTATATTTCTTGCTGATTTCTGTGCCTTCCGTAGTTTTATTCTTATCTTTCCAACTACTGGTACATGGTCACTATTGCAATTTGCTCCTGGCCTTGTTTTAACCGATGTAAGCCCATTCCTGAATCTTCTCTGTACCAGTATACAATCAATTTGATTGTGTACTTTTTTGCCTGGGCTTTGCCATGTCCATAGTCGCCTAAGGTGTTGTTTGAAACAGGTGTTACCTATAATCATTTCATTTGTCTTTGCCATGTCCATAGTCGCCTAAGGTGTTGTTTGAAACAGGTGTTACCTATAATCATTTCATTTGTCTTTGCCATGTCCATAGTCGCCTAAGGTGTTGTTTGAACCAGGTGTTACCTATAATCATTTCATGTGTCTTTGTCCAATCTATCAATCTATCCCTTATGTCATTCGTCTGTCCAAGGCTATGCCCCCCCCTCCCCAGGTCACATTTTGCACTTTAGCTGTTCCTTCCTTTGCATTGAAATCCCCTAATACAATAGTTATTTCTTGGGGTATACACTGTTCCAAAGTTGCCTCTAGCCACTCGTAAAAAGTGTCAATGTCTTCATCTTCGCTATTACTTGTTGGTGCATAAACTTGAATTAAGTTGATATCCATTGGTCTGCCGCTCAATTTTACTAGCAGAATTATGTCTGATACTGGCCAAAATCATTTCACTGTTTTGCTTCTTTCTCTATCTAACATGATGCCTACTCCTCTTTTGTGTGTGGTTCCCCCAGAGTAAATTACATTTCCACTGTCGCGTTGTAATAATCCTGCTCCTGTCCATCTCATTTCACATAGTCCCAATATGTTCAATTTCATTCTCTTCATTTCTTGGCTGATGTTTTCTAGTTTTCCAACCTGGAATGCTGATCTAATGTTCCAAGTTCCTATTGCTAGTGTCTCTTTGTTTTCATCTTGAATACAGTAGCTTGATGACGATCGGGTGTCACCTGTAGCACATGACGCTCCCTACCGGACGAGGTGGGTTTTTTTTTTTTTTTTTACAATAGAAACAAAAAAAATAGTTCTGAAATGTTATGTAGAGATAGTCTTAACATGTGGATTTTAATCATGGACAATAGGACAACAGACAAGAAAATCACTGGAATCTGTACAAAAATGTGGTTTTACAGAAGAATGTTGAGAATACCATGGACAGCTAAGAAGAGTAATGAAAATGTTCTGAAAGAGGTAAACGCAAAAAAGAGAGCTAATTTCCAATATTAGGAAGAAACAATCATCATTTTTTGGCCATGTAATGAGAAGAGAACAACTGGAATATATTGTAACAACTGGAAACATTGAGGGACGAAGAGATAGAGTGAAGCAATGAGAGAAAATACTACTATAGCTTGTGTCTTAACTCGTGCCCGAATTTTAAAATCGATAGCTTTTTAACCACTTGTTGTAAGTTGTTCAAAATTTGCATGTAAAGTTATAATGATTAGAACCCAACAGGGAATTAATTTCATTTAAAAAAAAACATTTGGTTATTATTGTTGCTTATTTGATTTATATAAATTTTAAACGACCCATTGATGTAGTCAAAACTTAATGTTTACAGTATTTTAAGTTAAAAATAGCGAGTAAAAATCCATACACGGTAAAATTGAAGTGTTTGCACGCTTTTACCGTGGTTTTTTGACACAATTAGACACTTGTAAAAACACGAGAAATTGTGTGTTCCATTTCCGTTCATTCATAGGTGGAGACGTGGATCGATAACATTTATCATGAGTCTTAAAATGAAATTCTGCAGTTTACAAAACATCGCAATAAAAATGATTGACTATTTTTGCCAAGAGGCTAAACGAGGAAGATTATTTCATTCTTTAGAAAACCCTGAGAATAGGACAAGTCACAATTTGGATTTATCTAAACGGTCATTTAATCGCTGGATTCAAGCACGTGACCGTCAATGTTCCAAATATACAAAATCACAAGGAAGAGCAAAAATGTTGGATAATTTCGACAGTGAACTTATTAGAAGTGAAATTCGCAAAATGTTGGGTATGAATGAAACTGTTACAATAAGAAAATTAAAAGTATCGCTGAAAAAGAACAACAGTATTGAAATATCAAAGTCTACATTATGGAGGAATGTGAGAGCTGCAGGCTTTACATTCAGAAAGTATTCCAATGGACGAAACATCATCTGTGAGAAGCCAGATATAGTAGTCATGAGAAGCAAGTACTTACGTGAAGTAAAAGAGGTGCGCAAGCAAGGTTATGATATTGTGTACTTGGATGAAACATGGATCAATGCTCACCACACTAACCAAAGGGAATGGCAGTCATCAGATGGAAATATTAAGAGATTAATACCTAGCAGCAAGGGACAGCGCTTGATAATTGCTCATGCAGGTAGTCGACAACATGGACTAATACAGAATGCAGAGCTCATTTTTCTTTCAAAATCCATAGACAATGGGGATTATCACTCTGAGATGAATGGTCACATATTTAGACATTGGATTGAAAATTATGTTCTCCCATCACTAGATCGACAATCTTGCCTAATAATGGACAATGCAGCGTACCACAACATTGTTGCACTTGAAGATAAAGTCCCGACGTCATCCAGTACAAAAGATGCTATTAAGATATGGCTCACAAAGGAGCACATACAATTTAATAACATGTACTTAAAACCTGAATTACTATCTCTAGTAAAGCAAAAACAATGGACAAAGATTGTTCAAATAGATAAGATTATTCAAGAGCACGGTCATATAAGTTTGAGGCTGCCACCTTACCATTCTCATTTAAATCCAATAGAACTAATCTGGGCACAATTAAAAGGACAAGGGGCAGGTGAAAATACAACATTCAAAATATGCGATGTAAAGACTCTTGCTAATCTCGCTTTATGAAATATAGACAAAGATTATTGGGCTAAATGTGAAGACCACGTCTTAAATCAGGAAGAGAAATATAGGAAAAATTATGGTTTGTGGAATGTTCAACCCCAAACAGTTATTAATCTTTTAGACTCGTCTGATTCAGAGTGAAAGTATATAGCCCCCAGAATGCTGGCCCCTATATTACCTTAAATTAGTTCAACAAACGGTCCTTATCAGGACCACACAACTTTGAAAATTGGACATACAGGTATACCTTGATATTATCGTCCGTCCTCGAACTGAGAAGACAATAATTCTCCTGGTGTTTTGTCTTATTAGGTTATTTCCCCATTACGGCCACGCCTTTACCTAGTGAAAATTAATCATAGACCAGCAACTACGGTAATTTCTATTATTTAGGGGTTCACAATTTACAATTTTGACAAACATCAAAGAAATTCGCCGCTTTAAGAAAACTGCAGCTGCAAGATATTTGTTAAATATACATTTAAAGGGTCTTTTGCATTCTAATAACATTTGGAAAATTTCAACAGTTTTTAACAAACGGTTACTGATTAATAGCGTTTTGAAGTTGGGCACGTGATTTGAAACCGGCTATAGACAGCTTTAGAGATTGCTTGGCAGAAGGTCAACAACAGACATGATAAAGAACTGTCGAGATCGAAAGTTGTGGAGATACATTATCACCTACGCCAGTAGGCCCGGTACTTGATGATGATGATATATATATATATATATATATACATATATATATATATACAGCATGTCAGATAGGTAGACAGGTAGAAGATAAGTTTGGTAGACATGTAAATAATAGATAGATAGACCGTTAGATTGCTTAATAGGTAGATAGCTAGACACATAGGTAGGGTGATATATATATATATATATATATATATATATATATATATATAATATATATTTAAGTGGGTAGATAAGTAGGTGGGTATATAGGTTGGTAAGTAAATGGATAGATTGGTAGGTACATTTAGATATACCTTTTAATTTATTCTATGTTCCCTTTCCATGATACTGTATAATATTATATCTTTAAATTTGATTCTTTTTTTCAGGAAAATAATTCTGTTTGCAAATTTCCCACACGAAAACTTATTATGGGCACATCATCATCATCATCATGTTCATGCCGGTTGGCGTAGGCGATTGTGTCCTTCCACAATCTTATATTTACAGTGCATCGTATCCCTTTTGTGGTTGTCTATTTGCCATGCCATGACACCAAGCTGCCTAGTATTTTCTCTCTATGTCGTCTGCGATCTCTCTTTCCCTGTGTTTGCCTGTTGTAACCAAGTTTTCCAATCTCCTTCTTCTCATGACGTGCCCGAAAAATGTTGATTGTTTCTGTATTATATTTTTAGGAGCTCCCTTTTTGTGTTGGTCTCTTTGATAATTTCCACATTGGTCTTTTAGCTGCCATGGGAATTTTCAACATTCTTCTGAGAAATCATATCTCTGTGGCTTTTAATCGTCTTTTCATTTAATTATGGTCACATGATATATAAAAAAATATAAATTGATATTGCATTAATATTACATTATTATTACATTCTCAAAATGTAGCCATTGTTTTTTAACATATTTGGTTTAATAGTCTTCTATTTTGATGTTCTACATAACTTACCAGATTCAAGAAATTGAGAGTTTCATTTAAACTTCTTGGCAACTAGAAATGTAGAAAAGCAAGTGGTAGTTACATAACTTTTAAATTAATAACCTCGCTGTTGCCATTTCCTTCTCTGTTTAATGATTTACGTTTCATCATCAAAGGAAGATATGTTTTTTCTTTCCGTACTCCTAAGTTGGACTCTCATCGCTTATATCTTCTAATATTTATAATATTTCGTCAATCCATCTCCCTCATGCTCGTCGCATGAGAGATAACTTAGATTAATTTACTATAAGGTTCATCTGAGAGAGAACCATTTCATAATTACTGGAAGATACTTCAATTGTGTACAAAGTATGTTTTAGAGGAAATAGAACATAAGGGGATTTATTTTCTTGAAGATATTTACGAAAAGCACGAATTATATATATATATATATATATATATATATATGTATATATTTACTTTCAGCAAACTTAAATTATAATATAAAAAGGCACCGGTACCGCGTACCGTTGTGGACTGTCAAGAGGGAAAGGCACTATATATATATATATATATATATATATATATATATATATATATATATATATAGCTTGTCAGATAGGTAGACAGGTAGAAGGTAAGATTAGTAGAGATGTAAATAGTAAGATAGTTAGACAGATAGATTGATGGATAGGCATATAGCTAGACAGATAAGTCGAGTCATGTAAATAATTTTACTGGTTAGTTAATTTGGTCGGTATATAGGTACGTAGGTAAATGGATAGATTGGTAAGTATATTTAGATATACATTTCAAGATATTCTATGTTTTCCCTTTCCATGATAATGGATAATATTATGTCTTTAAATTTGATTATTTTTCAGGAAAGTAATTCAGCTTGCAAATTTCCCAAACGGAAACTGATTATGGCTAAACTATCATCATCATCATGTTCCATACCGGTTGGCGTAGGCGATCATGTCCTTCCACAATCTTTTATCTACAGTGCATCTTATCACTTCTGTAGTTGACTGTTTGCAATGCCATAACGCCAAGCTATCTAATATTTTCTCTCTTTGTCATCCGCGATCTCTCTGTCCTTGTATTTTGACAGTTGTAATCAAATATTTCAACTTTCCTCTTCTCGTGGCGTGCCCAAAAAAATGTTGATAGTATCATTATGATGAATTTTAGGAGCTCCCTTTTTGTGTTGGCCTCTTTGAGAATTTCCTTATTGGTCGGTTTAACTGTCCAGGTAACTTTCAACATTCTTCTGCGAAATCCTATCTCTGTGGCCTCTAATCATCTTTTCATTTAATTATGACCACAGAATACAAAAAAAACCAGAATACAAAATTAATAATACTTCCTCAAAATGGGTTCATTGATTCTTAATATATTTTGTTTAATGGTCTTCTATTTTGATGTTCTACACAACTTACCAGATTCAAGTCAACGAGAGTTTTATTTATATCCAATGACGTCTAGAAATGCAGAAAAGTAAACATTAATTACATAATTGTATATTACTTAATATGTCGTCGTCGCCTTCTTCTTTGCTTAATGATTTACATTTCAACATCAAAGGATAACATTTTGCTGTTCTTAGTTTTAGCCCTTGTGTTATTTCTTTTGATGTTAGTATATTTTTTCATGGCTATGATATTACTTTTGTCCATACATATACTTTTATTTATTTCAGTAGTACATTTTCCATCACTGGTTATAGTATATCCCAGGTAGGTGTAGTTCTGAACTGTCTCTAGATGTATTCCTTCAACTTTGATATTTAATTGTAGGTCTTGAGAATTCCCTTTGTTTATGATCATAGTTTTAGTCTTTTTGATATTCATTCCTAGTCCATATTTCTTGCTTGTCCTGTTTATCACATTAAGCAATTGTTGTAGATCTTTAGGATTTTCCGCTAGTAGTACAGTATCATCAGCATATCTTAGGTTATTGATTATCTTTCCATTAATGTTTAGGCCTGGCATCTCAGTGATGTTTTTAAAGATTTGCTCAGTGTATAAATTGAACAAGCTTGGTGATAGGATGCATCCTTGTCTTACTCCTCTTTTTATATCCATGGGTGTAGAGTTCCCCTTGTTATATTTTATTATTCTTGTTTGCTCCCAGTACAAATTGTATATCAGTTGTATGTCTGTGTCATCCGGATTTATATCTTTTAGGCAGTCTATAAGTTCATTATGGTGTATTCTATCAAATGCTTTGGTGTAGTCTATGAAGTAGGTATATATTTGTTTGTTTACTTCTATGTACTTTTCGATCAATGTCTCATGCTGAATATGGCTTCTTTTGGCCCGCTGTTTTTCTTCAATCCGAATTGCTGTGCATCTAATTCATTATTAATTTTATTCTGAATCCTTCCTTGTATAACTTTTAGTAAAATTTTGGTTACCTGGCTCATTAGGCTTATTGTTCTAAAATCGCTGCATTCAACTGCACCATTCTTTTTAGGCAACGCAATAAAAGTTGATGTTTTTAGTTCATTTGGTATGTATCCTGTATGGTATATGTCATTGCATATGTCTGTGATCACTTCAATTCCAAAATCTTCTAGTGCCTGTATCGTCTCTATCTGTATATTGTCAGGTCCTGCTGCTTTTCCCTTTTTCATTGTTTTTATAGCTTTTTCTACTTTAGATTTCAGGATTTTATAGCTGGATGTATATTTTATAAATGATTGTTTGTTCCTTTCGTCATGAAATAATTCATGTATTCAAAATTATGTATTCCTGCCATCTATCTATTATATTTTTGTTGTCTGTTAGCATTCTTCCCTCTTTGTTCGCAATACATCCATTTTTGTCTTTATTAGTCATTCTTTTTATTTCTGTGTGCATTCCTCTTAAATTTTGTTTACTTTCCATAGTTTCGACTTCTAGACATATTTGGTTGAGCCAGTCTTCTGTTGCCTTTTTGCACATTTTTCGTATTTCATTATCAATTTTATGCATTGCCATTTGATTGTGACTTTTTCTTCAGGATGTTCTCTTCTCTACTACTCAATCCCTTCTTCTAGCAGCTTCTGATATGTGTTCTTTACTTGTACAGTATAAGTTTCTTCTACATCTTTCTGATTTAACGCTGTTATATCTATTGGTGTTGCTGAAGTAGTATTTTGTTTCTTTTTCTTTAATTTGATTTTTATTTTAATCATTACAGGATTGTGATCTGAATTAACATCTGCTCCTGGGTAGGTTTTGGCTTTCTTGACGCTGTTCCGGAATCGGTCTTTTATCATTATATAATCTATTTGAATCCTCTTTCCATCTCCAGGGCTTTTCCATGTGTATACTTTCCTTTTCTCTTGCTCAAAGTAGGGAGTTACATATTATTAGCCTGTTTTCTTCACAAAATTGAATTAATCTTTCTCCTCTGTTATTTCTTTTTCCTAAACCATTATTTCCTATATCGTTCATGTCACCCATTACAATCAAGATGTCTGAAGATTTCACTTGCTTCATAACTGTATTTAGATCTTCATAGTATGCTTCTATTTGTCCATCTGTATAGTCTTGAGTAGGTGCGTATGTCTGTATTAATGCTATGTCAAATGGCTTTGCTTTCAATTTTATTAATATACTCCTATCATTGTATGTCAAGTGAGTATTTATATATTTTTGTAGTTCTCGGCCATAGATTGGATTATGAAAATAACCCAAAACAACAGATATGGGATCCAGTGGTCACTGAACAAGCAACTTGATGATTTACGTTGCTGATAACATAGCTCTCCTATCACACAGCCATCAACAGATGCAGGAAAAAATGAGCATACTTGATGAGAGATCACAACAGCTAGAACTGAAGATTAATAGAGATAAGACCAACATTATGAGAATTAAAACAGTTGTCAATAACCAAATAAAATTGTGAGAAATGCCTCTACTGGACGCACACTTTTACATATATATGGGCAGTAATATAGATAAAGAGGGAGGAACATAAAATGATACCAAAATAAGGATATCAAAAGCAAGAGGAGCATGTGTTGCATTGAGAAACATATGGAAATCCAAAGAAATTAGGTTAAATACAAAAATAAACATTTTCAACTCGAATGTTAAGTCGGCCCTATTATATGACTGTAAAACATGGAGAACAACAAATTTGACAATCACGAAGATATAGACTTTCATTAATGGATGCTTACAGAGAATAAAAGGATGGAAATGGCTGGACAAAATCACTAACATAGAATTATGGAAATGTACCAATCAAATACCAGTGGATAAAGGGATACAGCGAAGTCGATGGCGCTGGATAAGACACACACTGCAACTAAGTGAACTACACAACAGGCCCTTTTTGGAATCTCCAGGGGAAAAGACAAAGATGAAGACCAAGGAATTCTTGGAAGAGACATATAGAAGCTGAAATGAAGATGATGGGGAAGACATGGAATGATCTTAAAAGAATGGGAAAAAAAACAGAAAGACTTGGAGTGTTTGTTGAAGACCTATGCTTCACTGGGAGCTAAAATGGTAGAAGAAGAGACTCCTATGTTGGTCTCTCCTGCGATTATGCTTTCTAGTATTTATAATATTTCGTCAATCCATCTCCCTCATGGTCGACACATTGGTCTAACGTTTTTTGTAACTTTTGTAGAAGTTTCGTTATGTTCTATCTTGATATCTTATCACGTGGCCAACTCGTTCTATCTAATGTTTCCTTTTTTATGCAATTGAGGATTGTCCGTATTGTATTGTAATAGTTCGTCGATTGTGATCTCATCTCTTACACGTCTTTCTGGCATGTACTTAATACGTTTAATGTTGGTTGTGGCTAATGTTCTTATTGTCCCTGTCTAGAATCCATGTCAGGCGTCGATAGTACAACGTTGGAATGAATCTTGTGTTGTAAGTGCCTGTTCTGATTCCTCGTGTTATTGCTGTATTGGGCATCAGCGGCAATATTTGTTCGATGGTTTCCTGATTTATATATTGAGTCTATTATCGCCCTTTGTCGTGTTGTGTGACGATGGGACTTGTATATGTGATACTGGTAATGGGGGTGAGATAGTGAGTGTGTGAGAGAAAGAACATGAGAGAGTGAGGAAGTGTGTGAGAGGGAATGTGTGAGAGAGAGTGAGTGTGTGTTAGAGAGAACGTGTGAGAGTTACAGTGTAAGTGTGTGAGAGTGTGAGAGGGAGCGTGTGAGAGTGTGCGAGTGAGAGAGAGAGAGAGCGTATGGAAGTGAGAGAAAGAGCGTGTGAGAGAGAGTGTGAGAGAGTATGCGAGAGATATAGCTTGTGAGAGTTAGAGATAGAGCGTGTGGTAGTGAGAGAAAGCGTGTGAGAGTGATAGAGACTGCGTCAGAGAGGGAGAACCTGTCTCAATCGTAAAAACAAAGAGTTGACACAATCTAAATAACACTGTATCGGTTATAACAAATACATCTTATATGCATATATTTATTTATTTAGTGTCACTTGTCGAACAATATTATCCATGATGTGCACAATCTTAAATGACATCAGAACACATATCCCAATGAGTCGTAGCTTGTATTGTTCGTCTGCAGTATTTCTTTAATTTTACGTTCATGTGTTAGACGACTGTTGATGGTGATAGCAAATAAAAGGAATGTGATCGTCGTGGAAGGCTAATCGTTATCAGCCGATCTACGCATCTTATATGCATTTACTAAAGCATTACGTCTGCTTGCTCTTCTGTCTAGAGCGAGACTCTTCTTAGACCCTCTTGTCTAAGTCTGAATCTGGCTGAAACGAAACAACTGCCTGACGTTTCTCTCATTACAGGTCTCTTATTATTGTATGGTTAACTGATTGTCATGATTGCCCGAATAATGATAACTACAAGTATATCTTTGGAAGTATTTGGTTATTTGGTTATGAAAGGCCCCGGTATCACTGCAAACGACTTAAAATCCACAATTGCTCAACCGCCCGTGCCAGCGTAATCATCCGAATTAATATCTCATCTCCCAAACAAATAAAAGGTAAATGTAGTCCCCATCGTAGCAGTTTCAGCACACGCCAAAAGACATAAGGCGAAACCGCGCAGAAAGTGAACACAGTCAACTGTTCCCTGTCATACCATATCATCATTCATCGTAAACAATTGGAATATCGAAACATGATCAAAACGGATGAGACACACAGCTCACGGTGTGCACAGAGTACTTAACTCAGTAGCTCCAGCAACAAGCCGGACTTGGAATATGAGAAAACTGCAACAAGGAACATTTTTCATGCATAGCCTTCAATTGTTCCTGCTGCCTATCCACCATATACGAGGAGTTAAAGTCCTCTTGAACTGATGATCGTCGTAATTTTTTTAAAATTGTATAGCGGTTGATGATGTTAGGCCATCGTTGTTGACTCCAATTCCGAATATTTAGACACACAGTTAAACGTCAGATTATCCCCGTCGCACATTAAACAACAGGCCGTAAGATTAGCGTACGGTCGGTCTAGGGACGTATGATGAACCATTACGATGACGTGGCACACAAAAATGCCGTACACACAATTTCGCTCCCTTTAGATTCCTAATTACTCTAGTGAAAGCAGCTTACGATGAACAAAACACGGTGCAAATTCCATAAAGAGATAAAACGGCGGCTGACGAAGTACTTTACATTAATAAGTAACATGGAAATAACTTGTGTCAAGAAATTCCAACAACGGTCATGAACAGCACCAATGTGGCGTAAAGCGCAGATCAAGTCTAAACGTTGGAAGGTCGCATTCACAACACTTGATTTGCCAAAAAAGGACTGTTGCCGGCGAACAACTTCGCTTTAGCCGCACAGATGTAATAAGTAGATCATCATTTATACTTTAACGCATAAAAGTACAACGGAGAACCGAAATTAACCAGATTCTGAATGCACTTTCTGCATCGAGAAAGCGTGGCCTAGATCCACCTTCTTTGTAACGGAAGTACCTTTGGAAGTAATTTATCCTTACTGCTTTTCTATTGCTTCATTTCTATTGTTTGACTTTAATTGGTAAATGACTCGAATTGATGACTGAACGATAGCTGACCGACCACAAATATAGCTGTCACTGGACATGTGATACATTCTTAACTTGAACTATCGAACAGTTTAGTGAATCTCTGTACAATCCTAATATCTGCCTATTTCCCAATGCGTGAATTTTCTCTAAGATCTGGCTAACTCTCCTTCCCAACTTTTAACTGTCGATTGGCGCTACTGACTAACCTATTTTATTTGCTCATGGTTAATGTCTCACTAAACATATGGTTTTCGTTCATCTGTTTTATATTGTTCTTTGATTTTTTCTGTTGTTGTTTGTCTGTCATTATTTCCGAGTGCTAACACATACTTCTTCGTTCTGTTATTCCCTGTTTTATATTCATTAGCATCTACCTGATCAACAGCCTCAAATCATGTTTTGTGTCCCCCAGTTTTATTTCTCTAGCAAATTACATATGGGCTGTATTTTCACTGAAAATACATTTTCCTATTTTTCACACTGGCGGCCGTTATGGCCTGGTCCCCCCCCCCCCCCCGGCCATACATGCAGATATTCTCCGACTTTAGAGTTACTCTCATATTTCTATCCTCGAACGTTGTTAAATATATATTTTTTTCCTATTAATTTTGCCCGTGATGCGGTTACTTGTAGCTTACTAATTGATTTTTCCAACTGTCAATGATTTCCAACGTGCGCAGAATGCACATGTGACCTCCTTTTTTAGCATCTGTTACGTGAGAGTTAGACACCGAAACCTGCTACCAAGAGACCAGGGGAGGCTCGCGGATCCAATTTAAAAAAAATAAGTCCAGCGGGTGTTTTGTCAATCGAACTCCGGACCTTCTTGTCAGAGTTCGACGTCTTACATGTATGAGACTCAGCGCCTCCCCCACCCACAATCCATTTAATTAAATATATTCTGGCTCATTGTCCTCTTTTTTGTAACTTAACATGGCAGCACTGTATATATTTTAGCCTAACTGTTTGTATACATCGATTTCCAAGCACGGACAGTTAATGGCCAAATGTTGTCAAATTAGTTCCCGTTCTTGTTTAATTATTCAGCAAAATTGAAAAAAAAAAGAAAAAATGGTATGTAAGAAGCTTTACGTGATTAGTAGACGACACAGATTCGAACGACGTTTCGGATCAATAGTCCTTCAGCAGGAACAAACAAACAACATACACACACAGATATGTGAATAAATAAAACTAATCCTAAATAGCTAACTAGTAATGAAACATCAAAAACAAAATAATCGAAATATGTTGACTTCCCTGTGTGTCGTGGACTGTGGTCAGGCTGGGAAAGGAATGTCTCACGGGTGTAGCTGTAATTTATACCCTATGGTCAGAGGTGAAGGGTTCTAAAAATACACGAGTGGGGGGGGGGGGACGCTGTCTAGGTGCGTCGACTACAAAGGCACAGGCAATATCTGAAAGTATCTAAGGGCCCATAAACACATGTATACACACACACAGATGCGTGTACACGTGCAAGAAGACGTGCACATACTAATACATATCGACATACACATACATATACACGCATATACATGTGTATGCATACAAGCAAGCATACATATACATGCATGTATATGCATATACATATATATACCAATACCTGCGCCTATGAACACATACATGCATGTGCACATCTGTACGGGGACAATCATAGAATCCCCGTACAGATGTGCACATGCATGTATGTGTTCATAGGCGCGGGTATTGGTATATATATGTATATGCATATGCATATACATGCATGTATATGTATGCTTGCTTGTATGCATACACATGTATATGTGTGTATATGTATGTGTATGTTGATATGTATTAGTATGTGCACGTCTTCTTGCACGTGTACATGTGTATACACGCATCTGTGTGTGTGTATACATGTATTTATGGGTCCTTAGATACTTTCAGATATTGCCTGTGCCTTTGTAGTCAACGCACCTAGACAGCGTTCCCCCCACTCGTGTATTTTTAGAACCCTTCACCTCTGAACTGAGGGTATAAATTACAGCTACACCCGTGAGACATTCCTTTCCCAGGCTGACCACAGTCCACGACACACAGGGAAGTCAACATATTTCGATTATTTTGTTTTTGATGTTTCATTACTAGTTAGCTATTTAGGATTAGTTTTATTTATTCACATATCTGTGTGTGTATGTTGTTTGTTTGTTCCTGCTGAAGGACTATTGAGCCGAAACGTCGTTCGAATCTGTGTCGTCTACTAATCACGTAAAGCTTCTTACATACCATTTTTTTCTTTTTTTTAAATTTTTCCTCGCATTCAGCTTTACTGCAGCTTCGCATTTTTATGCATTTCTTTGCCTCAACCCCTTTAATTATTCCGCATACGTGTTTAACAATGTTCGAAATCCACAGTAACGTTGGACTTAGTGGTTACATATCCTAAAGTTGGAAGAGAAGAGAAGACTGCATTCAATCATTCTTAGCAACAAACCAAACAGTTTCTTAGAAAATTGATTTTGTGTTTGGGCAACAATTTGTGAACAGATAATGTTCCTTTGTTATTGTGACTCATGTTGTATTCCGACTTGCTGCTGGAGTTTAGTGCTCTGTGCACACCGTAAGCTGAGCTTTTCATCCATTTCATGTTTAGAGATTCCGATTGCTTACAATGACAGCTGATATCGTATGGCGATAGTTCAGTTGCGTTCATTTTAGGTGTGGCTACGCCTTATGGCTTTTGGCATGTGTTGTAACTGATTTGATGAGGATTGCAGCTAATTTTCTTTGTTCGGGTTGTTCCATTAAATAAGATGTTAAATCGAATAAATCCACTGGCACGGGCTGGTGAGCAATTATGGATTTTAATTCGTACGCAGTGATACCTTGACCTTCGACTAACTACAACTACAACCATTATTAAAATATATATTGGGTCTTCGTGCCAAATCTGATAATATGTAACTGATATATACGTTGTTACTCACTTTCAGTCGATAATCCAAATCATTATATGCCTAAAAAATATTAATAATTGTAAAAAAAAATTAAATTATTATTAACATCTCAATTATCATTGGTATTATTATTATTATTATTATTATTATTAATAATATTCTTTTTTCGTGATTATATAAGATTTTAAGAATTTTCAGCTTTAGCGGAATCTTGATGATCGATTTTGTATCTGTTCCCGTGAATATCTTTAATTCAACCCCCATCAGTGAGAAAACATACACATAATTCAGCTTTTGTTTTTGCCCACTTTATTATATTTGGAAGCTACTTCTGAATAAATGAACACGAGATAATAGCAATTACAATTAATCCACTTTGTTGTTAATGATGACTTAAAAAATGAATGCAATAGGAAATGTGTGAATAATACAATATTGACAACTATTGAGAAGATTTGTCTCGATAATATCTCTTTTCTTTCTCTTTTTTCTTCACCTCATCGTGTGCCTGTTTGACATCGAGGGTGATACTAAGTTTTGGCTCTCGCACTTTTGTTGGGTATTATCTTTGTCAGTTGATATTCTGAAGGAATGCTGTTATTTGAAGGAGACTTTGATTATTGAAGGTCGTGTCACCATTTGATGGATATCTCATTTGAAGGAATGTTGTTAGATGTCGCGGCACCTTTTGAAGGAACCCTCTTGAAAGTTGTAACTCTAAAGATGTAACATTTGAAAGTTGCTCTCACGGCACCTTTTGAAGGAACCCTCTTGAAAGTTTTAACTCTAAAGATGTAACATTTGAAAGTTGCTCTCACGGTACCTTTTGAAGGAACCCTCTTTAAAGTTGTAACTCTAAAGATGTAACATTTGAAAGTTGCTCTCACGGTACCTTTTGAAGGAACCCTCTTTAAAGTTGTAACTCTAAAGATGTAACATTTGAAAGTTGCTCTCACGGCACCTTTTGAAGGAACCCTCTTGAAAGTTTTAACTCTAAAGATGTAACATTTGAAAGTTGCTCTCACGGCACCTTTTGAAGGAACCCTCTTGAAAGTTGTAACTCTAGAGATGTAACATTTGAAAGTTGCCCTCACGGCACCTTTTGAAGGAGGTTCCAACTGAAGGCTTTTAAAGCTGTTACTTTTGAAGGCTTCACCTGAAAGCTGTTACTTGTAAGATGACAATTATTTGAACGTCACACTAACCGAAGACCTCACTAACTGAAAGTTTATTTGAATACTCAACACGAACACCTCCTCTTTTTACTTGGAGCCGTTTTCTTTCTTTCTTTATTTCTTTCTCTTACGTTCGTTTCTATTATTCAAAATACACATAATGTTACTGTCAAATACTTTATAATTTACAATCATTCCATTCTCTTCTCTTATCTCCTTTACCCTTATATTTTCATTTTTGACAGTTAACCTATTTATTTCTTTCGGTACGTTCCCATCGAACGCACCATCCTATTTTATCTATCGTTGTCTATCTATCTATCTACTTGGCCGTTATCCTACTTTGATACGTTCCCATCGAACGCACCATCCAATTTTCTCTATCGTTGTCTATCTATCTATCTACTTGGCCGTTATCCTACTTTGATACGTTCCCATCGAACGCACCATCCAATTTTATCTATCCATATCTATCTGCTCATCTACATTTTATTCTTCCGTTCATCTGCTACTCTCTAACGATTTCATTCTATCTCTCTAAGCACATCTACTCCTTTCAAAGGTTCATCTCCAGGTGTTGCTCTCACTTCAAGTAAGTCCTCTCTCTTCGACGGTCCGGCTCCAAGTGACAAGTCTTCCTTGGTCCCTTTGCAACCGTAACTCTCTGCTACGTCATACCCCTTTCTTTACGTCATTTTCTTTTCTGTATATGTATGTGCTTAATTTATGTTTCCCCATTCTTCATCTCTTGGTGTGTACTTCCCTTCACACCATTCCCCGCTATTATATACCATTAGCCGTACTTTCTCTGCTATACAATACGCCCTCCCTGTGCTTAGTCGTTGTCACATTCAAACGACTATTCTCATCTCCCATTCTTCATCTTTTGGTGTGTACTTTCCTTCACACCATTCCCCTCTATTATATACACTTAGCCGTACTTTCTCTGCTATAATTCTTCGAGCATGTTTACATCTTACCTTGGGCCTGCTTCATGCTCTTCTCCTTTCTCATCTTTTATTGTATCCTTGGTTTGGTAATAAATCGCATGATATTCTTTCTAGACGAACAAACACAATTATTTGTATTTTTTTCTGTATGTAGCTCATGATTGGTTCAATGTCTAATATAAGTCTTGTGATATAATTTCCGCTTTTTTTCTGGTCACTCCAAACGCTTTTCTCAGACATCTCACTTCTGTTGTGACAAGCTTTCTTTTATGCGTAGACATACGTGATCATTCGATGAGCATGATAAAAGAGTGGAGGCGGGCTTTGTACGCATGCAATGGGTAGAGTCGTTGCAGAAATTCAAAATACGTAAGGTCACCTTTGTCTATGTCCCTGGACATGCGGGAGTACGGGGAAATGAGAGAGCGGACAGGTTGGCTAGCTGCGCTGTCGTTGAGGACGGGCAACCGATGGATCGGGCGGGCATCATCAATGCCTTCCGAGATGTGGGAAGAGCACAGGATTTCGACAAACACAGATCAACGTCACTTCTTTGGATGATGGAAATGGGAGTTAAGATGGGCACAGCCAGAAATGAGAAAGTTGGTGGCCGTGTAAGAAGACTTATCAACCAACATAGAACTGGAGTCGTCAGTTGCTGGACACTGAGGGAATTGCTGAGGAGGGGATCTGAGCACCTATGGACATGTTCGGAGTGCAATGATGATGACCCGCAAATAACTCAATAACGTGATCATCATTGTCATTGGTATCACAATGTTGGAATGAATATACTCTATATAAGATGGTATTTGCTAGTTACATGCATTGCTTCTATTTATTATTGCGGAGATGTATTTTTCTTCCATTTAAAAATATTGGAGACATAATATGGAGCTGGAAAAGAATATAAATGACTAGAAATGACTTGTTGAACACATATTCAGTTATTGTAATTCAGAATTTGCAAAACTGAAAACAGACTGTACATTATGAAAGACTGACTATACAAGAACAAGAAGTAAGAACACACACAAAAAAACACTATTAGATAATCTTTTCAGGAGCAATAAATAAATGTTCACTCCCAACTGACAGCATGCAAATATGTTTAGATTTCCACATAGCGCTTTTTGTTTTCCTATTCAGAACGGTAAACATTGACAGTAACGCTTAGAGCAGCATAGACCTCGCAACTGACTTCACAACGGAATTGCCTTAATTTCATTACATTTATGTTTAAACAGTTTTATCAGAATCAAAAACACATTAATAAAATGCGAAGTGTACGAAATGCACGAGACTCAAGACGTTTAAATTATGTTCACACCGAAAACCAATTCTTGATGACTGTACTTACATTAAATGCAAACCTGACGGTCTGAAATAAAAGAAGAAATATCGGTGCATTAAAAACATATGTATTTACAAAGTAATGCTTATTTTTATGGTTATGGTTACAGATATGGAAGGCATCAGCATCACTGCAAACGAATTAAATTCCATAATTGTTCAACCCCCGTGCCAGTGGAATCATCCGAATTAATATTTCATCTCCCAAACAAAGAAAGGTAGACACAATCCCCATCGTAGCAGTCTCATCACACGCCAAACAACATAAGGCGAAACTAAATAGAAAGTGTACATATCCATCTGTTCACCGTCATACGCCATCATCATTGATCGTAAGCAATCGGAATATCGAAACTCAATCAAAACGGATGATTGGCACAGCTCACGGTCTCCACAGAGCACTTAACTCAGTAGCTCCCACAACAAGTCGGACATGGAATATGAAGAAACTTTTTTCAAACACAGCATTTAACGGTTCATGCCACCTATCCGCCTTATTGACTGGAAGTTCTCGTGCTTCTGAAAATGGTGATCGTCATATTTTGTATACATATTGCTTGATGATATTTGGACATCGTTCAGGTGTCCAAATCCGAACATATAAAACACAATTAGTCGCCGGATTATCCTCATCGTACATCGAACTACAGACAAGTAAGTGCCCAGATCTCCGCTGCATTATGAATTTATTAAATGATAAACCAGTTCACACCAGGGCTGCAAAGTCATGAACAAAACTCCGTCATTTCGGCCTTCATTATAAGCGTACGGCAGGTTTAGGGATATACGATCAACAATCATAATGACGTACCACACACACACACAAATGAATGCGCCCACAAACAACCGATTAATCTTGTCAATGCAACCACCAACGCACGAAAACACCGTAACGATGGTGCACAATCCATAAAGTGAAACTTTCGGTTCAGTTGGCAGAGTAGTCAATATAAATGAATTGTAAGTAAGTCGATTCAAAAACTGGATGTTTAATATCAAAGAAATGAGAACTGTTGATTGAACAAGAAAGCATAAGGGAAAGATGAACATAATACATTACAGATCTGTATAATGATGAACGAACAGAAGTGAATATTAAGTATAATTGAGAAGGCCCAGAAATACTCAGAGAAGAAGTGGAAGACGCCTTGCGCAATAGGAAAGCAGGCAAAGCTCCTATACAAGATAATATAACTAAAGAAAAGATTGAAGCCATGGGTGATTTTGGAATAAAAATAATAAAAAAATATTGAATGATATCTACAACAGCGGATATATACCAGACGACATGCTCAAATCAATATTCATAGCCCTACCAAAGAAATCTGGTGCGATTGAATGCGATGATCATCGCACAAAAAAAGCCTTTTGAGTTAAATGATTAAGATATTACTAAGAATCATCATGGGAAACAAAATCAGTCCAGAAATTAGTGATGAACAGTGTGGTTTTGTTGGAGGTAAAGGAATGAGCAATGTCATATACATCTTAAGATCTTTAGTAGAAAGAGCCATAGAGGTGAAAACAGATATATACCCATGTTTCATAAATTATACCAACGCATTTGACAAAGTAAAGCACCAAGAAATAATCACAATTTTAAAAACGTAGACAGAAAAGATCTAAGAATACTAAAGAACATGTACTGGCAACAGAGAGCGGCCATAAGAACTGGATACCAATTTGCAATGTTTCAAGGAATAAAACAGGATGTTAGAAAAGGCTGTGTGCTGTCACCAGATTTGTTTAATATTTATAGTGAGATTATTTTATGATCTATAAGGGGCATTTCTGGAATAACAATTGGAGGTCATACTGTAAATAATCTAAGGTATGCTGATGATATAGTATTAATCGCTAAGAGTGAAAATAAGTTACAAGAAATGTTGGACCTTATTGTGAAAAAAAAACAAAAATAAAGGACTCAGCCGGACTCAGGAAAGGACTCAGGACCGGCCGTACGCTTATAATGAATGGCGAAATGACGGAGATTTGTCATGACTTTGCAGCCCTAGTGTGAACTGGTTTATCATTTAATAAATTCATAATGCAGCGGAGATCTGAGCCCTTACTGTATGTGGTGCGATGAGGATAATCCGGCGACTAATTGTGTTTTATATGTTCGGATTTGGACACTTGAAAAAAAGACAGAAGTAATGGTAACAACAAAGAAAAAGACATTACCTCAGTGCAAAATAAAGACAAGTGTAACAATGTTAAAACAGGTAAATTAATTTAAATATTAGGGAACTTTGTTAACCTCAAGCGGAATATGTACAAAAAAAGTGAGATGCAAAATGACTCAGACAAAAGCAGCTTTTCAAAAAATGAGGAAGTACTATGCAATCCATTTTTGACAATAGAAACAAGAAGAACACGAGTTCTTAAATATTATGTAGAGCCAGTCTTAACATATGGATGTTAATCATGGACAATAGGACAACAGGCAAGAAAATCACTGTAGTCAGTAAAAAATGTGGTTTTACAGAAGAATGTTGAGAATACCAAGGACAGCTAAGAAGAGTAATAAATATGTTCTGGAAGTGGTCAAAGCAAAAAAGAAAACAACTGGAATATATTGTTACAACTGGGAAAATTGAGGGACGAAGAGATAGAGGGAAGAAAAGAGAGAAAAATACCAGACAACTAAGGAGAATTGCTTGGCAGAAGGTTAACAACGGAAATGATAAATAACTGTCGAGATCGAAAGTTGTGGAGATACATGATCACATGCGCCAGCAGGCCCAGGTATTTGATGATGAGGATGATGATCATGTAAAATATAGTCTTATGTAAAATATATTCTTATGTAACATATAGTCTTATGTAACATATAGTCTTATGTAACATATAATCGTATGTAACATATAGTCTTATGTAACATATAGTCTTATGTACCATATAGTCTTATGTAACATATAGTCTTATGCAGCCATACGCAATGAATCTCATTGTTGATATTGTAGAAAAGAAAATAATAATTATTGTTCAGAGCCACCTGGAGTCAGCCTGGCATCTGAAAGTGAATCCTGAATAATCGGACAAAAGACACACACATCGTAGTGTCTACACAAATAGTATTTTACAAAGAAATGTTGGGAATAATGTGGGCACCTGAAGATAGTATAAGTTGTTTGTAAAAAGCTGCAGAACATGAACGATAAAGGTCTCTTATCTTGTATTGGTTACTATCATCTGCCGGTTATTAATCCTGCTACTTGTTTTAAAGGTGTTAACCTATCGTGAAAACTTTTTAAAATTTTTCTTTGGCGGGTGTGGGTTGGGGTTGCTGTTTAAATATTTCACGAATTGCCCATGTTCTATATATATAAATTACTTTTCTCCTACTTATTTATCTATCTTCTGACGCCTTTAAACGTCGCAGAGAAAGCAAATTATCTTCAGTATACTATAACGTCTCCAGTATTTGGTTTATTGTTGTTTGATTCTCTCTTTTCATAAATAGAACGTCTTACTTTGGACGTCTAGTTGCTGTAGAAAAATAAAATATGTGGGTCGTTGTGCTTTCGAAATGGCGGCACACCGATTTCCACGGCGTTTTCTGTTTCATTCTGTGATTATTCGTGTGATTCCACAGATATATGTTTTAAGTGATAGCGCCTACTTAGGATATAAATAATTCCAAGACAGGCCTAATAAGCGAGCAATGTATCAGTCCACGTAGAATGTTTGACGTGATAGTGTTTACATAGGATAGACATGCTCTGATAACAGACCTAGTAAGTCGATAAGGTATATGTCCTATGTAGTTATTGTGATCCCACCAAGAATGTTTGAATTGATAGTGTCTGCATAGGATATAAATGATCTGATGGCAGACCTAGTAAGTCTATAAGGTATCTGTCCACTACGTAGAATGCTTGAAGTGATAATGTCTACACCAGACCTTGCTTTCCATTCACCAGACCTGGATTGCAATATCACACGTATTGTTGGGAAACTACTTGGAGGCAGCGACCACCGACCAGTCTTTTTAGTGGTGAAAAATGAGGCCGTCAGGGAGAGCAGCACTCTATCCAGATGGAATTATAAAAAGGCAGACTGGAAAATGTATCAACATTACACTAGTGTGCTGACTAAAGATTTAAATACAAACAGTGACATAAAAAAAATCTTTGATGAATTCAGTAGACTGATAATACAAGCTGCCATTGAAACAATACCTAGAGGGGCACGGAAACACTACAAACCATACTGGAGTAGTGAACTAGAGCAACTGCTCAATGACATGGACATATATCGAAAGCAGGTAGAAAATAACCGTAGTCAGGAACACCACAATAACTATCAGCATGCTAGAGCCAGATTTCAATGGGCTAAAATACAAGCCAGGCGGAGAAGCTGGAAAGAGAAAACAGGGTCCTTGAATCTTGAACGAGACACAAGAAAAGTTTAGAAGTTTGTAAAAGAACTGAATGATGAGGGTATATAAAGGAACAACAAAATTACACTGAAGATGGATGGAGACATCGTAACAGGTAAGCATGCAGCAAATCACTTTGCAGACTCCTTTGCAAATGACAATAATTTTGAAATTAGCCTAGATAAACTACAAGAGACCAATTTAAAACAACAACATGCAAGACAAGAAGAGACCGCACATGAAGTCATGTAAATACTCAATACAAAAAGAGAGCTAGAGCTGGAAATATCCAAATTAAAAAGGAAAAAAGTCACCAAGCAGTGCTGGAGTGTGCAGTGAAATGATTAAGAACCTGGGAACTGTAGCTAAAGCAAAACTACTGCAGATCAACATTTGCTGGATCACAGGTAGAGTGCCACAGCCATGGAGAGAAGCAATTATGATACCATTACTAAATCCAGGAAAAAGATGGTTCAAATACATCCAGCTATATATCAATCCGCCTTACACGATGTTTGTGTAAAACAATGGAACGTATAATCAATCTCAGACTGCAGTGGTACCTGGAAAGTGATAATCTCCTTGTCCCACAACAAGCAGGCTTTAGACAGTGTTACTCTACCGAAGATCAGGCAACCTATCTTTCCCAGGAAATTGAGGATGCGTTTCGAGAAAAGAAACTGGTACTAGCAGCATGGGTAGACCTAAAGAAAGCATTTGATATGGAATGGAAAGAAAAGAAGGGCTTTTGAAGAAACTGAGAAATTATGGAGTAAATGGCAAGATGTACAAGTGAGTCAAAGTATACCTGCATAACATGAGAGCCACAGTGCAGCTGGATGGTGTTAAGAGTAAGAATGTCTTAATGTGACAGGGAGTTCAACAGGGAGGGGCACTATCTCCAACACTTTTTTATGATCTACATCAATGTCCTAGTTACTGAACTACCACATGGCATCAAAGTGGCAATGTATGCAGGTGACTTGGTAATGTAGTGCACATAGGAGTGTGCAACAGTGACCTCCAAATTGCAACAAAAATCTATGAATCTACCGAATTCATGGACAAATTGATGGTGTATCTGCATCAATACAGACAAATGCAGTACTACACTTTTCACTCTCTCCCTGAAAAAGCAGATGTCACCTACATAAACAATGAGCCTGTGAAAGAAGACATACAAGCCACGAATCCCGGAGTTACATTTGATAACAAACTATCTTAGAAACGGTAGATAGATAAGGCAACATAAAAAGCAAGGAGGAAATTGGCTATTATAAGAAAGATATGGGTGCGAATTGGGAAATGCTCAGTTAAGTCTACAAACAAAGTATACGCCCACAATTAGAAAATGGATCATCTGCATGGTGATCAACATTAAACACCAGACGGCAAGAACTAGACAAAGTACAAAACCAGGCACTTAGGGTCATCACAGGAGCAATGATATCAACACCAATATTGGAGATGGAGAAAATGTGGAAGATACCAGCACTGAGAGAACGGAGGGACACAAAGGTGTTGATGCAGGCAGAGAAAGTTGCATCCAATGTAGGACCGATTCCAAAATCTTGCATTGGGACGACTTTAGAGAATCATTTCATCCACCATGCGTATTAGTAGACAAACACCAGACATGCCAATAGTTGGTAGCCCCCTACTGCCCATGCCAGAACATACTCCCTGGACAGTGGAATCAGGATTGTCAATACAAATAGGGACAGAAGTGAAAGGAATAGTTGACAAAGAGGAACATATTAGTCTACAGCGAAAAATAATAACTTTCAGTTTCCTGGATGAAGAATATCCACGGAGCCTATGGATTCGTGTGTACACGGATGGATCAACACGGAATGCAGTGAAGAATGGGGGGAGGGGGGCAGGTGCATATATAGAGTACCCAAATAACACTAGGGATATGAATTAATAGGAACAGGGAAATATTGTTAGAATTATTATGCATAAATCCAAGCAATAAAGTTGGCAATAGAAAATCTGATGGACAGTAATCTTAGCCCACAGCCTGTAGTGTTTTTACAGATGCAAGATCAGTACTCCATACCCTACAATCCAGAAAATTATCACATCTGCTGACCTTATTGACTGAACTCTGCAAGTACCACAGGGTTACCCTGCAGTGGATCACATCTCACTGTGGAATACTATAAAATTTAAAAGCTGATCAGTTGGCAAAGGAAGGTTCAACAGGCACACAACTAGATACACCGGTTACATACCATCATAAGAAACAGATAATCAAATCAATCAGAGAACCACAAACTTCAAATCAGGATGCCTTTCTTAATAAGAATAGATATGAAGAGGTTTTTCCAATATTAGGAAGAAACAATCATCATTTTTTGGCCATGTAATGAGTAGAGAACAACTGTAATATATTGTAACAACTGGAAAAATTGAGGGACGAAGAGATGGAGGGAAGCAAAGAGAGAAAATACCAGACAGCTTAAGAGAATGGCTTGGCAGAAAGTCAACATCATCATCATGTACCGTACCGGTTGAATTTGGCGATCATGTCCTCCCACAATCTTCTATCCACAGTGCATCGTATGAGTTCTATTGTTGACTGTTTTCCATGCCATAAAACCATGCTATCCAGTATTTTCTCTATTTGTCGTTGGTGATCTCGCTTTCCATTTATTTTGCCAGTTGTAATCAAATATTCCAACTTTCCTCTTCTCATAATGTGCCCAAAAAATGTTGATGGCTTCTTTCTGATATTTCTTAAGAGCTCACTTTTTGTGTTGGCCTCGTTGAGAACTTTCACATTGGTCTTTTTAGCTGTCCAGGGAACTTTCACCATTCTTCTGAGAAATCCCATCTGTGTGGCCTCTAATCGTCTTTTCATTTGTTTGTCTATTGTCCATGATTCGCTTCCATAGGTCAGAATAGAAAGTCAACAACAGAAATGATAAAGAACTGTCGAGGTCGAAAGTTATGGAGAGACATGATCACATACGCCAGTAGACCCCGTACTTGATGATGATGAAGAAGTTATCATTATACGCCTCAGAACAAGACACAATCGACTCCATAGTCACATGTATACAAAATTCAAGATCGGCACCTCAAATACTTGTACATGTGGACAGGCGACCCAGACTGCTGAACAAATACTTTAAGACTGCACTGAATATAGTAGACTGAGGAAAATCCATTGGCCCATAGATGCAACACTACAGACAAAACTATATGGGCCACTACAAGAATCATAAAAGACGGTTACATTTATACATGAAACGACATTGCAGATATAGACAATACTTCGGGTGAACGAAATATATATATATATATATATATATATATATATATATATATATATATATATATATATATGACTACAAAGGATATACATGATTTGATGACATACCTAATAAGTCCATAAGGTCTCTTTTCTATGTAGTTATTGTGATTTCACTTGGAACGTTTGAAGTGACAGTGTCTACATAGGATATACATGATTTGATGAAAGACCTAAAACGTCGATAAGTTATATGTCCACGTAGAACGTTTGATGTGATAGTGTCTACAAAGGATATAACTAATTTGATGACAGGCCTAATAAATCCATAGGGTATCTGTTCTATGTAGTTATAACATGCTTGTGAGTTGTTTATTAGAAAAGAAGATTGTTTATTATATGAAGTGAAGGTCTAACAACATAGCGGAAACTCGTATAGTTGACAGGCAGAGATTCGGAAAGACAAATTGAATGTATTATATATGCATTTACCTATCACATGACGAACTTAAATACTTAAAATGAGACCATAGAGCAGACCAGTGGTGAGATATAAGGATATTTGAGGGATTCCTAGATGGAATTTTCTATAAGTGAAAGAAACTGGGAAACTGTGGCTGCGGATCGTAGCACATGGAGAGAAAAAAATTTAAAAAATGGCACAGCAACTATCGAGACTGTTGTGATATCAAATTCAGAAGGCAAAAGGCGCAAGAGAAAAGAGACAATGCCACGTACCGCAAATACACTTTGCTCGTTCTGTGGATGGATCTGTCTGTCTATGATTGGCACATTCAGCCACGAGAGAAGATGTTCAGTAAAGCAGTCCACAGTATGAGACACTAATGCTTTACCAAACTACTGACTTATCATGATTGCTTGCTACCAATCGTCTGTCAAGACGCCAAAGGCCATATAACCTATCACAATTCTTCGGCTATCGTTACATCATTCCTACTTCTATGTATACACGCACACACACTTTTATTTATTTCCTTGCATGCAATGCCAACACTCCCACATCGGTACTGAATTTAAAAGAAAAGGATGAAACTATATCTTATGTATCCATGTAATGATGTGTTTATATACATTCATGTTAGTTTTATATCGTTGTACTTACTGTATTTACACGTTTCGTTATATACTCAAGCTAATAATAGACGGGTTTAAATTAGAATTAATTATTAACATATATCTTTTCTTCTATTCTTAGTCATTCTACTGATGAAATCTGACCCAAAAAATCGTAAAAAAGATAAAGAGAAAGACCGCAGAGAAATATATGGTTATGAAGGAATCTACACACGTGACAATGATAACAAGTAAGTTTTTGAAGTGATAAAATAAATTACAGCCTAGAACTGCAATGGACAATCAGCGAACTGGCGAACAAAATCAAGCCCACCAGTCGGTTTTTCTTGGACATTAAAGCGTCTTCTGAAACTAACACAATATATATATATATATATATATATATATATATATATATATATATATATATATATATATATATATTATATAAACCAAAGTTTCAATCGATTTAAAAAGAACTTAACATAACGGTATTTTTTGAAAAATAAAAATTAATTGTCTTGTTACAAATGATAACGTATGTCGCCTATGTGCAAACATTAATTATATATGTCTGTATAGCATAATGCATTTGTTTAAAATACTCTAAAGTTTGGTTCTCTGGTACTGGCAATGACTATAATCCGGGTTCTGGACAACCTTAAGTTGACCACCACTGGTCTAGAGGGAATAATCAATAGAGACACATCATCTACGTCAGCTAGCATTGTCATCATCATGTGTCATACCTGTTGACGTAGGCGATCATGCCGTTCGATACATTTCTGTCGACATCGCATTGTATCAATTTTGTTGTTGACTGTTTATCATGCCTCGACATCATGCTATCTATAGTTCGTTCAGAAGTCCGTGCCCACATAGTTTATTAATTATCTCCCAGACTGAATTATGAATTTATGTAATTCTATTTCGTGAATTCTTTTTTTTCACCAACCTTTAGTCTGTTTTTTTTTGCCTTACTGTCATGCATTTAGGAAAGAGTGGTGCTTATTTGAGGTATATCAAAATATGATTTTCTTGCTGTTCCTAAATTTTTTAATTGTATAATACCCACATTTGTTGTAATCAACTCACCAATTAAAATGGCAAATTTCACGTGCACACCACATAATCTTAGCACCGTTTTGCACTCTTAACTTGTAAGACGCACGCCACTCCCAACATATTTACCATTAATGTATATTCCTGTATGTGTGATAATTTGTAACCTGTTGTGAAGTGACTACTTGATGTTTAAAACCATGAAGAGTTTAAAGTGTAAATTCATCGCTATGCAAAAGGTAACTATATTATTGTACATGCACTTTCGCAAGGAATCTAAAAGGGGACGGTTTTATTACTATTCAATGTAATACGGATATGCTTTTGGCTTATTTTGATTGTTAGAAAATTAACATAATTTACAGTAAAATCTAATTATAATGCTTAGAGTACGCGGTTTGATCTTTTCCTAAAATTATATAACAAAAAAACGATTTGTGCAAAATTCAGAATACCTTTGTACTTAAATGTTATAAAATCTGAAGGTCGGTGAAAAAATAAGCTTTCATGAAAAAGAATTACATAAATTTATCAAACAGCTTCCGAGATAATTGATCAACTCTGTGGGAACGAATTTGTGAAGGAATTATAGTAACTTCTCTCTATGTAGTCCACAATCTCTCTTTCGCGGTAATTTGCCAGTTGTAACCAAGTATTCCAACTTTCCTCTTTTCTTTTCAAAGACTTTTATCTCTCTCCGTATGTTTTGACGCACCATGTGCGATACCACAGTCGGCCATGTACGTTTAGCCACACAGTGCGTCACTGTCAATGTGATTAATGTAAACTGTTATCAAAACATTTTCTTTGTATATGTGTTGTGTCATCTCTTTATTGGTGAAATTTAATTATTTGTTTAATTAGCTAAACATTCATATATAATATGTTAAATGTTAGATAAATATAAACATGTAGATTAATATTTAAAAACATGAAACATTATGTCTCTGAAATCTCTACCTCTAAATTGATAAAAACCCTCCGTACTGAGAAAGTTCAGATCTCCCCTTTTGTTTTGGCTTCCTTGAAACATTCCCCGTTTGTCCATTTAATTGTCCCATCAACTCGTTACCATTTTTCTGAGATATCCCATCTCTTTGGTCTCTAGTGTTATGTTCATTTGTTTGTCTACTCTTCATGATTATCTTACATAGGTCCGATTGTGCACTATATATTACCAATGAACTCTCCTTCTCACTTCCCTTGACATAGACATGTTATCACTTTTATTGACATAGACTTGATCTCACTTCTCTTGACATAGACATGATCTCACTTCTCTTGACATAGACATGTTCTCACCTCTCTTGACATAGACATGATCTCACTTCTCTTGACATAGTCATGCTATCTCTTCTCTTGACATAGACTTGTTCTCATTTCTCTTGGCATAGCCATGATCTCACTTCTCTTGACATAGACATGCTATCACTTTTATTGACATAGACATGATCTCACTTCTCTTGACATACAAATGTTCTATACTAAGTATTTATTTGACGCTTTAACTTGTTTCATATTTCTTCCGCTTACTTGTATGCTTCCTGGCGGCCATTATTGTTTCTTTCATACGATCATTACTTCTGATATCTTACTATTCAGAGTGAAACCTTCCTTGTTGCAGTTCTTGTAGTTCATTCTCCACCCCAGCTAAAAATGTTCTACTGCAGATGAACTGCCCTTTCCAGATCTTCTACATAATTATTTTGACTATATTTTTGTTCAAATACACATTTTATATTGTGTGTGGGCAAACTACAAATGTTCACGCACTCTACCACTAGATCGCTGGGTCATAACTCACTTAGGCATTACTCACTTAGTCTCTAACTGACTAACTAAACACTTCTCTCATAAAAAAAAAAAAACACTATGACCCTCTTCAAAAACATATAAAGCATGTCAGTTATTCTCTGTAATTGTCATTATTCCTTGCAACATGTCTTTATTTGGTCTTTTCTTTTTAAACATACATATGTAACATATTCTTTTGATCTCTGTTATAGACACATACTCTCCCATTCAATCACTCAATCAACGGTCACCCGTGTACCCACATATTTTACTATTATAAGAACATAATCATTGATTCTATAGTTTAAACATAAAATAATTAGTTCACCCACTTATTCATTTCTTAAACATTGAAATATATTTGAGCATGATTGTCAACCAGCAGTAATGTGCATATATCGTTATGGATGCGAATGCAGAACTTCAAATCACTCGAATGAATGGGAAAACTAAATTTATATATATATATTTACGTTCGCTAGCTTTTTACCTCTCGCGAAGTTCCTAGAAACTAGGAACTGAATTTTAAGTGTTAATCCGTTTTTCCTTGGCACATGAGTCCCTCCCCGCACAGGCAGATAACTCCGTCTTTATAGGTACTATGGAGACGTTTCAAGCCGGGCCTAGCTGCTGAGACAAGGGCTGGTTACCGCAGTGAAAATCATAATTTAAAATCCAAAATTGTACAGCCGGGATTTTAACGCACAATCTCTCTGTCTCGAGATCAAGTAGTCCCCAAGTAAGTTTATATATGAGGAGCTAACAGTGCAACTGTTGATATCGACCTCAATTATATTTACGTGACAGCACTTCAAATTAACATCAGCATCTTCATGATAAAGACACGCATTTCGACCGACAATTTACATTTTATTTTGTTGAAAGGTTGCCTTCTCATGAAACAAATATGAATAAACGATAAACGCAAACGAGATGTGAATGGTACTGGCTGGGATAAATCACACGAGATGTGAATGTTACTGTTTGGGATACATCACACGATATGTGAATGTTACTGACTGGGATAAATCACACGAGATGTGAATGTTACTGGCTTGGATATATCACACGAGATGTGAATGTTACTGGCTGGGATAAATGACACGAAGGTAGATCCTGATGGAGTCACATAATAATTGCTGCCTTGAAAGAAGACGAACTCAAAGTAAATCAGCTTAGGCGAACCTAGAAAAGCGCGAATGAAAAGAGCAGCAACTACTAACATTTTATATGCAAAACGTGTACAATTTGAGAGCGCTTTCATCGCGGCTAAAAGATCCTAGGTGTGTGTAATAATAGCATAACATCCGGTAGTGATTTAGAAAAATGAATAGGGATATTACACTTTTGATGTACGAATCTGAATCATCAGTTAGTACTAGGTCAATTATTCATGGACGGAAAAAAAATATGAGTATTTGCGAAGACTAAGTTATCTGCCTGTGCGGTGAGGGACCTGTGCACACAGTAGTCACGGAAAAAACGCATTAATAGAGCAAATGTCATGTCCTCGTCTCTCGGGACTTCGACAGAGGTGAAAGCTGGCAAACGTAAAAAAAAAATAATAAATAAGTTCAGCAGTTTTATACGAACCTAAAGTTAAATATTTTCTGTTTGATATCACATCCTCTCTGAATCATAAAACTTACTTTATATTTAAAATTAGTGAACTGTAACGGAAAAGATTACATTTTATTGTTGCTTAAATACGTTTCTTAAACATAATGACATATTCATATAATTACTGTATAAAAGAAACAGAGAAATCAAATGTCTGTTGATGCGTTTATTTAAAACAACTGACGGTTTCCATATGCTTCTTTTGATTCGGCTGTCAATTGGACCGACGTCATATTTGTCTGTTCCTTAATCTCGACTAAAATTGCTCATGACCTTGTTTCTATTATGTAAGGTGAATGTCCGTGTGGCTACAGGAGCCTGCCACCATCGTGGTCCCCCACCGTCACCTGCCATGCAAGGAGTAAGGTAGTTTGGCGAGGATGACTTTGCCGGTACAATGGATTTTTTAAACCTGAGCTGAAGCCGTCTTCAATGCTTTCGTCAGTGTGTGGCATTTGTAAAATACCGACGGACATGCATAGGAGTGGATCTGATATTATAGAGTTATCTATAGAGTTATGAGTTCTGCGCTGAAGATGAACGTTCGACTAAACTAAACTACGACACACTAAGATAAAGGATTCTACCGAACGAAATTATGAGAATAATTGATAGAATAGTTTTTACAGAAATTAAGGTCGTAAATTCTAAATTTAAAAAAAAAATAAAAAAATAAAAATAAAAAATTAATAATATGAATAAGTATGAATTAGACTATTTATATGACTAACAGCCTACTAAATGTAATGCTGGAGGGGAAAATACAAGGAAAAAGAGGCAGATGCAGACATAGACTAACATGAACGAGTAACATCAAAAGATGGACAAATCAGCCTATGACAACCTACATCTTCAAAACAAGCGTCAGAGCAGAATGGCGCTCCATGGTAGCCAACCTTCGTTGCGGAGACGGCACTCGATGATAATGATGAATTTATATGATAGAAACTTGCATTCTTGCATTTTCCTGTTACATTGTTATCTTATTGTAAATAATATATGGTCAACTAATGCACAGAAAGAGACAAATCGGCAGACCTAAACTACGATAAAGATATACATAAATATTCTTTGAATGCATCTATGAAAATGACTGGGGACATCCCGCAAGAGATCATGGAGAGCATGCATAAACCATCATTGGTGCCTATTGCAGGTGTTTAGGTTGTTGACGAATTTGAAACCATTGTAAGTTTTTATCGAAAGTGTCCAAGTTTTAAAAAAATTAAACCTTTATTGGTTTTTATTGAAAGTGTCCAGATTTTACAGAAGTCTAAAAATAGCATTGGTTTGTCTTGAAGGTATCCAGATTGTACAGATCTCTGAGAACGTCATTCTTTTGTATTGGAGGTGTACACATTGTATTGACTACTTAAACCATGACTTGTTTGTACTGAGGGTGTCAAGATTTTACATACATTTTAAACCATCAATGGTCTGTATTAGAGGTGCAAACATTTTATAGAAAACTTAAACCATGACTGGTTTGTTGTAAGGGCGTCAAGATTTTACATACATTTTAAACCATCAATGGTCTGTATTAGAGGTGTAAACATTTCATAGAAAACTTAAACCATCAATGGTATGTATTAGAGGTGTACACATTTTATAGAAAACTGAAACCATCAATGGTCTGTATTAGAGGTGTAAACATTTTATAGAAAACTGAAACCATCAATGGTCTGTATTAGAGGTGTAAAAATTTTATAGAAAACTTAAACCATCATTGGTCTGTATTAGAAGCGTACACATTTTATAGAAAACTTAAACCATCATTGGTCTGTATTAGCGGTGTAAACATTTTATAGAAAACTTAAACCATCATTGGTCTGTATTAGAGGCGTACACATTTTATAGAAAACTTAAACCATCATTGGTCTGTATTAGCGGTGTACACATTTTATAGAAAACTTTAACCATGATTGGTTTGTATTGGAGGTGTACACATTTTACACATAAAAGAAGTCGCAAGACACAAACTACTTCGGAATCAGAGCAAATCTGTCATGGCCAATAATGTTCAAGATACACTTTATTTGGCACAGCAGTTTCAGTTAGACCGTTGTTCTCACTGGTCAATACTAAATTAAGTAAAGTAAAGCATGAAACTACATATACATTAGTGTGTTCATAATTGACACTCAGATCAGCTCTACATCACGTTACTTACTCCTGCTTTTCCTGAATTTACTGTCGCCACCATCTAAAATAGCAGTTTCATTTAATACAGAACAAAAATACACATGTAACAACACTTCTTATAATGTTTTCTTTTTGAGAGAAATTCAACGCTCTAGGCCTGACTGTTGTGGTAGATCCAATAATTATGATTTAATGTAACTGTGTAGCTTTAATGATGTTCATCACTCATTCTTATTAAGAGTGTGTCTACCCAATTTCTCCTAATATTTTTTCTATTATACACGTATACTTTTGTATTGTGTGGAATGTAATTGACTAGTAGCAGTCTTCTAAAAGGGCAATATATATAGTATCGACTATTTCTGTATCTAGTTAAAAACAGTGGGTCTATACACATCATCATCATTAACTACCGTGCCTTCCGGCTTTGGTAATCATGTTTCTCCACAACTTTCGATCTGGACAGTTATTTATCATTTATGCTGTTGACCGTCTGCCAAGGCATTCTCTTAAGCGGTCTGTTATCTTTTCTCTTTGCTTCCCTCTATCTCTTAGTCCCTCAATATTCCCAGTTGTTACACTATATTCCAGCTGTTCTCTTCTCATTACATGGCCAAAAATGATGATTGTTTCTTCCTAATATTGGAAATTAACTCTCTTTTTGCTTTGGCCTTCCTAATATTGTAAATTAATTATCTTTTTCCTTTGGCCTCTTTCGTTTTTTTTTAAACTCTTCTTAGCTGTCCGTGGTCTTCTCCACATTCTTCTGTAAAACCACATTTATACAGATTCACATCCATACATAAGTTTATTTCATAGTAATAAGAAGATCGTCATGTTTTCCAATTTCTCACCGATTTCAGTAACCCACTTTTGTTGACAAGATCTGGATATTTTTATCTTCGAGATTCTGTTTCAAAACTTCATCAGATTTTACCGAGAGATGATTTAATGAAAATAAATATAAGACTGGAATCAGTTTGTCTATAACAAAAATCGTCTTTCTTCAAAGATCTCGTTACTCACATTATTTGCAAATTCCGCAATCTAAAACAGAACAGTGGTTTTCAACACAATTATTTATCTCTGATTTAACAAACCGAAGAAAACATATTGTCTGTGAAGCTCTAAGAATACTGACCACCCTAATTGTTAACTCTGTCCATTCAGTGTGTTTATTGATTAGATTTGCTTTCCCTTTTGATATTTTTCGACCTTGACATTCAACAAGTAACAATTTTTTTCACGTTGCAATGATCATCATTATCATCAAATACCGGGCCTGCTGGCTAAGGTGACATGTCTCTCCACAACTTTCAATCACGACAGTTATTTATCATTTCTGTTGTTGACCTTCTGGCAAGAAATTCTCTTAAGCTGTCTGGTATCTTTTCTCTTTGCTTCCCTCTATATCTTCGTCCCCTAATTTTCCCAGTTGTTATAATATATTCTAGCTGTTCCATTCTCATTACATGGCCAAAAAATGATGATTGTTTCTTCCTAATATTGGAAATACAAAGCATATCCTTAGACATTTATTTTTAACGCATCTAATATATTTTGGAGACAAAGAGAGAAAGTACTGGATAGTTTGTTGTCATGGAATGGAAAATAGTCAAAAATAGAAGTGATACAATGCACTGTAGATTGAAGATTGTAGAAGGACATGATCGCCTACGCCAACCTGTATGGCACATGATGATGAATATTGGAAATTAGCTCTCTTTTTGCTTTGACCTCTTTCAGAACGTTTTCATTACTCTTCTTAGCTGTCCATGGTATTCTGACCATTCTTCTGTAAAACCACATTTCTACAGACTCCAGTGATTTCATTGTCTGTTGTCATATTGTCCTCGATTCACAACCACATGTTAAGCCTGGCTCTACATAACATTTCAGAACTCTTTTTCTTGTTTCTATTGTTAAAAATGGATTCCATAGTATCTTCCATAGTATATATTTTTTGTAAAGCTGCTTTTGCCTGAGCCATTCTGCATCTCACCTCTGCTATACATCTTCCGTCTGAGGTTAACAGTTCACAAATATTTAAATTAATAATTTACCTCTTTTAATTTTGTTCCACTTGTCTTTATTTTGCACTGAGGTGATGTCTTTTTCTTTGTTGTTACCATTACTTTTGTCTTTCTGCTATTAAGGCTGAGTCCTTTTTTTTTGTTTTTTACACTATAATGTCTAACGTTTCTTGCAACTCATTTTCACTCTTAGCGATTAAGACTGTATCTTCAGCTTAGTAAAAACGTAAAGATCCCCCCGTCACGCCAAGTGGCGTATAGCGAAATATGGTGTTAGCGACCCTATATTTTACAGACCTTCAGCACATGATTTTTGGGGTAATGTGGTCGGTATTACGCCTGTGCTACTTTACTTTCCCAGAAACAAATCCGATACCCATTTAAGGCTGGGTGAACCCGGAAGCCGTCGGTTGTTATCGAACCCTACCCCTTGTCCTTTGTAGTTCACTAACCAGTGAACTATCGCGGCTCCCGTATCATCAGCATACATTGGATTATTTAATTTATGACCACCTATTGTTATTCCAGGCATTCCCCTTGTGGATCTTAAAATAATCTCACTATAAATATTAAACAAATCTGGTGATAGCACACAACCTTTCCTAACACCCTGTTTTATTTGTTCAAACATTCCCAATCGGTTTCTACGGCTCAAGGCCGCTGTTTGTTTGCCAGTACATGTTCTTTATTATTTTTAGATCTTTGCTGTCTACGTTTGTTTTTTGTTTTTTTTAATTTGGATTATTTATCAGTGCTTTACTTTGTCAAATACTTTGGTATAATCTACTAAACATTGGTATAGATATGTTTTCACCTCTATGGCATTTCTAATAAATATCTAATAATGTATATGGCATTGCTTGTTCCTTTATCTCTAACAAAACTACACTGTTCATCACTAATTTCTGCACTGATTTTGTTTCGCACTCTTTGCATGATGATTCTTAGTAATATATTAGTCAAGTGACTCATAATGCTTATAATTATTTCATTTAAAAATCACCCATGGCTTCAATCTCTTCTTTAGTTATACTATCTAGTGTATGAGTTTTTCCTGCTTTCATATTGCGCAAGGCGCCTTCAACTTTTTTTCTGAGTATATCTGGTTCTTCTCCAATATCCTTAATATTTGCTTATGTTCTTTCATTATTATAAAGATCTTTAATGTAATATGTCCATCGTTCCATTATGCGTTTTTGTTCAATCAACAGTTCTTCTTCCTTTGATCTCAAACATCCAGTTTTTTATTCCGTTTTTCTTCCTGTTAATTCTTCATTTTTTATATATATATATATATATATATATATATCTTCGGCATCTCCTTTTTGTTGCATTTCAATCTCATTGCATCTCTGGTTGAGCCATGCTTCTTTTGCTTCATTGCATTTTATTACAATGTCTTTATTTAATCTCTTATATTCATTATAATTTCGTTATTTCTACCTCATGTATCCATTAGCTGCAAAATACCATCTGTCATCCATTTCTTTCTTGAATTTGTCCCCACTGTTGGTATGAACTCTTTTGATGTGTGTTGCATTGATTCTTTTAGCATTTCTCACTGTTCATCAATGATGTGTATCTTCTTTATTGCATTGTACCGGTTCTGAATTGTGATTGTATATTTGTATTGCAGCTTCTTGTCTGGTTTTGGTAAATCTTAATTTAAATTGATGTTAACTGAGGCTAGTTGTGTTGCTTTTAATTTTACTCTAAGCTTTCACACAACTGCTACATGATCACTGTTGCAATCTATCTATGGTCTAGTTTTCACACATACCAGACTGTTTCTAAATATATTGCTTATCATGATGTAATCAATTTAATTACGTGCGTTGTCTTCTGGACTTTTCCATGTTTACAGACGCCTTGGATTGTTGCCATGATAACAAAAGCTATTGTATAGAAAGTATAATACAAATATAGTATGAGTTTCTGGTATTAATTGTCTTCTTTCTCTACCAATCTGCAGGTGTGTTTAACTTACCAATGCCTGCTTTTCTATCTTTGAATACTTTGAACGAAAAATAAATTACGAAAAGAAATTTAAAAAGAGTACATCCAAAGAACCCAAAAGTTAGTCAATATTCGCAGATGTTGAGATGAGTGTTTTGCAGTAATAGAAGATATTAATTGTCATTACAATCAGATGTTAATGCAGTTGACGTGAGTCAGTAACACATATACACGTTTATTCCTTTCTTGAAGTGATTGGTCTTGTGTCAAGCCGAATTCAAATCAGAGGAGAAATTCAGACTCAGAGGTACGAATTTACTCGTCTCGCCGCTCCTCTTCTCGAAATTCTCGGCTCAAATAAAAGTTAACGGTTGTATAAGGACACCTAATAGCTAGTGCAATATTCTTCGTCTTCAGCTCCCTGTGGAGCATCATCATCATCATCAAGTACCGGGCCTAGTGGAGTAGGTGATCATGTCTCTTCACAACTTTCGATCTCGGCAGCTATTTATCATTTCTGTTGTTGACCTTCTGCCAAGCCATTCTCTTAAGCTGTCTGTTATTTTTTTCTCTTTGCTTCCCTCTATCTCTTCGTCCCTCAATTTTTCCAGTTGTTACACTTCTCATTACATGCCCAAAAAATGATGATTGTCTCTTCCAAACATTGGAAATTATCTCTCTTTTTGCTTTGACCTCTGTCAGAACGTCTTCATTACTCTTCTTAGCTGCCCATGGTATTCTCAACATTCTTCTGTAAAACTACATTTCTACAGACTCCAGTAATTTCTTTGTCTGTTGTCCTATTGTCGATGACTCGCATCCATATGTTAAGACTGGCTCTACGTAACATTTAAGAACTCGTTTTCTTGATTCTATTGTCAAAAATGGATTGCATATTATTTTCCTCATTTTTTGGAAAGCTGCTTTTGCCTTAGCCATTCTGCATCTCACCTCTTTTGTACATCTTCCGTCTGAGGTTAACAAAGTTACCAACTATTTAAATTCTTTTACCTGTTTTAATATTGTTCCACTTGTCTTTATTTTGCACTGAGGTGATGTCTTTTTCTTTGTTGTTACCATTTCCTCTGTCTTTTTGCTATTAAGGCTGAGTCCTTTATTTTTGCTTTCTTTCACTATAATGTCCAACATTTCTTGTAACTCATTTTCACTCTTAGCGATTAATACTGTATCATTAGCATACATTAGATTATTTATATTATGACCTCCAATTGTTATTCCAGGCATGCCCCTTATGGATCTTAAAATAATCTCACTATAAATATTAAACAAATCTGGTGACAGCACACAACCTTGTCTAACACCCTGTTTTATTTGTTGAAACATTCCCAATTGGTTTCCAGTTCTTATGGCCGCTGTTTGTTGCCAGTACATGTTCTTTATTATTCTTAGATCGTTGCTGTCTATGTTTATGCTTTCTAAAATGTTGATTATTTCTTGGTGCTTTACTTTGTCAAATGCTTTGGTGTAATCTATCAAACATAGGTATAGATCTGTTTTCACCTCTATGACTCTTTCTACTAAAGATCTCATGATATAAATGGCATTGCTAGTTCCTTTACCTCTAACAAAACCACACTGTTCATCGCTAATTTATGGACTGATTTTGTTTCGCACTCTTCGCATGATGATTCTTAGTAATATCTTAGTCATTTGACTCATAAGGCTTATTGTGCGATGATCAACACATTCAAACGCACCCGATTTCTTTGGTAGGGCTATGTGTATTGATTTGAGCATGTCGGACCTTAGCCTATGCTGTGCAGCATAGGTTTTCAATAAACACTTTTCAAGTCGTTCCTGTTTCTTGCCATTCGTTTATGATCATCCCATGTCTTCTCCATTATCTTCATCTCTGCTTCTGTCTGTCGTTCTCCAAGAATTAGTGTGTCTTCCTCTTTGACTTTTTCCCTGGTAATTCTAAAAACGGTATGTTGTGTAATACTCTCAGTTGGCCTTCGCAGTGTGTGGCCTATCCAGGGCCATCGTCTTAGCTGTATCTCATTATCCACTGGTATTCGACAGGTGCATTTCCATTGTTCTATGTTAGTGATTTTGTCCTGCCATTTCCATCCTTTTATTCTGCGTAAGCATCCATTAATGAGGGTCTGTATCTTCATGATTGTCATTTTTGTTGTTCTCCGTGTTTCACAGCCATATATTAGTACTGACTTGACATTGGAGTTGAAAATGTTTATTTTTTTTATTTAACCTAATTATCTGGTGCACTATGATGTGTGTATAAAGTTGACTTAACGATAACATTGACATCATTAGATACTCATTAAATCATCTCTGAAAGACTTCGCCATCTGTGAAAACGACTGGCAACATCTGGCAAGTGATCGCACATCATGGAGAGCACGTATAAGGAACGGTATAACAACATTTGAGACTGTTCTAAGACAGGACTTAGAAGAGAAGAGACTCATGAAAAAGGATGGTAAACCCTGTGGACCAGCGAGCCTGACCTGTTCATTATGTGACCGCGTGTGTTTGTCAAACATTGGTAGAATTAGCCATGAGAGAAGCTGTTCGGCAAAAACAATACCTCAAAAAAATACGCAATAGCCTCCACTAGACCGTCTGACAAGACGAAAAGGGCCATATATATATATATATTAGATACTCACAGGCGCGACTGTCAATGACAATGTAGACAACTGTATTTTTTTCTTATTTGAAGGTTCCTCTATTCTTAACACAGCTCTCTGCAACATTCTGTCATAACTTTTTATCTTCCCACGAAATATTGTCAGATCACATAGCGCTCTTTATGTTATGTTTTTTATTTAAATCGCTTGCCGTTGGTAACTTATTTGTAATTTTCGTACATTTAATGTAGAACGATAATATGCTCTTAAAGTGATGTGTAACAGATAAGTGTCTATTTTTAATACACAGTTAAAGAAGTAATGAACATTACTTGATATGTAAAATTTGATATGATATCATAATTACATGACCTTGAGTTACTGATCTTACTTACATTCCCGCCACGTTTAAAAAATTTATAAATCTAAAAAAAATACATTATTTCTGTTGAATGCAGAATGCAAGTATTTAAAGACGTATATTACTTTGTTTTTAAGTCGTGTACAGTATTTATTTACTCAGTCACTTATTTTCTCACAGATTTATTCAGTCACTCTCTTAAACATTGTTCACAGAAATATATATGCACTTCTCAGGAAGTCACGTATTGGTTACTTGATATGCTACTTTGTTATAAAGCATGTTGGATATAAGTTGCTGAGAAGCTCAGTATTTTCTAGTTGTTGTAACCACTTATGGAATAATGATACTTCGTTACTTACCTACACCCTCTCACGCGCATTCACTCATTTAATCATTCACTAATTCATTCTTTCGCAAAATATTCACCAAAACAACGAGACATGCACTTCCTTTGTAAATTAATGCACGAATGACGTGTGAGATGTATTGTATAGAAGACGTTCAATCATTAGCGCTTGTGCTGTCTTTGGTAGGTCAGTAGTGATTGAATATGGGGAATCAGGGCACTCTATATGTTTAAAATATTTACTTTTCAATATATGGGTACCCCTCCTTTGAAATATAAAAAAAATAATAAAATAGAAATACCTAAAAACCAAAAAAAATATAATTACAGGGAGGTGGGAGCATCCCGACCCCCGAATGAATTCACAATTTATTTTAATTAAAAAAGAAATAAATATATACACTCCGAAATATAAAAAGTCTATATACGCATATTATAGAATTATCAATATATTTAACAACCGTGAAAAAAATAATATTTCAGTAATATAATCAATCAATTCGGAAATTCCCTTGAAATTATTTGTAAACGGTATATTTGATTTTAGTTGACAGTCCAATTTATGGACATTTACGCTTCAACGCACACACGATTATTGATTTCTTTTATATAAAAAGAATCAGTATTTCGGGCACCTGATTGATTTAAAAAAAAAACAGGAATTTGTCTCAGGGATTCTAAAAATATAATAAAGTTTTTATATTATACATATATGTATTTAAATTAAAATCCTTTCTAAAATTTTAGATTCGCTGTTATATTAATCTCGTATCCACAACAAAATGTAAATAGCAACAGTAGTTAGGATACCTAATATGTTTATATGATACACAAAGTTAACTCATTTTCATTTCTGAACTTTTAGGCATAAGACGATGGTGTGTGTTTTTTTCAGTGATTTGTATTAATAACATTATTTCAAACTGTGTTTTTTTATCAGGGATGCATCACAAACTTCTGATGATAAATTACTTAATTCACAACGTGATATTCCGTCAACATCTACACAGAAAACTGGTGTATCTAATGATATTAATGATTTAAATATACATTCTCAGGAGTCTCAAATGTCTGATGATCACACAGATTATAGTGATATCAATATATGTGATATAGATAACTATCTAAATTATGTAACTTCATTAACGGATTTTGTGAGACAATTAAGTGATGTTTATATTGATAAAGGATTATCTCATGCAAAGGAATATAAGAAAGAACATTTAAAAGATATTCCAGTGAAACCTGAATATTTCCCCCTTTCAAGACCTAACAATTTAAAAAGAAAGAAGGCTACTCCAAAAGAACTCATTAATATGAAAAAACAAACTCATTTGAATGAATTAAAAAAGTTTATAAATGATAATCAGCAAGTTGTTGTTTCTTCTCCTGTGTTCAATGATATAAAAATAATATTGAAATAATACAAGGCAACATTAAGAAATGTCACCTTGTTGTAATGAATAAACAAACATCCATATTAAAAGATAGTGTTAATTTTGGAAAATGGATGGATAAACTATGTACGCTGAATTATGGAAATTTCAATAAATTCATACAAGATAATTTTAATTACTCTGTTAGATACATTAGAAAGTTACGACAGATGGCTAATGTTTTTTTCAAAGTATCCAAAACTTCAAGATGTTAATATTTCTATTACCAAATTTCAATGGGCTAAACTGCAAGCCAGACGGAGAAGTTGGAAAGAGAAAACAGAGTACTTGAATCTAGAACGAGACACAAGAAAAGTGTGGAAGCTTGTAAAACAGCTGAATGATGAGGGTACAGAAAGGAACACAAAAATTACACTGAAGAAGGATGGAAACATTCTAACAGGTAAACATGCAGCAAATCACTTTGCAGACTCCTTTGCAAATGACAACAATATTGAAATTAGCCTAGAGAAACGTCAAGAGACCCGTCTAAAACAACAAAATGCAAGACAAGAAGAGACTGCACATGAAGTCATGGAAATACCCATTACACAAAGAGAGCTAGAGCTGGCAATATCCAAATTAAAAATGAAAAAGTCACCAGGTAGTGATGGAGTGTCTAATGAAATGATTAAGAACTTGGGAACTGCAGCTAAAGCAAAACTACTGCAGATCTACAACATTTGCTGGATCACAGGTAAAGTGCCACAGGCATGGAGAGAAGCAATTATGATACCATTACTAAAGCCAGGAAAAGATGGTTCAATGACATCCAGCTATAGACCAATCAGCCTTACAAGCTGTTTGTGCAAAACAATGGAACGTATAATCAATCTCAGACTGCAGTGGTACCTGGAAAGTGAAAATCTCCTTGTCCCACAACAAGCAGGCTTTAGACAGTGTTACTCTACCGAAGATCAGGCAACCTATCTTTCCCAGGAAATTGAGGATGCGTTTCAAGAAAAGAAACTGGTACTAGCAGCATGGATAGACCTAAAGAAAGCATTTGATAAGGTATGGAAGGAAGGGCTTTTGAAGAAACTGAGAAATTATGGAGTAAATGGCAGGATGTACAAATGGGTCAAAGCATACCTGCATAACAGGAGAGGCAGAGTGCAACTGGATGGTCTTAAGAGTAAGAAGGTCTTACTGCGCCAGGGCGTTCCACAAGGAGGGGTACTATCTCCAACACTTTTTCTGTATTTACATCAATGACCTAGTTACTGAACTACCACATGGTATCAAAGTGGCAATGTATGCAGATGACTTGGTAATGTGGTGCACAGAGGAGTATGCAACAGTGGCCTCCAAATTGTTACAAAGAGCTATGAATGCACTGAATTCATGGACAAATAGATGGTGTATCAGCATCAATACAGACAAATGCAGTACTACACTTTTCACTCTTTCCCCAAAACAAAAAGCAGGAGCCATCTATATAAACAATGAGCCTGTGAAAGAAGACATACAGGCTACGTATCTCGGAGTTACATTTGATAACAAACTATCTTGGAAACAGCAGATAAATAAGGCAACCCAAAAAGCAAGGAGAAAATTGGCTATTCTAAGAAAGCTGTGTGGAACTACGTGGGGTGCGAGTGGGAAAATACTCAGTAAAGTTTACCAACAGAGTATACGCCCACATTTAGAATATGGATCATCTGCATGGTGTTCAGCATCAAACACCACACTTCAAGAACTGGATAAAGTACAAAACCAGGCACTTAGGGTCATCACAGGAGCAATGAAATCAACACCAATATTAGAGATGGAGAAATTGTGGAGGATACCAGCACTGAGAGAACGGAGGGACACAAAGGTGCTGATACAGGCAGAAAAATTTGCTTGCATGCCGAGACATCCAATGAAGGACCGATTCCAAAATCTTGCATTGGGACGACTTAAGAGAAGCAGTTTTATACACCAAGCCAAGCGTATTAGTAGACAAACACCAGACATGCCAAGAGCTGTTAACCCCCTACTGCCCATACCAGAACAGACTCCCTGGACAGAGGAATCAGGATTATCAGTTCAAATACGGACAGAAGTGAAAGGAATAGTTGATAAAGAGGAACAGAATAGTCTACTGCGAAAAACAATAACTCTCAGTTTCCTGGATGAAGAATACCCACAAGACCTATGGATTCGTGTGTATACAGATGGATCAGCACAGAATGCAGTAAAAAATGGGGGAGCAGGTGCATATATAGAATACCCAAATAACACTAGGGATATGAATAAAATAGCAACAGGGAAATATTGTCACAATTATGATGCAGAAATACAAGCAATAAAGTTAGCAATAGAAAAACTACTGAACATTAATCTTAGCCCACAGCCTGTAGTGTTTTTGACAGATGCAAGATCAGTACTCCAGGCACTACAATCCAGAAAATTACCACATTTGCAGACCTTATTGACTGAACTCTGCAAGCACCACAGGGTTGCCCTGCAGTGGATCCCATCTCACTGTGGAATACCAGGAAATGAGAAAGCAGATCAGTTGGCAAAGGAAGGTTCAACAGGCACACAACTAGATACACCTGTTACATACCATCATAAGAAACAGATAATCAAATCAATCAGAGGACCACAAGCCCCAAATCAGGATGCCTTTTATAATATGAATAGATATGAACAAGTTATCATTATACGTCTCAGAACAGGACACAATCGACTCCATAGTCACATGTATACAAAATTCAAGATCGGCACCTCAACTACTTGTACATGTGGACAGGCGCCCCAGACTGCTGAACACATACTTCAAGACTGCACTGAATATAGTAGACTGAGGAAAATCCATTGGCCCATAGATACAACACTACAGACAAAACTATATGGGCCACTGCAAGAATTACAAAAGACAGTAACATTTATACAGGAAACGACATTGCAGATATAGACAATGCTTCAGGCGAACGAAAGATAGATAGATATTTCTATTACAACTGCAATGGTTGTTTGTTTTGAAGTTGAAAGAGTTTTGAAAGACAATTTAGAAGAACAAGCAAAATGGTTATAAGAAAGTGTTTATTCAATAGTAACCAATGTAAACATTGGTAACTAAGTAGAGATCTTATAGGACCGCTGTATAACAATCACCAAGTAAATTTGATCTACTTAGAATATTGATTAGTTATACATAGTAACCAATGTAAACATTGGTAACTAAGTAGAGGTCTTATAGGACCGCTGTATAACAATCACCAAGTAAATTTGATCTACTTAGAATATTGATTAGTTATACATAGTAACCAATGTAAACATTGGTAACTAAGTAGAGGTCTTATAGGACCGCTGTATATCAATCACCAAGTAAATTTGATCTGCTTAGAATATTTATTCGTTATACATAGTAACCAGGTAAACATTGGTAACTAAGTAGGGGTCTTATAGGACCGCTGTATAAAGTGAATTTTATCTACCTGGATTTTTAAATACATTTTTTATTTCACTATTTTTGTTATACCATTTTTATTCTTTTTAAAATGAACATGTGATGTTGATTATAAAATTCATGAAAAGAAATTATCAGAATCATTCTCATCAGTATGTGTTATTAATGTAATAAAAATACTTTTATGAAGAACATTTGTTTGTTTATATTATGTGTTGTTTTTTCTAATTATGTATATATGTGTTAATTTTTAATATTAAAAATGTCTATAGAAGAATTCTCATGAAATGAAAATCTATCTAACAGAAATAATAATTGTCTACTACCAAGAAGTATAAGAGGTTTGTTTAATTGTTGGAAAAAAGTGGATGCGGAAAAACAAATTTACTTTTAAATCTACTTCTAAAGGATTTCTTAGATTATGATAATCTACAAGTATTTGGAAAATCTTTATTCCAACCGGAATATAAAATAATAAAAACAGGATTTGAAGAAAGATTACCAAAAGATATTCTTCACCAATTATTTAAAAATAAAGATTATATTATTGGTTTATCACCACAACAATTACTACAAGACGATGGTTAAAAAATATTCTTCAAAAACTCAAATAAAATGTTGATTTTATGAAGACAATAAAAATATCCCTGATCCTTCTGAATTAAAATCAACAGATAAAAATCTAATTATATTTGATGATGTCTTATTAGAAAAAAAGCAAAATAAAGTAGAAGATTATTATGTAAGAGGAAGACATAGTAATGTTGATTGTTTTTATTTAGCACAGAATTATTTTTTATTACCACGTAAAACAATAAGAGAAAATTCTAATTTCCTTTGTTTATTTAAACAAGATGGAAAAAATCTTAATCCTATTTATAATGATCATGTAAGTACTGATATATCAATAGAAGAATTTAAAGAATTATGTTTTTAATGTTGGGAACAACCTCATGGTTTTCTTGTTATTGATAATTCCAGTGATAAATATAATGGAAAATATCGTTTTAAATTGGACACTTTTTATTATCCAAAAAATGGAAGGTGAAAAAATTCTAAAAGTATTAAAACAAATAAGAAAAAAACACTGCTCCTAAATTTACACAAACAATTATTGTAAATGAAGATAAAACTGATTTTGAAGTAAAATTCAATCCACCTCTAGAACTTGATAATAATTACAGAATATGAAATTGCTCTTATGGATTTAGAAACATACTATAGTTTTCCTAATGTTGATGAAAAAAATAATCAATTTAATTATCGTACAACTAGAACCGGTTATAATCCTTTAAAAACAATTAATATTCCTACAGGTGCTCATGAATTAGAATCTGTAATGAAGGAAATTAATAAACAACTAATATTAAATGGTGATAAAGATCCTATTTCAATAAGTTATAATCGAAATACAATGTTAACAACAATGATTATTCAACCAGGATATGAAGTTGATTTTACATATGATAACACAATAGGTAAGATGTTTGGTTTTAGTAAACCACAATATAAAGAAGGAACTTATGTATCTGAAAAAAAATATTAATATCTTCAGTGTAAATTCTATTTTTGTTCATTTAGATATAATTACAAGCTATGTAATGGTATTCCAAAACAAGTAATTTTTTTCATTCTTTCCCAAAATATCTCCAGGTGGTAAAATTGTTGAAACTCCAAATAAATTGGCATATTTTAGAGTAATAAGAAAAACAATAAATAATTTAAGAATTCAAATTACAGATGAAAATCATAAACTTCTTAATCTCCGAGGAGAAGTTATTACAATAAGATTTCATTTAAGAGAAGTTTAAATAGATTAAATTATCTCATTAAAAATGACTGATGAAATTTTAAATATTACAAAAAAATCTTTAATTAGTAATAATATACACGAATATGAATATCGAGATTATGACCCTGTTACTGGCACTAATTTAAATAAATCAGGTAATATTTCAATTGTTATTGAATCTCAAGATTTATGGACAAACCCTAGTAAAAGTTATATTTTAATTGAAGGACAACTTATTAATGTCAGCATACTGTATATGCTGACACTGATAATATTTCTCTACACATAATGGTATTATGCAATTATTTAATAGTATTAGTTATTATTTATCATCACAAGAAATTGAAAGAATTGATTATCCAGGTCAATCAACTACAATGTTTGGTCTTTTAACATCTCCAATGTGTATATCACATACAGGTTTAAATTTGTTATGGGAAAAAGATACAGAAATTGGTATTTTAGATAATAAAGGTTTTTCATAAAGACGTGATTATCTTTTAAAAAATGCTGGCGTTAATTAATAATGGATCATTTAGTTTATGTATTCCTTTAAAACATATTTTTGGATTTACTGCTGATTATGATAAAGTAATTTATGGATTTCGACATGAATTGAGATTTGATAAAAAATCTTCTACAGATGATTCAATTTTTAAAGATGATAAAACACCCTCAGGTAAAATAAATATTAATAGATTAACATGGATGGTTCCACTAGTTGTCCCAAATGATATTGCAAGAATGCAATTATATACAATTATTGAAAATAAAGAAGCTTTAGATGTTAATTTTAGGAATAGATATTGTAGTAAAATTTCTCTTCCACAAACAACACATTTTACATGGAGATTATCTACTAAATCTTCTCCAGAATGCCCAAGATGGGTAATAATAGCCTTTCAAATAGATAAATTGTCAAATCAACTAAAAAACACATCAATATTTGATCATTTAAATTTAAATAATATTTATGTTAAATTAAATTCTAGAGATTATCATTCTTGTAAATATAATTTATCATTTTCTAAAATGCAATTTTCTAGAGCATATTTAGATGCAGCAAATTTTTCAACAGAATATTTTGGAATAGATGATAATTGTTGTACAATAAATCCTTCAGATTATAAAAAAGTATATCCAATATTTGTTATTGATGTAAAAAATCAAAAAGAAAATATGAAATGAAGTATAACTGATATTACTGTAGAAATTTTTTTTGATGAAAATGTACCTATTAATACAGAAGCTTTTGCATTAGTTATTTCTGATAAAATTTCAATCAGATGGAAATAAAATGGTTGTTATACAGTTAAACATCAAAATTAATTCATAAAAAATGCCTGTTGATAAATCTGGTAAAAGTATGAATGATCTGAATTCCAATGTAGTAAATAATATAACAAATATAATAAAACCATATAAAAGTTATGATTTAAATTTAGATAACTTGGAGAATGTAGAGGGTTTCAATGAAGATGGAATAACAAATGGTATATATGGATTTAAACTTGCAAACACTGGAATGTATACTAGACAAGAAAATAAAACAGTAAAAACTTTGAATGATTTAGAAGATGTTAATTGATTTGATAAAGAAGGAAAGTCTGGCGTTTTATATCTATTTAAACATTCAAATGGAATATATTGTAGAGAAGAATATGATGTGAGTAAAATTATTGACATGTTGAAACAATTATACGGAGAAGCAGGAATGCCAAATGGAGGTATAACAAATAAACCTATTAGTTTTATTTGGGCTTCCAGGAAAATGGATTGCTGTTCCCGAAAAATATCAATATGATATTGATATTCGTTTAGATTATAGTCTTCGGATAAAAACAGGAGGTAAAGACCATATTATTAGTCAAATATTTAATTCCGGGAGAATCATAGGTGGTTTAGCTCCAATATCTATTAAAAATATTTTATTAACAAGATTAGGTGAAGAATATTTTATAAGTACTGAAAAGAATGAAGGACATGCTATTGCCAATTTTAAAGCTGAATTTATAGAAGATGAAGAGATATTTAAAAATCCTCCAGTTGGTTCAACATTGATAATTGAAGGTAGAAAAATTACAACAGATGAAAATTTTGAAGAAATTATATCAGGATTGGCAATTAAATATGAAACTGATAACACCAATTTTCTAATTGCAATCAAAGTAGAATCAATAACCTCTGAAGGAAAAACTGTGTTTAAAGTGTCTCCCTCTCCAGATCTTGTAAAAACAAAGAGAACTTTAATTAATGCAACAACCGAAAAAGCAATTACTTTTAATCCTATTTATATCACTAAAAGTTTTTATATCAAAAGAATAAGATTTACAACTTTTCCTATTTCAAATGATGAAATAACTTACTGCTAAAAATTATTATATATATAATGGTGTATTATGAAACAAAATTAAAAATTGCCGATAATCAGAAAGATAAAATTAAAAGAGCTATGAATTCTAAAAATCCCGTCACTATTAGAATTACTGAAATAGGAGATGATTTATTAGCATTAACACAAAGACAAATTAATAAAATAAATAAAGCTCTCAGTAATAATAAGGGTGTTGATATCACATTATCAAAAGCTCAAATAAAATATAATTTAAACATACAAGGTGGATTTTTAGGAATGTTAGCAGGATTAGCTGCTAGAATTTTACCACAAATTGCATCTATATTATTACCAGCATTAGGTGTTGGTGCTGCTCAAGAATTAGCTTCTCAAGTTGTTAAAAAAATCACTGGTAATGGATTATATTTAAAAAGAGGTGATTGTACTTGTAAAATTGAATCTGATGGAAGTGGTATATATTTAGATCCTAATATAAAAGGTAGTGGATTAAAATTATATGGAGATGGTTTATATTTAAAATATAATAATGGTGAAAATGATGTTGTAAATAGAATTGATGGTAGTGGTTTTTTAAGTGATCTCACTAAAAATATACCTCTATTAAATCTTCTTTTTTAATTACTAAAAATGGAAGATAATATTGATAAATTATATCCAAAACTTCATCAAAATGAATATATTTATTTAAATAATTTAAAATCAACAGACCCCCAAAATTATAGATTACATATTATTAATAATGTTCAAATCTTATTAGAAAATAATATTACTGAAAGAAATAAATATAAAAAGAGATATAGTAAATTATTAACAGCTATTAATTGTACTGATACTATTTTAACATCATTTTCTATTATAATGGGAGCTGTAGAAATATGATTACTTTCATCTATTAAATCTGTAGAAATCGCTAGCGCCCTGGTTTTAGGTTTACAAATTTCATCATTAGGATTTGGTGTTGGAAGTTTAATTACTAAATATATTATAAAACAATTACAATTAAAAATAGAAAAATATCAAAAAATTATCTTTCTCGCAGAATCAAAATTAAATACAGTTCAAAATCATATTTCTAAAGCTATTGAAGATGGAAATATTTCTCAAGAAGAATTTAATTTAATTATTGAAGAAAGAGAAAAGTTTAAAGAAATAAAACAACAAATAATCGCTAGTAATATAAAATCTATTAATCTTGAAGAGGAAGTTGGAAAAGTAAAATTATTAAGTAGTGAAAAAACTACAATAGATCTTAAAGAAAAAGTATTAGAGATCTTTAAAACATAGTTTTATTTAATACTTTGATTTTTCATCTTAACCTTTATTGCATATAAAATGTCTTTTGAAAATACAAAAGATCATAAACAAGGAGAACAATTATTTCAACAATTTTTAGAAGCTAAAAAAAATATTCAACACAATTTTTTAAATAAAAGATTAGGAAATATTGAAATGAAAAGAGAAACTACAAAGTTATTTTCTCCTATAATAGAAAGTCAACAGAAAGTAGGTGAAAGTACTGAAAAAGCAATTTCAAACATTTCAAAATCACTACCAAAACAATTAGCAATATATATTTTGCCACAACAACAATTAGCGATAGAATTTCCTACATTAAATTTTGATAATTTAGGACCTATTGCAAGAAATAATTTAATGAGGTATATAAATAAAACAGGAGATACTAGCCTTGGTATTCGTGAGAAAGATAATAAATTATTCATTGGTGATACAGAAATAAAATGTAATTTAAATGATTAATAATATATTATAATAGATGATAAAACATATGTAGGAACTCCAGGGTTATGAGAATTAATAACTAGTACTAATCCAAAAAATTATTCAGAAGATGATTTATCAAATTATGCAAGAATATTAATTTATACTCATGCAATGTATAGAAATTATTATTATTCTCAAAATCATCCAAATTCTAGTAAATCAGATAAATGGAAAAAAATAGTTAAACCAATATGGGATGATAAACAAAAGAGACTTTATAAATAAAATTCCAATATTACGACCTGTGACTGATAAAGAAGAAAAATTATTGGAACGTTTTCTCACTTTACTTGAAAGTAAAGAATCGGAAAATACAGGTGTAAATGACGAAATATTTTCTATTATAGAAAAACTTAAAAATAATGGTTGCTTAGATTCTGATGTAATTGAATTAATGGAAAGTCAAGCAGAAGAAGTCATATAAATTTATGTTTTAAAAAATGCTTATAATAAAAAAGAAAACTAAAAAAAGAAATAAAATAGAAGGTAATGGAATATTTGATTCAATAATATCTGCTATTACATCAAATGCAGTAAAAGAAGTTTAAAGGTATAAATTTATCAAAAACAGCAGCACTAAATTAGGTTAAAAGGTTATTGAAAAAGTTACAAATAAGATAGTTGAAAGTACTAAAAAAGAAAATCCACCTGAAATTTCATCAAGATCAAGAATGTTAGTAGATGCTATTATATCAAAAGGAAGAGGAATACGCAGAATTTAAACTAATAAAAATGGATGAAATTATTAAATTTGTTGAAAATGATAATTCCTTTCGTGTTGAAATAAAAGATGATTTTAAAAAATTAAATACTATGTCTGTAATAAATAAAGCAGAATTAATTAAACAATTATTTATTGATTCAAGAAAATTTGAAAAAGCATTTGAAATAGCAGGTGATTTATGATTTAACTGTTGAAAATGAAATATTAACAGAAAAAACTAGATAAAATAGGTGAAGATGATGCAAAAGAAATACATGATTTTATAAAAAATAAAAAAGCTAAAACTTCTAGTGAAAGTAAAAATAAAATAATAAGAGAAAAATTATTAAATACAATACAAAAAGCAAAATCTTTAACTGAAAAATAATTACATTATTACACTTTATAATTTTCATTAAATTATTTATAAGATTATTGCATTCTTGTAAAGTTTCCATTTTTTAATTATTCTTTTTCACGTCGTTTTAATTAAAGATTCGATTTCATCATCTGTATTAATATCTTCAGAACCATTTCCAATTTTCTATTTTACTTTTTTGCTCTTGGTAGTACTTTGTCTGTGAATATTTAAATTCTTTTCTGTATTATTTTTAGCTTTAGAAGTTAATTTATCAATAATTTCAACCTTTTTACTCTTTTTGCTCTTGGCAGGAATTTGTCCGTCATTTTTTAAAGGAATATCATATCTATATGGGGATTTTACGTTTAAATCTTATCTTAATCTTTTTATTGTTGAAGTAGAAATACCTAATTTACTACAAATTTGATTTTGCAATAAATTTGGTTGTTCTAATTTAATATTCATAAAATCTATAATCATTTTTGTTTTATAACACTATTAATGTTTTCATGATTTAAATCACTTAAAAGTTGTAATTCATTCAAATCCATTTATAAAAGAATAAATAAAGTGATAGAGATCAATAGAGATCAAATTAGCTCACTACCGTGGTGTTTTTAAAATTTGTTTTATTTCAGGTAAATTTTAAATAATTTCTATATAAAATAAATTGCAGTTTAATAAGATAGAATATTCATTACAAATATTACAACATCTTATATAATTATTAATAGTAGATTCACTTCTATTAAATTTTTCTTTAGCAAAAATTAGAAATTCTTTTTCAGGACTTTGTCCGTTATTATTTCTATTTTTAAGAATACTTAATAATTCCCCAAGTGTATAATAATAACTTTTATTTCTTTTTTCAAGATCATCTAAATAATTTAATATTTTAAAACATATATCGACGACTTCGTCGACTTAACTTTTATCACTAAATTTAAATGTAATTTTTTCTACATTAATTATTTCATTTAATCTCTTTTCTAAATCTTCTTGAAATTTCTTTTTTATTGCTCTTGGCAGGACTATGTCCATGGTTTTAATAGCGTTAGATATTTTAGTATTTTAGTAATTACATTCTTTTTCAAACTTTTCAACACATTTCATAAATTTATCTAGTTTATCTGTAGAAATATAGTTTTTGATTGTATTTATAAACTCACCAAATTTTTCTTTAATTTTTTATAATATAAAAAATAGTATAATATAAAATCTTTTAAAACTGTGTTTTCTGTAATTCCTTTTCATAAAAACTACCTATAATTTCTTAGTTATATAGCTTTCTTTAATTTATAAGTAATAGGATCTGTATAAATAACTTTATCTACAATAAATATTTCTGTTGTACATTTAGGTGTATAACCTTTTTTTTCAAAAAACTTTTCTTTTTGTTATTCTAATTCTATCTCCAATTGAAAATTTTAGTTTAACAATATTTTTATACTCTTGTATTCCATAAAAAATTTTTCTTACTATATCTTCATTATATTTTTTACTACCTTCAACAGGAGTAATTTTTATTGATGAATGATATGTGTTATTATAATCGTCAACTAAATCATTTAAGATATCATAGTATTTTTTAGTGCTATTAGCAGTAAAATATATAAACATTTTTTATTTCATAGTTCTATTCCATCTTTCAACTACACTACTTTTTTCTTCATTTTCTGTAGAGAATAAATAGTTATATTATTTTCTTTCAAACTGGATTTCATATTAACATTATAGAATTCTTTCCCTTTGTCAACCCATAATTTTTTACATGATCTACCTGTTTTATAATTTTATTTAATGCTTCATAAACATTTTCACCACTTTTATTTTTTAAAGGAATCATCCAACCATAGTTACTAAAAACATCTATTACTCTTAATAAATATTTATAATGTTTATTTTGTTTTGAATAAGAAGACATATCTACTAAATCAGCAGCCCATACTGCATCAATTCCATTTACTATTACTTTTCTCTTTCTTATCTTTTTTATAATTGGTTTATGAAGTTCATGTGCTAATTCATTAGTGAATTTTAAACTTTTATTTTTGATTTCCTTCCTGAGGCTATTTTTTTTTTAAATTCCCATCCCTAATGCAATTTTAGTTTTTATAATACTACCTACAATTCTTTTTTTTCTATTCTTTCTCTTATAGTAGGATTTAAAATATTTAAATCTTGTAACAACTTTTTATCACAAGCTTCATTTCTAGTTTTTCTATCTTCATTTTATAGGTAGCAGATGTCGTGGTTCATTGAAGCTTCATCAACTCTATTAATTGGTTTACTCCATTCTTTAGGAGTAAAATCAGGATTTAATCTTTTCTTTAAATTATTACCAGGACCTGTAAAATTATGACCGGGTAAATGTAATTCAATAGGAAGTTTATTAATTATACTATTAAGATTACCTCCTTGTGTTTTAGAACTAATAAATTTATTTTTTACAGTTCCACAGATAGCGCATTTTCTTTTTAACATATTTCTATTATTTTAGTTTTAGTTTGTATTAAATCCAAAGTATTTGTTTTCTTTCTACATTTCTCACAATAAAGAGATATTTCATTATCATTCATTTTATAATAATAAAAATGATTGAAATAGATAATCGACCACAGGGAGTTTCACTTAAATTACCTAATGAACCTCTTTCAAATTTTCAACTTTTAGATGCTGTTAAAAAAATTAAAAATACAAAATTTTAGAGGTGTATTTATTAGAACTGAATTACCTAAAAAACCTAGAAAAAAAGAATGTGGTATTATGAATTTAGATGATGATTTAACTGATGAAACTAAAGGTACTCATTGGGTTGCATGGTATAAAAATAATAATGATAAGAATCGAGTGAATCTAAAGATATATTTTGATAGTTTTGGTATTCAACCTCCATTAGAAATAATAGATTATCTTCGTGAAAAACCAGGTGATATACAATATTATACTGATGAAATACAACCTTTTAATACAGTAATTTGTGAACATTTATGTTTACAATTTTTGCTCTCGGCAGGCCAAAGGCCGTTACAAGAAATAAATAAGAATGAGTAGTAGAAATAAATTATCCTATTAATTAAAACCATGTGGTAATGTTGTTATTCCATCATCACATATATATCTTTTTTAATCATATGGTGATAATGATTTTTTGTTTAATTCTTTTATAAACATTTCATGTTTAATATAATTTAGTGTTAACATTGTATGATAATTTTCATTTCCTGAAAATAAACAATTGTTATAATCATCATATGTAATTTCTTTTTTTAAAGTTGTCCTACTTATTCCTTTTAATCTTTTCTTATCTTTTTCATTTAAAGTTTTAAAACTATATGCTATACTTCTTAAACAAACTATCTCAGTTATAACCTTTCCATTTAATTCATCTTTAAATTTTCCTATTACTTTTTTATTTTTATCTGAATATCTAAAATGCTCTTTAGGATAATCACTTGTATCTAATTCATCTTGAATTTCTTCTAATTCTTTATATAAATCATTAGTATAAACATTTATGAATATAGAATCAGTGTCAGAATATAATATTTCATTATCAGGAAAGTGTTTATTAAATGTGTTATAATAAAAGTTATACATTAAAAATTTGCTATAATCTAAAACACACATACCTGTATAAATTGGTTTATTAAATTTTACTGTAGGTTTATTCATCTGTATTCCAATTAAATTTTTATTAAAATGAATAACATCCTTGAATGATGGTTTAGAAAAATATTTTTTTGCTTCTTTTTCAGTTGTAACTAATTTTAAATCAACCCTTTCTCTTATATTTTCTAAAGTTTTTTCCATGAAATGCATTATTCATTAATTTCCATAAATCTTTTTCAAAATCTGATTCTGCTTTTGTTCTTTGATTAGTATTAAAATCTATATATGGTTTTAACCAATCTTCCTCTTTAAAAGAAATGAATCTATGAACTTTAGTAACTTTCATTCCAAGAGATAAATAAAATTGAAATATGTTATGGTGAATAACATATTTTTTTTCTTTATTTTTTAAATTTAAAACTAATTTAGGAACTTCTCCTAATTTGTTATCTCCTAATAAATTGAATTGATACTCACATAAATCTTCTCTTTTAATAACTAAACTTTCTGGAGCTAAAGGATATTTCATTGTATTATTTTTTGCTTTTTCTGTATATTCTAAATCAATTTCTAATATGTATCCTCTTCCTTCTGGAATATTTTTATAGTAGTTAGAAATTTTTTCCCATTTAAAATCACCAGTTGGTAATTTTTGAGACATTGACCATCCATATAAATTATTTGCATCTAAGTATAAAAGATAATTTGTTTTAAGAAATGTATTAATATCTAATTTTTCTCCATTTTCTTTTTGTTTTTTTAATAGATTTAAAATTTCTTCTGAATCTTTATTATTAATAATTGCATTTCCATCACAATGATAATTTGGTGTTTGTTTATTAAATGCTTTAATATATCGACTTCCGAAAACACCTGAAAAACCACCTCTTATTCCTTTTTCAAACATTAATAACATATCATAATCTGTTATAATTCTAATTCAATTCCTGTATATTTTAATCCACATTCCCAAGTTAATCCAGGTAGAGAAAAACAATAACATGGATCAATTTTATGTTGTTTTAAAATGAATTCTCTAAAATTCTCAAAAGCATCTGCTAAAATTAATACATCTGTTTTTAAATAAATATTGTGATAATCTAGAAGTGTTTTACATTTGATTTTTTTCCAAATATTTTCTGCATGTTTATATTCTTCTTTAGTAATTCCTTCTTGTCTTAATGTTGAATACAATTTATCAATTGGAGGTAATATAGTTTCTTTAAATCTTTCTACAGAATCAATATATTCATATGGATAAATTCATTAAATGTTCTTTCATCTTTATTTTTCTCTTTATTAAAAGTGGTATGTTTTAAAGCTTCAAACTTATCTTTTTTTAAATATTTTTGAAAATGTTTAAAATCTTTATCTAATAATCCTTTTGAAACATTATCTAGAGAAGCAAATAAGAATCTATAACTATCTAAAAATCTAAGTTTGCTATAACAACTAACAAATTCGATTGCAATATCATCTTCTGAATTTGCAGCTAATACTTTGACTTTATTACAACAGGGTACCATTTGAATATCTCATGCATATGCTTCTCAAACTGGCGGTGAACCCCTTCCTCATAAGATGGATCGCCGCGGCACTGTTTCAGAGGAAGGTGATACTCAGATGTGGAAGTTGGTCTTCCGAGCCAACATCCATTTGTCCTGGGCTGCCACAAGGCTCACCATTGTCACCAGTTCTATTTAATGTGTACACAATAACGATCACGGAACAACAGCTGGATGGGAGGGGAAGAACTATGACTTTTGCTGATGATATTCTGGTATATCGACAGGGAAGAGACAGACGGGGAATCGCTTCCACAATGCAAGACGAACTCTATCGCATTTCTTCCTGGTGTGGGGTTTCAGGTGCCTTGGTTAATCCTAATAAAGCATCAGTTTCATGGTTCTCCCTTAATTATATCGTTAATACGACCACACCGGTAGTACGAATGGGAGCTGATGAGGCGACCAGGGACAAGTTGATGACATACCTCGGAGTTAAGTTTGATCGCAGCCTGTGTTTTCGGGACCACGTCGACCATGTGATAACAAAATCCCGCAAAGGATTAGCCGCCTTGAAGGTCATGGCAGCTGCCAACATCGAGCAGAGGCTACTTACTCTTCTGTTCCAGGGATTAGTCCTCGCACCAATCGAGTATGCCCTGGCCATTCTTACTGTCATTACGACTCAAATTGGCTGGAGAAAATACAAAATGAAGCCATGCGCATTATCCTGGGATGTACGAGGGACACTCCCTGTGTGGCAATGAGGTATCTTCTTGACTTTCCAACCATGGATGACAGAATCAAGATCTGGAGAGCACGAGCATACCTGAAGATTAGTACAGATACAGAGCATCCATTGCACCACGTGCTCAACACAGAGAAAGGTACCAGGCTAAAAAGAGGCAAATCATGGGTGGGCCGAGCAGAAGATGTCATCAAACAGGTCTGTGGGCTTATCAATCTCAGCGTTGGTGAGGAGTGGATACCGGTGCCTACGTCATTCAATGGGACTTTCTCATGTATTGTCACACTCGACAGGAAAAGTAGGGAACAGAACCCGGTCGTGGTTAATGCTGAGGTCAACGGTCTCATCTGCGATAACACCGATGAGAAAGATGCAGTCATCTATACAGACGGATCTGTAAGACGACACGAAAGAAGTGCATGGGCATTTACAGCACGTTCGGCGGGCAGAATAGCCAAGGAAGACAGTGGTGCATACGCCATGACCACGAGTAGCATGACAATGGAGGTGATGGCAGTGACCAAGGCATTCAAATGGTTAGAGTCACAAGACTACATCCACGCATGTATACTGAGTGATTCGATGAGCATGATAAAAAAGTGGAGGCGGGCTTTGTACGCATGCAATGGGTAGAGTCGTTGCAGAAATCCAAAATACGTAAGGTCACCTTTGTCTATGTCCCTGGACATGCGGGAGTGCGGGGAAATGAGAGAGCGGACAGGTTGGCTAGCTGCGCTGTCGTTGAGGACGGGCAACCGATGGATCGGGCAGACATCATCAATGCACTCCGAGATGTGGGAAGAGCACGGGACTTCGACAAACACAGATCAACGTCGCTTCTTCGGATGATGGAAATGGGAGTTAAGATGGGCACAGCCAGAAATGAGAAACTTGGTGTCCGTGTAAGAAGACTTGTCAACCAACATAGAACTGGAGTCGTCAGTCGCTGGACACTGAGGGAATTGCTGAGGAGGGGATCTGAGCACCTATGGACATGTTCGGAGTGCAATGATGATGACCCGCAAATAACTCAATAACAATAACTCAATAACAGTATTTAGTTTCACATTTCATTAGTTCAGTAATTATAAAATGAAAATCATATTTACTACCATTATGGAAAAAATACTGGAATAATTGTATAATGTGTTCCTTCTTTTGTATTACATGATTGACAAGCAGCTCCTCTATATTTTCCATTAAAATGATTATGTTCTACAATTTTATTATCATCATCATCGAACTCTTTATTACAAATATAACAATTAGTAGCATTTGCAAAATCTATTTGTTCTTGATAAGTGAGTTTGTATGATTCCTTACAAACATTTAATTTTTTTGTATATGATTAAATTCCTTTATAATTTCATGAACAAACTTTTCTTTAGCATATAATCCTGTATAACTATAATAAGGATAAGAATACAAATCTGGATAATCAGATACTGCATATAAACCATATGAACATACTCCTTGTTTACATTTTTTCTCTGTATATGAATTATTTTAATTGATTTGGTTGACAAGAAGACATTGGAATATGTATTGATTCAAAATCTGCAAAGAACACAATAGATAATCTTGATTGAAAATGGTGATTTTCAAATCTCAAAATATTATTTTCTTCAGTTGGTAGAATGGGGATTGCTAATGATTTATTGCCACAATCTTTTTGATGATTAATTAATGCTTGAGAAGATGAATAAGATAGAAGGCATCTTCTTCATAAATATTTTTTATGGTGGTTAGTAGATAAAATTGCTTCAAGATTTTTAATTAAACAATAATGAGCTATTCCTTCATTTTCAACATATAATAAATCTATAATATGTTCTCTATCTGAATAATTTGAAACATATAATGGATATAAGGATTTGACATTTTTCAGATCTTGAAGAGCAAAAACATTTATACTTACATTATCATTCAAATTTTCAAACTTTGGAATATCTTTTATTTTAATGGGATATTCACTTTCCCCCATATTAATATATTCTTCATAATTTTTATAATGTGATACTCTTTCTGTGTGAGATTTAATTTCTAGAAAAGTAGCTATAATACACCATAGAAAACATTTATCATCTTTGTTTTGTATATTTAAAATGTTATTATTTATACAAGGAAGTTTAAAATAAGATGATCCTGTTAATGATTTTACTTTTACTACTGTTAATTCTGTTAATGATTTTACTTTTACTACAGTTAATTCTGTTAATTTAATGCGATCAAAAATATAACCACTTTCTTTTATTTGAAAATTATCTACCCAAGCAATACATTTTTCTTCTATTGTTTTAAATTTATAATCAAAATTATTCATTGAATTTAATCTAAAATATCCTGAATTAAAATATACTAATATGTCACTATAATTTATGGGTTGAGTGAAAAAACAATTAATAGTGAACTTAAATTTAATTGAATTATAATTATCAAGAGAACGCTCAACATGACTATATCTATTTTTTTAAATAAGTATGTATATTTGTTCCTTCTTTTTTTATAATATGAGTTAATAAAACATCTTTGAAATTCTTTTTTGGTTTTGAAATTTGTGTTTGTTTTTCTAATTCTTTTTTATGTGTGTTTTAGTGTTTTCATGTTTTCTTAATTCTTTAATATTATCAAATACTTTATTACAAATTGGACAATATAATTTTACAAATTTACTTGCCCTTTTTTAAGAGAACTTTTTTAATATATAATATTTTTTCTGATAATCAGAATTTCTTTCAATAAAATTATTATAAGCTTCTTTATATTTTCTTTATTTTCTTGATAATGTTTATGTTTTCTTTCTTTATCACATTCTTTACATCTTCCTCGATGACCATCTGGACATGTTTTTTCTTTAGTAAAAAAATTAATATATTTATTAATATAACACATATTACAAGTTTTACTCATTTTTAATATGAATAATTTTTATATATGTTTTAGTAAGATATTTTTTTTATTATTCGCTGTCAAATAATTTCAAGGGAATTTCCGAATTGATTGATTATATTACTGAAATATTATTTTTTCCACGGTTGTTAAATATATTGATAATTCTATAATATGCGTATATAGACATTTTATATTTCTGAGTGTATATATTTATTTCTTTTTTAATTAAAATAAATTGTGAATTCACTCGGGGGTGGGGATGCTCCCACCTCCCTGTAATTATATTTTTTTTTGGTTTTTAGGTATTTCTATTTTATTATTTTATTTTATATTTCAAAGGAGGGGTACCCATATATTGAAAAGTAAATATTTTAAAAATATAGAGTGCCCTGATTCCCCATATTCAATCACTACTAAGGTCAACATGTAAACCTGTGTCTTGTTGACAAACTAAAATCACACATTATAATAGTTTCATCTTCTATATAATCACACATTATAATACTTACATATTCTATATAATCACACATTATAATACTTACATATTCTATATAATCACACATTATAATACTTACATAATCTATATAATTACACATCTTAAAAGAAAGATGTTAGGTTGTAATTAAAAAATATAAAATTTTCTTGAACACTTATGTATCATTGTCATTATACTTTTGCTAAATAGCGAGGCTGTACAATTTCATGTAATAAATTTATATAAACCATTGACACATTTAGCATGCACTGGCAACAAACAGCAGCCATAAGAGTTAGAAACCAAAAATGGCAGTTCCAATATATAAAACAAGGAGTAAGACAAAGCTGTTCTCAGTCGCCGGATTTGTTTTCATTTTGCTGCAAAATTAGTATGTGTTCAATAGTGTACATATAAGCAATTGAAATTGGGATCACACCATAAACAATGCGCAATATGCGGATGCCACAGTGTTAATATAAGAGACAGTGAATTAACTACACTAAATGATTGACACAATAAAAAAAGAAAGCAATAAGAAAGGTCTCAGTCTGAAAAGTAAGAAAGCAGAAGTAATGTTCATATCGAAGAAATATACACCATCATGCAGCATAACAATAAATATGGCATATCTGAAACAAGTGCTACGGGACAAATACTTGGGCACATTAATAACATCAGGTGGAAGATGTTCCACCGAAATAAAAAGCAGAATAGTTCAGGCTAAAATAATATTTAAAAAAATGAAAACATATAATGCTACAAATCAAGAATTAACTACCTAACTACAAACCAAGTTAGTGAAAGAGTGAAAGAGAGTTCATCTATGCTATATAAAGCCAATTCTGACCTATGGAAGCGAACCATTGGAAGCCACAGTGATGGGATTCCCAGAAGCATGTTGAATGTTTTATGGACAGATATGAAAACGAGGTCATTTTCAAAGAGGTCAACAAACATTGGGATCTCTATTTAAAAAAAAAAAAAAAAAAATAACAATCACAATTTTGTTAGCACATCATGAGAATAGAAACGTTGTAATACTTGGTTACAACTGACAACATGCATGGAAAGAGTGATCACCGACAACAAAAGAGAGACAATAATGGATAGCTTTGTGTGAGGGCATGGAAAACAGTCAACATCATCATTGATACGATACCCTGTGGATAAAATATTGTGGAAGGACTAACACAAACAATTCAGTTCAGAGTCTCCAGGGACTTCGTCAGAGCTGGCAGACGCTAATATATATTTATATTTATTTCATTTCTAGAGCATACAACTTACTGCATAGAGTACTTCACTCCCCGCGTGAAACTAAGACGAAATAATTGTGATAGAAAACTATAATTTTAAACAATATTATTTATCACTGATATTAGCATCAAGTAATCACATTAAAAGTGTAACAAAAACTTTCAGAATCGTATATTGCGCATTCGTTAATATTTATATGATTTGCATATAAGTCCTCTGTTTTTATTATGTTAACTTACATAATTACCAACAACCATGTGAGTGAGAGCTCAGAAGTCGAAGGTTAAGATTTTTGGGGCACGTCCAGCGAATGGAAGAAAACCGCATTCCTAAGCAAACACTATATAGTGAACGCATACACGGAAAGAGACAAATCGGCACACCTAATCTAGGATGCAGAGATATGTGTAGATCATCTATAAAAGATGTATACATCTGTGAAAGGGATTGGGCATCTAGGAAGTGATCGTACATTAGGGCGTGGCTGTATAAGGAATGGCATAACATCATTTGAGGCGGTGGTGTGGCAAAAAATGGAAGAGAAATGACCCGAAGTTAAGATGGAAAACCCTGGGACCTATGGGCCTGACTTCTTCATTTGTGGCCGAGTGTGTTTGTCAGACATTAGTAGAGTCAACCACGAAGGGAAATTGTTCGACAAAAATAAAAACATCAACAGACAAAAAAAAGCGCAATAGCTATCACTAGACTGTCTGACAAGACGAAAAAGGTCATATATGGATATAATTATACATTTTTATTTTTATTGTGGTTACATGAAAATTTAATTGGGCATAAATGGTTGGTTAGAGTTTAATGTAGTGAAACAAGTTGCCCATCTCGTTGGTTGGTTGATTGGTAGTTTATTTCGTGGGTTATTTGGTTGGTTGGTTGATTGGTTTGAGGTTTGGTTGGTTGTTTGGTTGATTCATTGTTGGTTCGTTGGTTGAATGGTTGGTTGATTGAATGGCTGTTTGGTTGGTTCGTTGTTTGGTTGGTTGATTGGTTGGTGGGTTGGTTGTTTGGTTGAATTTTTGGTTGGTTGGTTGGTTGTTTCGTTCAATTGGGCATAATTGTTTAGTTAATTAGAGGGAAGTTTAATTGGGCATAAATGTTTAGTTGGTTAGAGGGAAGTTTAATTGGGCATACTTGTTTAATTGGTTAGAGGAAAGTTTAATTGGGCATAATTGTTTAGTTGCTTAAAGGGAAGTTTTATTGGACATAAATGTTTAGTTTGTTAGAGGGAAGATTAATTGGACATATATGTTAGTTGTTAGAAGGAGGTTTATTTGTACAGATAGTTAACCACATTATGGCGCCTTCATCAGAGCATGAATGGCACAACACGACACAGAGGCATACCAGACTCGCAGAGCACAAGCCGGATATGGCACACATCTGATGAGAGCAAAGGGAAGGCCCTGCTTGCCCGCTACATTGAACAGACGGACCAAAGGAATGAGGCTGTAAGAATGAGGATACGGGGATCGCTGTCAAAATTGTGTAAGGATGTAGTGTTGGAAGAAGATCTCACAATCACGACCAATACCATTCTCACGACACTTAAAAGTTCACACAACACTGCTCGTGGTCCATATGGTGTTCGGTACGATGACATAGGCGATTTAGCTGACGACGACTTGACAAAACTGGCCAATGAGTTTAATGCCAGCATTAGGAGTGGCCAGATTAAGGAGGAGTGGCTACACAGCTACTTATTATCGCTACCGAAGCCAAACAAGGACCATTCTAAGATCAGTACCTTCAGAATCATCACAATGCAGGACACTGCGCGCAAGCTGCTGGAGAAAATAATTACCCGTGTCCTCAACTGTCACCTTGAAGAGAAACGAGCATTCACACCCACACTCGAAGGTTATAGATATAACAAAGAGACATGGCTCATAGCGGCAGTCTTTGCCAATGACGTCTTCGAAGGCTTCCACAGACGAGATGAGAAATGTGCTGCTGCTATAGATCTGGAGGATGCATACAATAGGGTAAAATTTGAATATCTCATGCATATGCTCCTCAAACCCCTTATTTATTAGATGGATCGCCACTGCACTGTTTCAGATGAAGGAGATGCTCAGATGTTGAAGTTGGTCTTCCGAACCAACATCCATTTGTCCAGGGCTGCCACAAGGCTCACCATTGTCACCAGTTCTATTTAACGTGTACACAATAACGATTACGGAACAACAGCTGGATGGGAGGGGAAGGGCTCTGACATTTGCTGATGATATTAAGGAATATAGCAAGAATAATAGTTGGTAAGAGGGGAGTTTAATTGGGCATTAATGTTTAGTTGGTAGGAGAGGAATTTAATTGGACATAATTGTTTAGTTGGTTATATGGGAGTTTAATTGGACATACATGTTTAGCTGATTAGAGGGGAATTTAATTGGACATAAATGTTTAGTTGGTTATATGGGAGTTTAATTGGGCATACGTGTTTAGTTTGTTATAGGGGAGCTTAATTGGGCATGCATGTTTAGTTAGTTATAGGGGAGTTTAATTGGGCATACATGTTTAGTTAGTTATAGGGGAGTTTAATTGTACATAAATGTTTAGTTGATTATAGGGTAGTTTAATTGTACATAAATGTTTAGTTGATTATAGGGGAGTTTAATTTGGCATAAATGTTTAGTTGATTATAGGGGAGTTTAATTGGGCATAAATGCTTAGTTTGGTAAAGGGGAATTTAATTGAGCATACATGTTTAGTTGATTAGAGGGAGTTTTAATTGGACATAAATGTTTAGTTGGTAAAGGGGAATTTAATTGGACATAAATGTTTAGTTGTTGAGGCGGAAGTTTAATTGAACATAAATGTTTAGTTGGTTCAATGGTGTTTAAATGGATACCTTGGATCGTTTTTTCACCTTGTTACTCACACCCTGACAGTGCACGTTTTCATAGTCGCACATATTCATCTTGTCATGCTATTAGATAACTTTTGATCTGTCTCTGCCTTGTACCTTCCAATCAAAGATGCCTTTTAGTAAGAAATTGCATCTCTTCACATGTCCCAAAAATGTCATTTGTCTTGTCAGCATCCAATTAAGAAGTTCAATGTTATGTTTCAATTTTAGCTGATTCAGAACTTCATTTTGTCTTCTTTTCCGTCCATCCAATTCTACCCATCTTTTTAAAAAAAAATAATAAATTAACATTTCAACGTCTTCGATATCATGCTCTGTTATCTTATGTAATGCCCATTGATCTGCAACATATATGAGTGTTGAGTAGATATAACATGTAATATTCTTTGTTTCAGTTCTGGTATAATTTGCTTTGCAGTAGGTGTATTGTTCATGTTCTTAAAATTGATGTTTTTTTCCACTACTGTTCTATTGTTTCTTTCTGTTTTATAATTTCCGTCATGTACTATACCATTGTACACGACAAAAAGGAAAATTAAAATACTAGGATTAGCAGACACCAGAGTAAAAGGACAACAGATAAAGAAAACACACATGAACTACACGAAAATATTATCAGGATCGACAACACAGACAGTGCAACACATGGAGTAGGTTTTATCATCGACCCAGAACACGCAAAGAACATTCTAGAAATAAAATACCATTCAGAAAGAATTATCACAATTAGACTACTAGAAGACGATCGAAAAACAAATTACATTCAAATCTATGCACCATGCAACAACAATGAAAAAGACAGCGAAGTATTCTTCGGCACACTGAGTGAAATCATTAACAAGATTGACGAAAGCGACGACATGTTAGTGCTGGGAGATTTTAATGGAAGGCTTGGGAAACGCAACAGTGAGAACAGTGATATCTTAGGGCCTTTTGGCGATAAAACAGCTGAAATAAACGAAAATGTAAGCAGACTGCTAGATCTATGCAATCAAAATAATTTATTTATCACCAACACATTCTTCAAACACAGAGAGTCGCAAGTATACACCTGGTACAAATGGAATGGCACAACATGCAGAAGCCAGATATATTTTATACTAACAAGAAAACAGAACAAGATATGAGTAACCGACAGTAGAGCAATCCCAAATATTACAGACGACACGGATCACAAGATGGTTATGATCACACTAAGACAGCCAAAGATAAAGAGAATATAAGAAAACAAACAAAAGAAGCGAAAAGAACAGACAATAAAAACAAAACAATTAAAAGATCAAGAAACAAGGAAGACCCTAGAAGAAAAACTAACAGAGGAATTCAAGAAACTCCCTAACGAAGTATGCACAGTAGAAGAAGAGTGGAAACAATTTAAGGAAACAGTAACCAACATCTCTAAAACAGTTTGTGGAACGAAGCTAAGAACAAGAGAAGGGAAAAAGAGCAACCCGTGGTGGAACGAAACAATCAGAGAAGCAATTAAAGAAAAGAAGCAACTGTTAAAAAATTGGATGGAGAACAAGAACCAAGAAAAATATGAAAAGTATGCCTTCGTTCGAAAAAGAGTTAAAATGTTGATCAAAGAAGCTAAGCAAAAGAATTGGACAGAATTCTGACAAAACATGAGCAGAGACTTCAAGACAGCAACAAGAGATTTCTACAAAGCAGTAAAAACCACAAGCGCGAGAAAAGAAAACCATGATCCTACTGAGCTGATAAATGACAAAGATGGACAGCCAATATCAAATAAACAATGTATGCAACAGAGCTTGACAGAATATTTTGAAGACTTGTTAAACATACCAACTTCCAATAAGACAACACAAACCACGCTAGAACTCACAAATACTGAACCCAACATCATGAAAGAGGAAGTCAAAGAAGTAATCAAATATGAATCAAGAAACAATGCACCAGGGATAGGTAACATGCCAATAGAAATAATAGCAGCAGCGGGAGAAACAGGAATGCAATGGCTGCACAAAATATTTAATGCAGCATGGTACCAACAACAAGCCCCAGAAGACTGGAAACAGGCAATCATCATACCAATATGGAAAAAAAAGGTAGCAAAAGAGACTGCAATCAATATAGAGGTATATCTCTTCTCAGCCATATAGGAAAGCTATACGTCAAAATCTTGGATAAAAGGCTGAGACCAATAATAGAACTACAGTTAAGCGATTCTCAAATGGGGTTCCGAAAAAAACAGAGGATGTACCGATGCACTATTCACACTAAAACAAATTGCAGAAAAAACGACAGAGCACAATCAAAACTTATACATAGCCTTCATTGACCAGGAAAAAGCATTCAACAGAGTAAACAGAGAACAACTTTGGGAGATACTAACAACATATGGAGTAAGCCAACATCTAATCAACCTTATTAAAAGTCTCTACGTCAACAGCAGCTGCAGGGTCAGGACAGTAGCAGGCTACACAGACCACTTCGAAGTTAGATCAGGTGTAAGACAGGGGTGCGTACTATCCCCCCTCCTGTTTATTACATACATGGACCATATATGCAAGCTAGCCAACTCATCAGAGACAGAGGAGATCAACGAGCTTCTATTTGCAGACGATGAGGCACTAATACACGAAACAATAGAAGACCTACAAGAATACTTAAACAAACTCAACATCCCGGGCACAAAATACAACATGAAAATCAACATCAACAAAACAGAAGTCATTAATGTCGCCAAAAATAAACAGAACATCAAATTACATATAGAAGGCAGACAACTAAAACAAGTATAGGAATTCAAATACCTAGGAAGTATAATGACAAACGATATTTCCCAAACAGCAGAGATAGAATCAAGAAGCAACAAAGCTTGTCAAATCATCGGACAGTTATCACCACTATTGTCCAACAAGGAAATAACTCTGGAGTCAAAACGAGCACTATACAATACAATCTTCATCCCAACGTTGTGCTACCAATGCCAGACCTGGACCATAGATGCAAGAACAATCAGAAAAAGTAACCTCTACATAGATGAAATGTGTTAGACGAATGGCAGGAAAGAGTCTGAGAGATAAGATCACAAATGAAGAACTGAGAAAAAAGCTAGGAATAGCCCCCGCCATATAATATATAAGGAAACAACAGATAAAATGGTTTGGCCACGTGACAAGGCAGAAAAAACAAAACACAACACAACGAGCCTTCAACAAACGTTCTGAGAACACCAGACCCAAGGGTCGACCACGTAAAAGATGGGTCGATGTAATATGAGAAGCACTAGGAAACATAACAGAAGCAGAGGCGAACAGAAGAGCAAAAGAACGCAAATTATATCTCTCCTCGACGCTGAAAGGCAGATGAGGAGGGAAAGAGAAGAAGAAAAAAGATGAGGAAGAATACTATACCATTACAGCTTCACGACATATATTTTAGAGAACATTATCTTTTTTCCCATCTAATGTGAAATCCACTTTTATATTTTGTGTGATTTCTCTATTTATAATAATCGGTTTCCAATATTTTAAATATTCATATCAAAATCATATTCTTTGGTGGTTTTAACCATTTTTTTCAGCTAATTATTTGTTGTTGCTCTATTCTCTGCCAGTGGTACAGCGTCAACATACTATTTTAAATGTTTGATTAAGTATCCATTAATGTTCACATCTAAAAACAATGTATGAATGAACAAAATGTAGTGTGGTGCATGAAGGACAGCTTACAGAAGCATTTGAAATAAGAACAGGAGTAAGGCAAGGATGTCTTCTGTCTCCATGTCTCTTTCTACTGGCCATAGATTGGATTATGAAAATAATTCAAAACAGCAGATATGGGATCCAGTGGTCACTGACCAAACGACTTGATGATTTAGACTTTGCTGATGACATAACTCTCCTATCACACAGCCATCAACAGATGCAGGATAAAATGAGTATATTAGATGATAGATCACAACAGCTAGGACTAAAGATTAATAGAGATAAGACCAACATTATGAGAATTAATGCAGTTGGCAATAACCAAATAAAACTAGGAGAAATACCTCTACTAGACGTACAATCTTACATATATATGGGCAGTAATATAGATAAAGAGGGAGGAGCAGAAAATGATACCAAAATAAGGATATCAAAAGCAAGAGAAGCTTTCATTGCACTGGGAAACATATGGAAATCCAAAGAAATTAGGCTCAATACAAAAATAAACATTTTCAACTCAAATGTTAAGTCGGTCCTATTACATGGCTGTGAAACATGGAGAATAACAAAATTGACAATCACGAAGGTACAGACTTTCATTAATGGATGCTTGCGCAGAATAAAGGGATGGAAATGGCAGGACAAAGTCACTAACGTGGAATTATGGAAATGTACCGGTCAAATACCAGTGGATAAAGAGATACAGCGAAGACGATGGCGATGGATAGGACACACACTACGGAAGCCAACTGAGAGTATTACACAATAGGCCCTTTTCTGGAATCCCCAGGGGAAAAGACAAAGAGGAAGACCAAGGAATTCTTGGAGAAGACAGATCGAAGCAGAGATGAAGATGATGGGGAAGACATGGAATGATCTTAAAAGAATTGCAAAAAACAGAACGACTTGGAAAGTGTTTGTTGAAGACCTATGCTCCACTGGGAGCTAAAAGGTAGAAGAAGAAAAATATTCACATCCCGATGTCTTTAATCTTCTTTTGAGTGCATACATCTTACTATACAATGCATTTTAATTGGGGGACTGGTTGGTCTGAAGGCAAATATCCGGTTTCGAGACAGAGATGTTGTGAGATCAAATCTCGGCAGCTTCACTTGGGATTTTTATTTATTAATTTGTTTTTCTCTGGGGCAACAACCCCTGATCTCAACAGAGAGGATCAGCTTGACACGTCAGTTACTAATCGACGGACAAAAAATAGGAATCGGAGTTATCTGCCTGTGTGGCGAGGAACATATGCGCATCGCGATGCCATGAAAAAACAAATTCATCATCATCATCATCATCATCATCAAGTACCAAGCCTGCTGGCGTAGGTCATCATGTCTCTCCACAACTTTCAATTACTACAGTTGTTATTCATCATTTCTTTTCTTGACCTACTGTCAAGCCATTCTCTTAAGCTATCTGATATTTTTATATGTTCTCTAATCATTACGTGTCTAAAAAAATGATGATTGTTTCTTCCTAATATTGGAAATTAGCTCTCTTTTTGCTTTGACCTCTTTCAGTACGTTTTCATTACTCTTCTTAGATGTCGATGGTATTCTCAACATTTTTCTGTAAAGCCACATTTCTACAGCCTCCAGTAATTTTCTTTTCTGTTGTCCTATTGTCCATGATTCACATCCATATGTTAAAACGTGTTCTACATAACATTTAAGAAAACTTTTTTTTTTGTTTCCATAGTCAAAAATTGATTTTGAAACTGAAATATGTTGAGAATACCATGGACAGCTAAGATGAGTAATGAAAACGTTCTGAAAGAGGCCAAAGCAAAAAGAGAGTTAATTTATAATATTAGGAAGTAAAGCGGGGAGGTAGCAGTAAATAAAAGTAAAACAAGATGGGAGTAGGGTAGTAAGAAATCAAGTGGAAGATACGAAGGTGAGTAACATAGAATCAGGGGGTCCACGTGAAAAGTTAAGAAAGTGAACACATAGTGGATCACGTAGAATTGTAGGACAATGTAAGAACGAGACGGTAAATGTAACAAAGGAGGTGATTGGTTGAAAAGGGAAGTGGTGGAACAAAGGAGAGATTGGTAAGGTCATTCGAGATGTAGCGAGGGTTCGATCCGGACGGTTGTGGGATTATGTTACATCCGGTACAGGGAATCAGTTATAGCTAGTCAACCCTATAGTTAACCAGAAATTAGTTGGTGTGTGGACGCGGCAGGGAACGGACCGGTATCCAGGAGCAGTGGTATGTAGAAATGTGTAGAGTAAGGAAAGTGTAGGGTAAGAGTTAACAGCACCAACCTTAGAGTAGCAAATTGTGAGTAGTTCACTAAGTTATCTCCAGGAGAAGCATACAGATAATGTAGTTGTGACATAGTACAGCGAACAGTTAATGCCAAATCGTGAGTAGTTCACTAAGTTTAGCTTCAGGAGAAGCATAAAGATAATGTAGTTGTGAAATAGAACAAAGAACATTTAATGCCCATTTGTGAGTAGTTCACTAAGTTTAGCTTCATGAAAAGCGTACAGATAATGTAGTTGTGACATAGAACAACGAACAGTTAGAGTCAAGTTCTGAGTAGTTCACTAAGTTTAGCTTCATGAAAAGCGTAAAGATAATTAGTTGTGACATAGAACAACGAACAGTTAATGTGAAGTCATGAGTAGTTCACTAAGTTAGCTTCAGGAGAAGCATACAGATATTGTAGTTGTGAAATAGTACAACGAACAATTTAATTTCAAGTTGTGAGTAGTCACTAAGTTCAGTCTCATGAGAAGCATAAAGATAATGTAGTTATGCGGTGGTCACAACGAACATTTTAATGTCAGGCAGTGAGTAGTCTCACTAAGATCCTTAGCATTAGAAGCGGGAAGATGAGGTAGCCGTGCAATAGTGACAGCTATAACCAATTCAGTGATAAGAGGGAAGAAACAGGCAGGCCATGATTTAAGCTTGGATACGATATAGGTACAACAACCGACGATAGTACTAAATGAAACAATCACCCGGCCAAGGGTACTATACGAGGGCAAAGTCGACACGACACGGGCTGATGAAGTAGGGGGATTCCCTTTCATCTCCTCAAGGTAGTCGGAGAAGTCCGACCCCTTCAAGTCCAGGGCAAGTGTGCTGTATGATCGTGGCTGGTCATGCGTGCCTGGGATGCAAGGTAAACAAGGCGTTGAGGTCAAACGCCGAACAATCAACACGTGAAGGCTCAGGTCTTGACGAGCCTTCACGACAGGCTGTATATTAGAAGGATCAGGTCTTAACGAGCCTTCGCCTCAAAAGTCGCAAAGTCAAAGATACTAGTTACAACACCGCTGGTGGGCAGTCGCGGCGCAAAGGAGCTGGCATATTATTTCAGCTGGCAGACGAAGCTGGCAGTGAGCGCTGGCTGGCAACCCTGGCATAGAAGAAACAATCATCCTTTTATGGCGATGTAAAGAGCAGAGAACAACTGGAATATATTGTAACAACTGGGAAAATTGAGGGACGAAGAGATAGAGGCAAGTAAAGCGAAAAAATACCAGACAGCTTAAGAGAATGGCTTGGCAGAAGGTCAACAACATAAATAATAAATAACTGTCGAGATCGAAAACTGTGGAGAGAGATGATCACCTGCGACAGCAGGTTCGGTTCTCTATGATGATGAATGTCAAAAATGGATTTCAATATTATCGTCTTCATTTAAAAACGAATTAACACAAAATTGAGATCATAGAGTAGAGGAACTTCGCCATAAGTGAAAGCCGGCGAACAAAAAATGCATTCTTAATTGTATGCATATTGCGATGTCAATGAGTAAAGGAATATAGCATGAGCTTACTAAGAGATAAAAGTTTTTGTAGAGATAATGGGACGCGAGTGATAAATCAGTTGGTCATGAAGGGGTTACAAGAATGTACTCTCAGAGAGTGGCATTTAAAATAGTTGAGCCACCTTTGAGGACGACAATAAGCCCCTTTACATCATCACACAGAGACATTTCTTCTCTTAAAACAAACAAAAGTAAACTTTTCATTTACATCAAAAACACGTGGGTCGTTAGGCACGAAGTCTGTAGACATGTGTAAACCTGAATACAAAGTGAATGCAAGTAGGCAATGCTTACTGATTTGGATTGAGCAACAAAACAAAAACTCGGAATCAAACAAGCTGCTTTCCTCTAGATGATACCGGGTAATATACGAAAGTCACTAGCACATTATTAGCACATCTCATTGCTACTGACCAAGTGATACAAAGATTACATCTCGTTGTTAACGTCATTTTCTTTCTGACTTATTTATAGCAACTGAAACATTATTAAAGCTCGCAGCTCTAGAATGACAAGTTTGCTTGACGATCGACAGATCACACGCTTTTTTCATGACAAGCATCATCATCATCATCACCATCATCATCATCATCATCATCATCATCAACATCACTGAGTACCGTCTCCGCATTGAAGTTGGCTACCGTGGAGCGTCATTTCCTTTGTGGCTCTTGAATTGATAAAGCAAGTTGTCATAGGCTGACGTGCTCATCTTTTAATGTTACTCGTCCATGTTATTCTTTGTCTGCATATGCTTCTTTTATCTTGTATTGTCCCTTCCAAGATTACTTTTAGTAGGCTGATGTGTCTTTTAACATATTCTGAGAATCTAATTTGTCTTGTTTTGAATTGTGTTCAGCAGTTCCTGTTTCATTTTTAGTTGATTTAAGGCTTCATCGTTTGTTTTCTTTGCTTTCTATTCAATTCTTCATATTCTTCACATTTCAATCACATTTCAAAGTCTTCAATTTTATGCTCAGGTTTCTTGTCCAATGTTTATATTTTCTTTCTTCACAGAGACCTCACAGTTGTGTTAATTCATAAATATACGACATGCTTTTATGATTAAAGTCACAGAATCATTAAATATCTCGAGACATGTTTTCCACAAACAAAAACTGAATATTTTTTTCTGTACTTCCACGAGATATATGTCTTATAATACTTACTATATCAGGAACATTAGTAAACTAAAATAAAAAATATAATTTAATTGTGAAACCTTGTTCAAATAGTTAGCCGAGCTAACATATCAAACCAGAAGATAACTTCAGGATTGATATGTTTATGTAAAACTGCTGACTGATTGATGTAATCATATAACGGGGATAATACAAGCACTGTCAACAAGAGCTGTTAACAATTAGAATACAAAGTTAAGTCAGAAATTACCTATAGCCTGTCGTTTCCATAATTATTCTTAACCACAGCGCGTGTTGGGGACACATGTCATCGGCCATAAGCTAAACCGTCTTTTGAGGACACATGTCGATATCACAAAATATCGTCTTTTGAGGACACATGTCGATATCACACCATATCGTCTTTTGAGGACACATGTCGATATCACACCATATCGTCTTTTGAGGACATATGTCGATATCACACCATATCGTCTTTTGAGGACATATGTCGATATCACACCATATCGTCTTTTGAGGACACATGTCGATATCACACCATATCGTCTTTTGAGGACATATGTCGATATCACACCATATCGTCTTTTGAGGACATATGTCGTCGGTATCATGCCAGTCTACCATTTCTCTGGACACATGTCGTCGGTATCACGAAAGTCTACCTTTTTCTGGACACATGTCGTCGGTATCACGAAAGTCTACCTTTTTCTTGACACATGTTGTCGGTATCACGAAAGTCTACCTTTTTCTGGACACATGTCGTCGGTATCACGGAAGTCTACCTTTTTCTGGACACGTGTCGTCGGGATCACGAAAGTCTACCTTTTTCTGGACACATGTCGTCGGTATCACGGAAGTCTACCTTTTTCTGGACACATGTTGTCGGTATCACGGAAGTCTACCTTTTTCTGGACACATGTCGTCGGTATCACGGAAGTCTACCTTTTTCTGGACACATGTCGTCGGGATCACGAAAGTCTACCTTTCCTGGACACATGTCGTCGGTATCACGCCAGTCTACCTTTTTCTCCAACAGAAAACATCAATCTCTGATATTTGTTTGTAGAGACCGTGCGAATTCCGTGTTACACTTCTGATAATTGAGCACGGACCCTTCTAATCATGAAAGAAGCTCACTAACAACTCAGCCACCGAATATCCTTCTATACTATCCTACATGTAAGTGAAATAAATATATACCCGATTATTTATTCAGAAGCCTGTGTTGTCTAGGTCAGACAGTCATTATTACGAGTGAACAAACATAAAAATGCATAACTTTGAAGATAGCGCTCACTGACTCAGTGTGACAAAAGCCAGTTTGACGGTTTTCACGAGCATTCGATTATAATGTTTCTTTAACACATAAAGCAAAGAACTTGCTACAAAAAAGAAAATAAAAAGACGACGCTATTTTGTGTCGTTCCAGAAGTCGACATCACAGTAGCAGTTATCGCCCTAATCTCTACATTAACACAAAAGATCAATGTTGATGACGTCTGACTGTTTCCTATCTCCTCTATCCTCTATTACTTCAGAAAGCGCCCTCAAGGTAAACCTCCACGCTACAAACGTTTAGTCTATTTACAGTATCGCCTCGTAGTTATCACTTTGTGCACGTTTAATTCATTTTTGTTTGCTATTACACAACGTTCTATATTCCAAGTAATGGGGCCATATAATACACGTATAATCAAATATGACATTACGTAAAACAATGCATGTAATAATTGACTGGACGTGATGCTTATTGTGTTCGGTTCTGGCTCGACTCACATGTTCTTGACAATAAGTGCGGTGTTTCATCATACAGCCGAATACGCTTGAAAAAGAGAACTGTAGTAGTAGTATCTTAGAGAGTTCCGCTATTGAAAATACATTTTTATTTATTTTTGTTTTTTTTTCTTTTCGCAGACAAACCAAATTGAAAAAAAAAAAAAAACTCACAAGAATACAGTGAGCAAGGAAACATAAAAAAGAGGATCAACACACATCAGAAGTTAAACTGCACTAAAATAATAAAACAAGTATATCTTTTCTCAACACATTTTTAACGACAAATTCGGTCTAATATAACCTTGAAAAGCAGTTATTAACCTTATATTTATCGCGGGCTACCTTTACATATGTGTTGTTGCCGCGCACCTTAAAGAGGTTACTCGAGAGTTAAAACCTTATGTTTAATCAAGTGTATATTGGACGTTTCTCACGAAGAACTTTCACATTTGGAGAGTATTGAGAGATACGTTATTTCATAAACTTCTATCATCTTCTTCTACTTTTCTCTTTCACTGATACCTAAAAGGTGTGGTTTATATACTTCTATAACGATTGTTTATTGCAATGACTCCCGACAAGTTGATAACATAAATAGTAATGATCAATATATCTATCAATTATACCTTCAACGTGAATAGAAGAAGCGTTATCTTAAAATAAAAAAAAAATAGTTTTATTGGTTAAATATTTAATATTGCGTCCGTCGAAACTCTCAGTTTTGGCAATCGTTGAAGTTTTCGTTCTATACGAGCATCAATATATTAGCGAAACAATTTACAAGAATATATTTTGTGAGAATACTTAGTGTTATGAAATAAGATAGCCAGAATGAGAAATAAAACAGAATAAGAAAAGGCAGAATGAGAGAATGGTCCGAATGAGAGACAGACATAATATAGAATATACATAACTAATGTTCTTGGCATCGCAGAAAGTAGTTCAAGGTCGAGACGCTTAACAACTGAGCAGAGTGCGGACACAGAACCATAGCTGACTGTATATGTCAGATTCGGCGAGCAACATAGCTGATCAAGATGACCTCCCATCGTTGTTCGTTAAAACAGATCATGCCGTCTGGCCAACCGAGTGGGAATCGCAGAAAGAAGGCAACACTGTGCTCATAAATGTCATGCTGAAATCGGATGTATAGGGCAAACCAGCACCGATTTAACAATCTAGCTGCAAACCACAGTACGATGCATCAACACCCACTTAACGCCCTTATAGCGTCGGATGAGAGGACTATCCCGTACTTTTGAAGTAATTGCGTGAACACCACGTAGAGTGATGGCGGATATATATATATATATATATATATATATATATATATAAATGCTCTTAATAAAGATGATTGGAAGAACAATGTATTGTCCAACGTGCCTCACGGTGGACAGGTTGGTCTCGAGGTAAGACGCTGTCCTTGAGTCAGAGATGACTTGGGTTCGAATCCCAGCTACACCAGTTGTGATGTTTATTTCTCTCTGTGGCAACCGCCTCTGGTCTCAGTAGCGAAACCTGGCTTAAACCAGCAATTACTCACGGACGGAAAAAATATGAGTACATCCGAACACGAAGCTAATTGCCTGTGCGGCGAGAGACCCATGTGGACACGGCTGCAAAGGAAAAATGAATTATCACTCACAATTCAGTTCCTAGTCTCTATGGACTTCGCCATCAGCTGGCAAGCTCAAAATAATAATAATAAATAAATAGCAAATAAAAAAAAGAGTCATAACAATCAACAATGCTTCAACACAACTGCAATTGAATGTTAGGGTTCAATTGTTGGTGACCTTTCCTTTATATTTTGTTTCCAGATATCCCAATATATTTATCTTGATCTTATTGTGAGTTCAGACGGAAAACTATTGACCATTCTATTAAATTGTTCATACAGTATTTCTAGAACTGAACTATCTCTTATATTGCGAGCAATTGGTTCAGCCTTGATTCGATGACTATAGATGCATGGATAGCAAAAATATGTATATAAAAATATATAATGTACACCAAAAACACATTTGATTATCACATTGCTGACATGATAAAAAAACAGTTGTAAACTAAAGCAATCAATAAATAATATCTCAAATAAATGGAACGAATATTTATTCATATCCACGTTATTTTTCTCTCTTGTTACTTACATAGCCTTGCTCATTCATCTTATTTAAAATCTGGAAAGTAATCAAAATTTACGCTTTGAATTAGCACCAATCGTGTATACACGACCTACATTTCAATCTCTTTAATAACTACAGTTTAAACCCTCGCATAATTTTAAGAGTGAGGTAAAGAATAGTGACACTGTGACCTTCCAGGCATGTCGTAAGAGGCGACTAAGAAAGTTGATCGATGGCTTGACAAGCTGTCATTGTAAAAAGTATTGTTATGGAAACAGCACCATAGATTTTAGAGCAGTGATCTCTGCAATATGTGCCATTTTGGCACGCAAGGTTTCTGTTTTTGAGATTGTGGTTCTGCCTTATGTGCCGTCTTCGGCTCGAAAGGACAATAGATAGATAATTTTAAGAATGTTACACTATTCTAATTATATTTTTTTTTCTTTTCTTTATTTTTATTTCTGGCAGGTTCTATCATTACCAGTCCTAGGTAATGTAGCTGGTAATGAATTGGCCCATGTGAGGACATATTTGTTTAGATCCATTTACTTTACAGACCGGCTTTTGCATGGCTACCCTAAATTAACTTATCATAACACACAAAATACTGACGACCACCGAGGTGAACTTTGACCCATGGGCATGAACTTTGTTGCACAGTCTGGTATACATTTGTGTAGATTTATTACAATCTTTGCTCTGATGGCGACCGTTTGTCCCATTTGTTCTCGAATTGTATCTGCCAAGTTATTTAAAATGTGTGTAGAGTGTAAACATGACCTCCTGATTTTAGCCGTTATACCTGAGGCCTAAATGCTACATCGCAACTCCAGTGACCGAGTACAGTAGGAAAAACACAATTCCAAGAGAAAATTCATCGTAGTCCATGGTGGAATGTAAGCCCGAGTCGGAACATTTATATTCAGATGTTTAACTTTCTACTATGTATTTTTAATAGTGAGAAACAGAAGTCATACATCTACACTATCTAGATCTCGCGTGAGACAGAGTGGTCTTACCTTTAGACTATCTAGATCTACTCAAATGGGAAAGAGACATCTTACCTTTAGGTTATCTAGATCTTCTAGTGAAAGAAAGAACGGTCTTGCCTCTAGACTACTAGATTTCCTAGTGTGACAAAAAGAGGTATAACCTTTACATTGTCTAGATATCCTAGTGTGAGACAGGGTGGTCTTACCTTTTGACTATCTAGATCTACTTGAATTAGAAAGAGACATCTTACCTTTAGGTTATCTAGATCTTCTAGTGAGAGAAAGAACAGTCTTGCAACTAGACTACTTGATTTCCTAGTGTGAGAAAAAGAGGTATTACCTCTACACTGTTTAGATTGAGAAACATGAAACAGAGAAGTCATACTTTTAGATTATCTACATCTCCCAATGAAAAAATTCACGAATGACCAAAATTGCAGCTTATTTATATTCGAGCTATGGACTAAGCAATGTTTACTCTGAACACCACGATATATGTTATTGCAGCGAGTTGGCAGATTTTTGAAAATGTATTCAAGGGTTTGAACATAAATGTTTGTTCACAGTTCGTTAACCTTCGCTGTAGATAAAGTCGTTAATTTGATGGCTTCGTGTGACCTTGGTCGCTAAAGACCTAACCTGTGCAAACGGATGGCATTGTCATTTTGAATCTATGAAGTGGACTCATTTTGTGTTTAACTCAAAAGCATATGTGCTTTTTAACCAAAGACCTTTTTTGGGGGGACTCAATGAAGATATCTCCAATGGAAGAATAAATTGTACTATTAATCCCATAAATGATTTGCTTCCAGAGGTTTATGATGTAAACAAAGCAGTTTTGTCATTGCAAGTGAATAATGTCCACACCTATAAATGGTCAGGATTGTGTAGCAGCAGCAGCTTTATAGCGAACACAGAAAACATCACAGGATTGTGCTGTTCTGAAACAGCTATGCCATGCTACCCTAGAATTGCCTTTACTGGGATTACTGTGACCACAAACCACTCTCCATGTGTGTGCCACATATTTACACCCCAGAAAGAAATACTGAATATAACAACATCATGTGCCGTCTGTGATATTAATGACCACAGACCAGGAGCCTCCAGCATGATTGATACAACTGTTGCACCAAGCACTTCATCAGCAGAGCCATATCTATGGAATGTTAATCTGACATTGTTCTTGAATGATGTCCAAGCTGATGAGACATCAGAATCGTGTGGCGGCAGCTACAAGAAGGGAACGGAGAACATCATAAATTTCTGCTTCTATAAAGGAGACTTGCATTGCTATCCCAGAATTGCCTTAAATGGGATCACTGTAGTCGAAAACTTCTCCTCTTGTCTAAACTACACATTCACATCTAAGAGTGAATCAGTTAAGGTCACAAAATCATATTCTCTCTGTGGTTTTACTAACTACAGGTCATGTGGCTTCTGTTGGATTGGAAATGATAACTTACCACCACTGTGTGTCTATATGTTTGGAATTGGAGTCATCAATGATGGCGTAACATCATCGAGTGCTACGACGATCATCATTTTCGGGAGGACGTGAACTCCCATGGTATATGGTGGATAGGCGGCAGGAACCATTGAAGGCTATGTCTGAAAAGTGTTCCTTCTTGCAGTTTCCTCATATTCCAAGTCCGGCTTGTTGCAGGAGCTACTGAATGTGTGCTCTGTGCACACCGTGAGCTGTGTGTTTCATCCGTTTTGAACCTGCTTCGATATCCCGCTTGTTTACGATGAATGATGATATCGTATGACGGGGAACAGTTGGCTGTGTTCACTTTCTGCGCGGTTTCGCCTTATGTCTTTTGGTGTGTGCTGAGACTGCTATGATGGGGACTACAGTTACCTTTCTTTGTTTGGGAGATGAGTTAGTAATTCAGATGGTTCCACTGGCACGGGCGGTTGAGCAATTATGGAATTTAATTCGTTTGCTGTGATCCCGAGGCCTTCCATAACCAATAACCAATCTCCCAATGAGAGAAAGAGAGATCTTACCTCTAGGCTGTTACATCTCTAGTGTGAGAAATATAGGTTTGTACCTCTATACTATCAAGATCTCATAGTGCGATAAAGAGAGGTCATAACTCTTGACTCTCTAGATCTTCTAGTATGAGAAAGAGAGGTCATGCCTTTTGACTCTCTAGATCTTCTAGTATGAGAAAGAGAGGTCATACCTTTTGACTCTCTAAGTCTAGAGTCTAAATCACCTAGTGTGAGAAAAGAAAAGAAAATCATGATATGGAAGAATAAATAAATCCGGTGATTTTTAATTTCAGAAATGTGAAGGTGATTGGATTCCGTTTATAAATTGAGTAATTGAGCATTCCTGGGTCATCATCATTGTAGTCCGAAAATGTACATAGTTGCTTAAATAACTCTTGACCGTGTCCAGCAGTGTCCAGCGGCTCCATCTCTGTGTTGGTTGAACATTTTCTCTTATGCTTCCGTTAAACATCTTGTTTCTAGCTGAACATATCATTATTCCTTGTTTTGAAACTAAATCCGTCAAGTAACGACAGTCAAGTGACACATTTCACTCTGTACGCCCTCAGCAAAGCTAAAGCCTAAAGTCACGCGGAACGTTGTCATCCCTTGCATCACTGACATTCAGCACCTTTCTGATGTAAGGATTAATGAGGTACGTTATTTTAAGAGAAGTATCGTTATCATCAAACAATGAATTAAATATTTGGCACGAGCACCCTTTTTGCAAAGACATAACATGTCTTATTTCACTTAACAAAATTTCTGAACCATTTTACTTACGCTGTGTGTCTCATTCTCAATCTAAAGTTGTAAATGTAACATGTTACATAAAAAAAAACACACACACACAAATTGTTTGTTAATGTATAGCGAATCATAGGAGGAAGAGTTAATCTTTTCTTAATGTATAACTGCTTTCTTGTTTGACGTATTAGTGGATATTTGCTTTATCTGTTATGTGTTTATATTAACGTCTTCTTCATCATCTTCTGCGATCATGGCTCATTCAGACTAGGACTCAGGACTTTCTTATGAAGGCAGCTGTCTGTTTAAGTGATTTGGTTGTCACGTATAGTTTTTATACTAGTCAGGTGGATGTGGGCCACATTGCCCTCCTCAGGCCTGCGTTTTGGGGCAATCATGTAGAACGTGTTTTGTTGTCATGTTATCCAGGGTACAGTGGCCTGGCTGGTTGTTCCAAATATTGTGTTTATGTTATTCTAAGATGGAATGGGTTATTTGTATCCGTTTAGTGTGCTTAATCTTCTTTCTCTTTCTCACTGGTACCGAAAAAGGTGTCGTGGTTATATCATTTATCGTTCTTGGGCTGCTCGAACTGTCCGAATTAGTGATTTTCCTTTGTTGTTACATGTCTCTGTCACTACATCTATTCATCTTGGACTTTTTCCATGCATTCTCGAGAAGAACGCACTTTATGGTGATTGGTAAGGATTCATTCTGACCAGGTGGCCAAACCATTTAAATTGTTGTTCTATATATTCTTGGCAGGGTTTTGTTCCCACATTTTTTCTTATGGTTTCATTTGATATTCTATCTCTTCTTGTGTTGTTTGCTACTTTCCTCAAGCATCGCATCTCACATGTATTGATCTTGCTTAAATGTGAGGTATCACTTTCTTAAGTGTGCTTATTGACGTGAAGAATATCACCTTTAACATTCTCTCACAGACTGGTGCCGCTATTTAAACCATGTTATTATTAATGAATTTAAGAAAACATAAACAGAAGTTTGAGTCGACTTTTACATTTCAACAACTTAATTCTAATACCAATCTGTTCGTTCAGACAAAGTTACCTGAATAATGGGGCCCAAAAGTGTATTGTTGATAATCTATAAATACAGAAAATGATAGTTTAATAACAACAGTTGCACTATCTATCGTATACAAATTTCAAACAATTTCAAGATGCTCAATGTATCGTGTATCCCAATATCTGCGAGCCATAATCTCATGCTATCATACCCAATTATTCTGCGACGGCCTTTGATAATAGTCATATAGCCTGTAAAGAGATTTATTTTTTTTAAATCGAGAAGTTGAAAGTGATGCCCTTCTAAAACGACATGTAGACTATAATATATATGCAATACTTTATTATTGTAGGCAGATAAACTGCGAACCCTTTTTATAATACTCAATAAAACTGGGATTCCACCTTTTAAATAATAACCATTTATAATAGTCAATCAAGCTCCTAACATCTTTATAAAAGCCAGTAACCTGTAAAAAAAATTCATAATGTACAAATCATATTCCTTTCTGGTATATCCAGAACTTTGGAATTACAGTGGGGAAAAATCTCTCGTTGCTTGATAATATTATTCATTCTTAACAAAGAGAAATTCTAAAAAAAAATGTATAATTAAATAAACAGACTGAACTCACAAGTATTCATCAGTTATACACACGATGCCATAATTTAGGTATAATTCGAGGTGCACTGTATTGTTGCATGATCTGCTTCCACAATAATCTTTACAAATTAATGAATAGGTGTGGACAACATTCATCATGATATTTTCAGGTAAACTTAATGATGGATATAAATAGATGTGACGACCTCATAATAATATGTGCCAAAACGTTTCTCCAAGAAGTTAAAACCCGTGACCGTGATTCTAGACAGTAAAATAAAACAAGGCTGATGTAAAGTCATTACCAAGAATTAGAGAGCGAAACAAAGACCTACATAAAGTGTTATCAAAATAGAGTCAAAAGTTTTGCTGAATATAAAATCTGAGAGATAGTTATGAGCATGCATGAAAAGAATCAACACATTTTTTTTCAAGAAACACTACCAGATACAAAATGGGAAATCAACATCATCATCAAGTACCATGCCTGCTGGCGTAGGTGATCATGCCTCTCCACAACATTTGATCTCGACAGTTATTTATCATTTCTGTTGATCACATTCTACCAAGCCATTCTCTTAAGCTGTCTGGTATATTTTCACTTTGCTTTTCTCTATCTCTTCATCCCCCAATTTTCCCAGTTGTTACAATTTATTCCAGCTGTTCTCTTCTCATTATATGGCCAAAAAATGATGATTGTTTCTTCCTAATATTTAAAAGTAGCTCTCTTTTTGCTTTGGCAATTTTCAAAACGTTTTCATTACGCTTCTTAGCTGTTATTGGTGTTCTCAACATTCTTCTGTTAAAAAAAGGAAATACTAATATATATTAATCAGTATTACAAAACTCAGTTCATAAGAAAACATGTGTTTTTTAAATCTATAGTTATTGTGACAAATATCTTATACAAGTTCTGTAACAGAATATGTAGAGATTAAGTTCTGAAAGTAGATTCAGTGATGATTTTTTTTGTCTATACTAATCCCATATCCTTGTGGGCGCTGAAGCACTGAAGACATTGCAGATTTTATTAAGCTTTTTCATTGATCTATAAATATATACATATAATCATCATTACATACCGTCTCCGCGTCGAATGGTGTCTACTATAGGGAGCCATTTCGCTGTCTATAGCTTTGATGGTGCAGGTTGTCTTACACTGGCTTCTCAATCTGTTGATGTTACTCGTCTATCTTAATCCTAGTCTGCCTCTGCTCTTTTACCTTGCATTTTCACTTACAAGATTTACTTTTATTAATTTATTTGTTGCTGTGTCTTTTAAAATGGCCCAAAAATATCATTTGTCATGTTTGAACTGTTTTTAGTAGTTCTCTTGTCATTTTTAGTTGCTTTAAGACTTCATTGTTTGTCTTCTTTTTTTTCCTTCGAATTCTACCCATTCTTCTATAAATCCACATTTGAAAAGCTTAAATCATTATTTTTTTTTCTTTCGTATGTTTATGTTTCTGCACCATACATGAATTGTTAGAAGGTATAATATTTTGTTGCTCATACATATATATATATATATATATATATATATATATATATATATATATTGGTTATTGTTATGGAATATATATATATATATATATATATATATATATATATATACATAATACTAGTTCCTGATACTTTGACCGACTTTCTATTTACGTGTCCTAAAAAATCGAACGCTAAATTCCATACAATTTTCAAAAGCCGCTGGAATTATGCTTCTACTTTCAATCTGAATGTGCTCAGCGGAAGAAAGAAATGCCATCAATAAATATATTTAATGACTTTGGTGTGTAGTCATGTCATCTCATGTGTAGCTCTC